>OX336389.2:1326303088-1326750791 GCA_946902985.2 Meconema thalassinum
TATGTATATCTAATTTGCCACCGGTGGACACACCCCCAATTGCAAATAAACGAATGAATGAATGAATGAATGAATGAATGAATGAATGAGTGAATGAATAACCATTCAAGTTTTAACATCCACGATTAAATCAATAAATCAATTCGCCGTAATAAACCACTTAAAAGATAATCTAACATCGTTGCGATACAAATTTGATATGGGTTTTCGACGTTGTCACAATAGAATGTGATGTAAGTTTCCAACTACTAAATCCTCTCTACTACAGAACCCTAAGCTCTACATGAGATTTAGGGGTGTGGTGGCTCGGCGGTCTAGCTGTATGCCTCTTACCAAGCGGTCCGCTTTCGATTCCCGGTCAATGCATGTGAGATTTTCGAAGTGAAATGGCATGTCCTGTGGTTCGGATTTCCACGTAAAAAATGAGGTCCCGTGGCTCATGATCTAGAGATTAACGGCCACGTTAAACTACAAGCTTCATTTTTCTACATGAGATGATGTTGTCTGTAGCTTTGTATTCATCGTGATAATACCTGAGGTGTCTTCCTTGCGAAAATGGATCGTCCCACTCTCCTGCTCCATGTCATTTTGGTTTCTACCCATCCCCAGGTCCTGTGGTAGACTAGATTCTCGTTGTAGGCCTCCATCCTCTACTCCATAACGTTAGGTGTTCCCATAACTCCCCATGCCTCCTGTCCTTAGCAACTCATCGCGTTACTTACAGCGTTCATCGTGTAACGTAAGTACAGTAGTTAACGCTGGTGATGTCCATGTTCTGTTCTGTCCGTACAGTTTTGTAGTCCGTGGTGTTAATGAATCATTCGTAAAAACTGCATTTCAATATTTCAAATGTCTTGCCGACAGCAGCCGATCTACGTGAAGAAATAATACGTAACACAGCTCGTAAGAACATGCTTCTCGCCGAACCATATGATATTTGGCCCTGACCTAGTGTCTGAGTTCGCTTGGACTGACGTGACGCGAACAGTTGCTTGCTCGGTTTCTGAAGACTATTGACAATCGCGTCCACTATACCTGGCCTTGCGTCTGCTCACGCTAGCCGTTCCTTCCGCCATATTAAGTCCTTTCAATAAATATTACAATTTGAACCAGTGTGATTCAATCTAGTCAGCATTTACGTATACAGTTGAAATGAATGTCTTGCTGTCATCACGGTGTACGTTTTTACTGAGCCCACACTGCGTAATTCTCGCGTAATATTCAGGCATTATGTTTCCTGTCTCCACACTTGTTCCCGAAGTGAAATGTCCATCGATTCTCACTACTACGGCACTAAACTCGACCGTCTCGCACACAAGATAAGTCACGTTATCCAACTGTGGATATGGAGTGTTACTGTTCCCGTCGAAGTACAATAAGTGAACTCCTCTCTTTCAAAGACCTTGCCATTACGACTCACTCCCAGATGACAGAGCGTTCTATAGCGTTGTAGTCACACTACTTAGTCAAATAAGATACCATTTTCTTGACATGTTGACGTAGGACATTTCATCTTTATCTCAATTTCTTTAATAAATTCTTCTCTTGATTTATCCCTATTACTACGGTATATTATCAAATAAGCCTCCGTGGCTTGGGCGGCAGCACGCTGGCCTCTCACCGCTGGGGTCCGTGGTTCAAATCCCGGTCACTCCATGTGAGATCTGTGCTGGACAAAACGGAGGCAGACAGGTTTGTCTCCGGGTACGCCGGTTTTCCCTGTCAACATTTCATTCCAACAACACTCTCAACTATCATTTCATTTCATCTGTCATTCATTTAATCATTGCCTGAGGGGAGTGCGACAGGCTTCGGCAGCCGGCACAGTTCATACCCTCGCCGCTAGATGGGGGCTTCATTCATTCATTCCATCCCTGACCCAGTCGGTTGACTGGAAGCAGGCTGTGGATTTTCACTATATTTTCAAAAAATTCCTTATGGCTTTATTTTGCATGTTCATTTTTCTCAAGCATGAGACTTCAAAGTCGTTACGTTTTCTCTGCTCGGCTACATCATTCTACTAATGCTAAATTCTAATGTGCGTTCTAATATCATGACGCATGTCATATCGGTGACAGTACCAACTTTGTTTTTTCAGTCGAACTAAATGTTCGCATAGAAGGTAAAATATTTCACTGAGACAAATTCAACGGTGTTATTAGTTCCCAATTGTGCCAGGCCACGCCTTCTTTTGGTGACGCGTTATGCGAATGGCTAGTAGTATAATTAGAATATTCATTTTCTGACACATAATTCTATAGCATATATATGAAACAATCCAACATAGCGTCCATACAACATATTTTACCGGTTCACAATATATCCAAAACTATTTAAGCAATCAAACTGATTTGTTTTATGTGATAGAGAAATATTAACTAACTATATACATACACAGGGTTTAATTGATATACATGTACTGCGTTTAACTGGCGTTACAAGATGGTATTCTAAGCAAACATCTTCATGAAATTTGGTCGTACCTTAATTAGTGCAGGTGAAAATGAAAATCCACAACCTGCTTCCAGTCTCCGACCGGGTCAGGAATGGAATGAATGAAGCCCCCATCTAGCGGCGAGGATATGAACTGTGCCGGCTGCCGAGGCCTGACGCACTCCTCTGGGGCAATGATTAAATGAATGACAGTTGAAATGAAATGATAGTGGAGAGTGTTGCTGGAATGAAATTTTGACAGGGAAAACCGGAGTACCCGGAGAAAAACCTGTCTGCCTCCGTTTTGTCCAAATTAGTGCAGGTAATAATAATAATAATAATAATATCGCATGGCCTCGGGTGCCGGGTGCAAGCTTTGTTATTTGACACCCAGAGGTAGCTTGCATGTCGAATTTCGTTGTACCTTGAAGCACAATGAAAGTCAAGGAAGTTAGATATCTTACCTCCTTGAACACTACGGCGCTTTCTAGTAGAGAAATGAGGAACTTTGTGTTGGCGGAAACTCCCGAGATAAATTTTGCCATTATGAACACGGCCTACTGAATTCAAATGGGTTCTTTAACATGCCAACATCGTATGACATGCGTGACGTAATTTTTGCCTTTCAAAAATCACGTACAACGGCCAGAAGCGAACCTGCAAGCTTGGGGTTCGTAGACCGACACGTTAACCACTCATCGTGAGTGGCAAGCATTAGTGCAGGTGAAATAAAATCACAAAAATCGTCGTTCAATGTTTTGGAAAAGCAAATAGGCTGATTCCCCACCGAAACACAGCTGGTTTCTGCAAGTTGGGCTCCCCTTCAAGGCTGTGGAATGTTGAACAGCCTGAAGGTGAGTGACCTCGCTGTGTCTTCCAATAACAATGAATACACAAACCGAGACTATGAACAACCGATTCACTCCATCACGAGGAGTGGCCTGCGTAACATGTGGTGGTAGATCTGTTAGGATTCAGCCAATCGTATGGCCTATGACACAACATAAATAACTTATTGGTCTACGGTATAGTGCATAGCCTCCATTAGGAAGTTGAAATTCTAAAGATGTTGCAAATTATTGAAATGAACCGTTATGGTCTAAGTTTGTGCAAACTCAGCGCAACAAAGCGCCAGTCCGGATTAAAAGCGTCCGAAAGCAACCGGTGAATTAAGCAACCAAAATAGGCCTCCACCAATGGTTGAGTAATCTACTAAATAAACCTGACAATCAAATTGGCTGTGCCCATGGAATAGGAGTTGACATCATGTATGATGAGCCCGCTGAGCTCATGCTCAGTGATATTTTTCATTGCAACGCATTTTGTTAATGGGACGCACCATTCTAGAACGCACCCAAAGACCAGGCATGTCAGCAGCAACACCTGGAGATAATTATGGTTGCACTTTTGACTTTGAAGAAATCCCCTACATTTTTATCTGAGTCCTTATTAACATGTCTCAACTTTCTACAGGGCTCAGATCATCGCATTTCGTCATTCTGCATCTTCAAAACATTCAGGTGAATGTATTTTTATTTTACGGTAAGGTATTATCATCGCAAACACGCGAACTGGAAGGAATTAGTCGCTGAACGACTCAAGTATTTGCTATATCCAGCAACGAGGAACAACGCTCTACGCGCTCGAGTATGGTTTACCGTCCATATAGGACGTGTGGTATAGTCCGTCTTGCTAAGACGAGGAAACAAACCGCCAGTAGGCGAAAAATATCATCAACGTGCATCGAGTATTATTGAGCACTTATTTGTGTGCCTATCGAGTGGAAACTAAAGCCTGTATGTGCTTAAGTGATAATTATTGTCAATTTGTTAAAAACAGTGAATATTTCCGCGCCGTGGAACACCACATTTTTTCCACGTGCTTGATAAAATTCTATGTCGACGAGGGACAGGAAATATGCTAAAACCTGTGAACAACTAATCGTTCATGTGATTTATTTAAACGCTACAGGTTGTGAAAATTATTATACCCGCAAATGCGAGTAAATTCAACCGTGGATTACTTAGATGCCACGAGATTCAATGATTGTAAAATCTGTGAAGAGAAAAGCAGATAGTGCATGGTCAATTTTGATAACATCTGCGCTGTGTAGAATCGGTGAATTCATTTCTACCAATAATTTTAGCTTCAGTGAAAAGCTGTGTCACAATTACATATTTTTAAGTGGAAATTTATCATCAACTATGCATCATTCTACTGACCACGTGTTCGAAGTGATTTACTACTTATCTTCGATGGGGATGATGAAGAAAAGGACCCCATGATGTGAAGGAGCCGTTCTAAGGAACTACAGCATGACGGAAGATCCAGGATTACCGCACGAGAAAGAGATGAACGTGCCGGAACAAGAAGAATGACCACTGCCACGATGGGAGAGAAGCGGACGACATCATTATGTCAACGACGAGGACGCATCAAGACCCTGGTCATGAATAAGGCCTATGATGGAGGCCTAGTTTGGACAACCCTTGTCCGGAAGCCAGAGGACAAATTTAAGCCCTCGGTTCTTTGGAAAGAACGATGTGAGGATGCCTTAATTCAGTGAGTCAGTCCATACTCTTCTTGTACGATTCTTTTTGTGGTAGAGTAGTTTAGTAGAATCAACCGAAATTATCGTGACAGCCATTAGGTAGGATTTAGTATTTTTAGCACTCATATTTTGTCTTTCACTTTCAGTGATTGTGAGACATCCTGTCATTGAATTGAGTTCAATCAGGTGCATTCTATTGGACGTCTACATATGTCAATTCTCTTCGCTAACTAAACGTGACTGTAGTCCTTGAAATACGTTGTTTAACCCTGGTATGGGGGATTTTTGTGTATAGTTTTCTCTGACATGACGATTGGCCGTCATTGTCAGTGTTATTTTCGTGACACCCATTATTTTAACAGTATGTCACGCCACTGATTTCTTTAGATTTAACCGTATCAGTAGATGGTCGACTGTATTCAATCAATTTTGTAACTAAGCTGCAATATTTCATTTTAGATGAAATTTGAGGCCAACCAGTTTTCAGTGAAGAAGAACACAGTCGGGGAAGTAAATTGTATGCAGTAGAGCATCGAACCCTGTACTCAACGTATCATTAGCAAACTCAGCAGATGTGAGAATTTGCGCATTTTTCTGTATTTATCTGTGTCAAGTGATCAGACACATGTTTTGATGGTTATTAAATACAAAGCATTTATGAAGTGACATATCTGGCAATGCCAAAGACATTACGATCGAGTAACATTGCTATCTTTTACTATTCTTTGTTTTAAAAAACATGCTACATCTTACAGTGTATATTTTTATGGCGTGCTTTTACGCATTGCAATTATGTGATTTAAATGTTATACTTGGATGAGTTACAAGGCCAGTTTCTCATAGGACATTCGTTGAAGAGAGCTGCTGCCTTCAGATAAATCTAGTGTGTTGTTATAGCCGTCCCATGAGACAGCAAATTACGAGCCTAGCTCAGTGTCACGGACCGGTGCTGATATTTCCCAACATACACCGAGCGCACTCAAATGTGAGACAGACGTATTCAGACCTTTGACAAATGCTTGTAGCATTCCTTACTGTTAGTTTTTGTATTTAATTTTTATAGGTCAAGGTCTAGGCAGCCATTTTGTGTTGATCAGATGTTTTGTCTTATAATGAATTATTGGCAAACGCCACACGCTTGAACGCTAGTAGAGCGACTGATTTTTGACACTATTAAGGAGTGTACAGTTATATTCTCTTAAGGTATATTCTTTATTGTGAGGCAAGTGATAGACACCCTTGCTTGAGGCTATTCATGTATTCAGTGCTGGTAATGTACTGCGCTCGAAATCAGGTCTAGTCAAGACAATATAACCGGATGAGGTACGAACCGAGAGCATCAGAGGAAAATAGTGTATAAAATGTTCGAGATATGAATCTTATTTACACCCAGGAAGAGAGATTATGCATCAACAAGCCATTGGTAAAATTTTCGCCAGAAGAAATATTTGTATTTGGAGAAGGAATGGAAATTTTATTACTTGATACATTTCAACCAAGCATAAATGACTTGAGACAAGTCCAGCATAGTGCACAGTTTTATCAGTGTTAGCTGCGGGAAACCTGTTTTTGATACGAGGGGACATGGCAAGGATAAGCAGAGGTCGAACGCGAGCCATGGGAGAGAGAAGTGGGGACGACGCGTGATCAGCGCGCGCCATAAAGAGTCGACAGCCAATCAGATAAAAGATTGATAACAGAGGAACTGATAAATATTAAATACATTATTTTAATATTATAAAGGATTGTGACATCAAATTTACCAGGAATGAAAAGGGAATTTAATTGGCAAGACGGAAATTAAATTGGATAATTGAGAGAGGAGATATAAGCGAAGGAGTGAATTTTCACAGTGGAGTGAGGCTAGTTCAGTCAATTTACGAGGGATATCGAACGAAGGAGGCTAGCGAACGCCGAGTAACGAGGATCTTTTTTGAGAACTTTCAAGGAGACAACACGTACAACGAATCACTCTCTAATCTACAAGAGGTAAGGACTTGGAAAATATTAGACTTCAAGATGAAGAAATATAGTAGAAACATGGAACCACAGGTATGAATAAGCTGATAATAAAATTGAGAAGAAGGATTTAGCAGAAACAACGAGAGATATAAGTCGTGAAACTATACTTTGTAGCAGTACATCGAAACTTCGAATGCAAGACCACGCAGAAGGGAAGCCAAAGGCATTGTCATACTTCAAGGAAGAAACACATCACACTATACAAGATGTATAAAGAATTAGGTCGAAGGGGAGAGATTACGACTACTCATTGTCTAGAAGGAAGGAGAATGTTTTAATTCTTCCAGCAATCAGGGAAATTAAAGCTATACTAACAAGCTAGATCCAGATATGACCATGACACCATAACTAATGGGAGCGAGCTGCGTCAACATCTGCAGTTCGTTCGAATAAACGCAACAATCTACTACAATGGAGAGAAATTCACAAGCTGAGGTAATTTCTCGTGTAAAGAAAGCACATTGCAATACTACCGACATCCAAGAACATCCAGAGATGGGCAGAAAGAAGATGGACCCAAGAATGAAGCATGAGGAGTATCTAGGTCATCGGGCCAAGAAGAGTGAAACGCTGCGGAGGAGCGAGGTCAACGGCACGGACGGGGAAGACTGCCAGTCGAGTCCCAGGTGATTACCGCTTTTACTCACCCCATTGCTGTACAACAAGCCCAGCGGTCTACAAGGAAGCGGTGTGACTCATGCAGACCAGATGGCAGCCAAGTGTCACATTCCCGAAGGCGCGTGGGAGAAATTCCAAAGATACCAACATCTTCAGATCTTACCAGCGGCCACAGTTTTGAAGGTAGACAAGTGAAATTTTACACAGCTATGTAGTTAGAACTTGCACACGATATTCCAGTATAATGACCAACATCTTATCTTACATTCATAGCCCATGTTATTATTTTGTCTAGAATTTAGAAATTTTTGGTAGAAATCTTCATACGTCATTTGGACGTATTTTGAACGTTTATTGATGATATTCGTCACCGTAATTATTTTTGCAGTTTATTACAACGCTTAGAATTGTTGCTTGAAGATAAATCCTTTGCGATAACAAAGTATATTTCGTAGATATCGTTGTAACATCAGAGAAACGGTAATAAGTATGTTAAATAAATATTGTAACAGTGGAGAGAAGGTAGTCATGAGTTTTGACAAGCGTAAATTTATACATGTGATAAAAGGGAAAGTGAGGACATGATGATCCTAGGTATTTAAAGCTAATTCGTCTCAGGAACGAAATTATGATGTATAAAAGCGTAATTATTGACAGGAGTATTCGATATTTGCATTGAAAGAACTCCATTGTCTGAGAAGATGTTATTGTAAACCCAAGAAGTTTGTTTTGAACGTAAGAACGGTGTGCGTATTTTAGAGGCATAGCTGAATGATGAAAACGAAATTATAAAGTATTGTAGATCAATATTTGTTATGAAAAGATCTTGTAAAATGAAAGGAAGGATATTAAGTATCTATTGTAAGGAGAGACGGGAGGTAAAGATATTGTTATTTGAATGACAAACGCGAGCAGACATAAGATTCAGAGAAAGGCTAGAAATTGTAACAGAAATGTATTTAAAGCAACGAGAAGAAATTCGGCATGATTTATGGAAGCGAGAATGTGAAGAGATTTGCGGTAATATTTTGTGAGAGATGTATAGATGGAACATAGCACGGAAGTGTATAATCGATAGATGATTATGTCGGAGGAGGAGTAGTGAATTCATGAGAGGTGTTACATTCGTAATATCTAGTAGGAATTCTGAATATCTTACTTTGTTGAAAGTATTTGATGTGGTTCATAGAAGTATGTAAAAGTGCTAAGAGGAGAATATATACGACAAGCAATTATGTCGAAGGAAGAATAATAAGGACGCGATAATATGTTTATGAAGTGTGTGAGATAAGGAATTTATGATGGAAAGATGTGACATACTATGTGTCAGTTAAGTAAAGCCGTAATATGTACCTTTGGAGAATCACGAGTGTGAGCAGTGAGGGTTAATGCCATGAACACCTATATTTTTATTTTGGAAGCTTATCTGAAAGTCATGCGTCTCAAGTTTGTAATATTATTGATTATTAAATACCGGATTTGTATATTTAAGTGAATAGTCACGAACTTAACTGTTTGTAACAATAATTCACATTGGTTATAACAATGTAATACAGGATTTGACAATTTTATTGTGTGATATACGAGAGAAGGAGGTAGGAATGAACTCTGTACAATTGGAGACAAACATAAAGAAATCGTGCAGGACGCGATAGTGTATATATGTGTGTATAAACAGTATTATTATTATTAATTATTTTATTCAGATTTGTAGATTTGACGCTATATTGCGGAGACTTTAACGACTGTATTAAACAGGGAACATGTTTGTAAGAAGTTGAACGTTAAAGTGAAGTACAACAGAAGTAGAACTACAGCATTTTGCATTGTAATAATGTTGTTTGTTTTTGCAACATCTTTCAAGGAAAGATATTATTTTCACATAATTTGTGTGTGATACACAAGCGACTCATTTTAGTTATATTAAGCCTAGAGAAGGGCAGCTATTTTATTTTGAGTGTTTTATTTTATCTTTCAACAGTGTTAGGGATATTTATGTAATGTCATTTTTAGTTAATAAAAGGCAAGCCTTTTTATACACTTGCTACGTTTTTCTATAGAGCTGATTCTTATTTCAATGCTTAATTACGCGATAACTATACCGCTAGCAAGATGCAGACAGTATATCGACACATTTACCTTAATTACCCGAGAGTCGAGTTGCTCATTAGTGCTCTATTTTTTATGTTTCTTAAGCTGTTCTGTTTGTAACTAGTTGGTAGTATAGTTAGGTGTGCGTAATGTGTGTTCAGGGTTCCCTAGTCATTAGTCCGGTAGGACATGTTCAATTCCTAGCCGGGTATTGACATCCCTACGATCCTTTTTCCATCTGCGCGGATTTGGGTCCGTGACCTAGAGGGATTCGGGCACATATATAGCATATCTGATTTATGGTCGCCCAACAGGTGTGGCTTCGACGTTGTCGATTCCCTGGGTCTTTTCGAATTTGTGAATTTGAATTCCCAAAGATGTGTGACCTCCGGTTGTGTCGAGTTTGTTACACTAGGTGATATTTCGTAATCACGGCTATTTTAAGCAAGTTCGGTGTACGACACAGTCGAGTTTTGTTTGTATTTGTAAATGCCGATCCCAATCTGATAAGTTGTGGAAGTGAATTCCCATTGTCTGATATGAGGAGTACAATTAGTTGAGAGGCATATCTTGCATTGTTCCGGCAAATGACATTTTGGTCAAGTAAAGCGTAAGTGTAAAGTTGTTATAGTGATTAAGTAAGTTTTTGGTTATAATTGAGTATTGAATTGAGGTCAGTTTTAGTTATACGACGTAGTAGAGATCGTCAGTGTTAGCGTAGACATTTGATAGGCAGGTAGGACATATCTACGAAATACTTTGGTTTATCAAAGATAATTTATTTGTTGGTCATTCTGGAATTTCGCTGTGTTTAGTATAGTAATATTTCCCTATTTCTCATATATATAAAAAGTATGTCGTCTGAGGACATGACCTACATCAGGTCAATATTGGAGCAGATGAGAAGCAGTCAGGCAGGTTTAACTGCCGAAGTTGAAGCCCTACATGCACTTACACATGAAAACACATAAAAGTTAGGGAAGGAAATTAAGGACACATAAGCAGCTGCAAAGTCAGAAGTGAAAGCAGAGTTAGCAGCATCCCAAGAAAAGGCAGAAAAAGCTCAGGAGGAGATCAGATTAGCTTCAGAGAAGGCTCAGAATGAAGGAAAAGTATCCCAAGAATTTAGTAGACTTGCGCAAGAAGAAAGCAGATTAGCTCAAGAAGAAGCCAGAAAAGCCCAGATAGAAGCTAAAGAGTTGATATAAAAGGCACAAGTGGAAGCTAAAGCATCCCAAAATGACGCGGAGAATCCACAAAAGAGCATAGACACAATCAAAGTAGACAACACAAACCATTTTAACAAAATTTCAGGATCCCAAGGTGAGCTGCAGAATCAGCTGACGACCTAAAATGGTACAGTTGATGAGCTTCAACAAAAGGTAATAAATCAACAAAAGTTGATTTCTTAAGGTATCAATGTAGACATAAATAAATGTATTATTGATGCTGTTTTGAAACTGAAAGAGGAAGTGTTAAAGAGTAGTAGTGACCATATATATGAAATGCATGGTAAAATTATGAAAGAGGTCAAAGAAATTGAACGAAAATCTAACATACATGTAGCTGGGTTAAGAGAGGAGTTAACAAAACGCATTGACACTTTAGAAGAATCTAATATTACAACATTAAGCGAAATTACAAGTAAAACTGATGGGATTAAACTCAAAGAATTAGAACAGATTAGGAAATTAGTAGATGGGGTCAATACTGAGATAGCGAAGGTCAAGTCGAAACAGGAGAAAGAAGTCTGTGAGCTTAACGAGCAAATGAAATTACTGTCGATCAGGGACACACCCAACATGAAATAAAATTTTGAAGAATTCTTTAAGGAAAGAGACTGCAAACTGAGAGGAGAACTGGATAAACTAAGAATTGGACAGGATGATCAGGATGAAGACAAGGAGAGCGTTGACACTCACATGTTTAACAGGTCACGCAATATTTTTGGAACAGAACGCACGGAGAGAATAACAAGAGAACCGGATATGTTAGGAAGAACATATGATCAGGGTGCGAACAGGAGTAATCAGAACGTGGTAGTGATCAAGAGCCATGAAGAAAAACCAGACAAGTTCACTGGAGAGGGAAATGTCACAGCCGTAGAATTTTTACGGGATATGCGATACTACCTAGATGAAAATAGGATTCCAAGAGAAAGAGAAATGGGAGTTGTGGAGAAATATCTTGCATCGGAAGCCCTAATTTGGCACAGAGCTTTCCGATACACCTACAACACATTCGATGAATTTGCTGAGGCGCTATTAAAACGATTTTGGGGTGAAGAATTACAGCACGATATTAGAGCTGAAATTTATTCCAAGAAGTACCCATATTCAGTACCGACACGTTATGCGAGTTACTTCACAAATCACATCACATCTTCATACCCCATTAGCAGAACCGGAGCTGATACACATCATATCCAGACAGTTACCAGTCGAGGTCAGGAAACATTTAATTTCATCAAATGTATGCACATTGGAGGACATGGCAGAGATGCTGCGACGTTTGGATCATACGCGTTCAATATCACAGACTGCAGGGCAAACTCAAACTCATAATCCACGTACCAGACATGATAACAAGGAAATACACACAGTGTTGGTAGATCGGACCCAACAAACTGAGTAAACCCAAATAGAACAGGTCGCATAAGGTATAATAATTATGGTAGGACAAGATACGATTCAGGTTACAACCGAACCAGAGAAGGTTGGCCGTATAAAAATCGTTACTGGGATAACAGACAAAGAAGGACTGGATACCAGTACAACAACAACAACAATGATGGATTCCGCAGAAATAGCTATTTCGAAAGACAGAATGGAGGAGATCCAAGAAGATATTCCAGATATAGAAATTGGAATGACGGTAACCAGCAACAACAACAGAATCAACAACGCCCTATGCAAGAACAACAACAACAACAACAACGAAACAATTATCAAAGAAGCAGGTGGAGAGATAATGGAAATGTGCAGAGGTATTATGAAGATAGGGAAAGAGAAAGTCAGGAATACAGAAAAAAAACAAAGGGAAAAAGAAGAAAGAAGGGAACAAACCCAACGTCATACGCAAGTAAATGAGGAACCGCAACCAGGCACTAGTCGTGAAGGACAGAATCATGACAGGTCTGGACAAAGAAACGCCATTTCAGAAAAGAAAGTAGGAGGGAGCGTAGATCACACAATATTGAGGCACGAGATCGCCATTAACGAACTATACGAAGTCACAGATGAGGAGTTGTTATATGAAAGAGAGGAGCCGAAGAGAGGAAGCACAGCTAGACTACCTATTATTCTATTGAAAGTAGGAGAGAATACTTTAAGGGCTCTTATAGACACTGGTGCTACAGCTTCAATATTATCAGAGAACAGTTTCCAGAAACTAGAAGCAGGAAATTTAATCACTGCATTGCCTGTGTCGACTATAAAAGTAAGAGGAGTATTTAATGACAAGACTATGAAGTGCAAGGTACAAGCATTTTTGGAATTCCATATAAATGATCAGAGATATGAACAGATATTCATAGTATTTAACCACATTAGTTTTGATACAATACTGGGTATTGATTTTATTACACAATCTGGAGCTATCGTAGATTTGAAAAATGGAATTATACGATTTAATAATGGTGAAACTGAGAATGGAATTTCAAAATCAAAGCAACAAGAGTACTGCATAGAAGATGGAATTGGTGAAGGAAAATTGGAAGAAATGGTCATGGGGGTAGAAGAGGAAGGAAGAAGACATCCCATATATCCCATTGAAAATTATGAATATTATCCGGAGAAATTGGAGGCATTAATAATGCATTTTGCTGATATATGTGATGACAAACCAGGAGTGATCAGAGGTTTCAAATACCAGATTCGATTGATAGATAATGCTCCATTTCAGAAGAAACTCTATCCTATTCCTGAAAAGTATCAAGAGGAAGTTGCCGAGATTATAAAAGGAATGGAAAAGGATGGAATTATCCAGAAACAGGCTACCCCTTATTTGAATCCCATTACGGTGGTGAAGAAGGTTGATGGAAGTCTGAGAGTTTGTTTAGACGCTCGTCAAATCAACTTATTACTGATGAAAGAACAGGACCGACCACCCAAGATAAGGGAACTACTAAGAAAATTCCGTGGAAAAACTTGTTTTTCCCTTATTGATTTAACGGTCAGTTTTTACCAGATAGAGTTGACTGAAGATAGCAGATGCTGTACAGGATTCTTATTTAACGAGACTAGTTACACGTTTCGTCGAGTTCCGTTTGGTTTAGTGAACTCGAGCCCAGCACTTATCAGAGCCCTTGATAATAAGCTGAGTGATGAGGTTAAGAAGTACGTCATATGCAACGTTGACGACTTGATTATTTCCTCAGAAACGCCAGAGCAACATTTAATACAGCTAAAAACATTGTTTGAAAATTTACGAGAAGCAAATATAAAGGTCAACTTCAACAAATGCCACTTTTCCAAGAGAAAATAAACTTCCTAGGACACGCCATAGATCAATTTGGTTATCATCCGAACAATAATAAGATCGAAGCAATTTTGGAATTTCCAAGACCGAAGAAAGTAAAGGATATTCGAGCCTTCGTTGGTTTATGCCAATTTTTTAGCAGTCATTGTCCACGTTATTCTGAAGTGATGGCACCATTTCATGAACTTTTGAAGAAGAATAACAGATGGAAGTGGGACGCAACGGCGGAGAATGCTTTCACGCAAGCTAAGGAGATGTTAAAGAACAATATCAAGTTGGAATATCCAGACTTTGAAAGAAAATTTATTGTGGAGACAGATGCATCGAGGATTGGAATAAGCGCTGTCTTATACCAGAAAGACGCTGAATGAAACAACCATTACATAGCATTCAACAGCAGGAAGCTGCGGTCACACGAAGTGGACTACTATACCACAGAGCTGGAGGCATTAGCGGTCATTAATGCGCTACAACAGTGGAAAAAGATATTGCTAGGACATCCCATACTCATAAGAACAGATCATAAAGCATTGGAATTTATGTTGAAATCCGATTTGTCTAGTGACAGGATGACTAGATGGACTATGTTCTTGCAACAGTTCAATGCAACCATTAGTCACGTGCCAGGTAAAGATAATCTGTTACCAGATATATTATCGAGGCATCCAACATCCAAGACCAACATCAGAGTCAATGTAATCCAGACGGATGATGAAGATCAGGCAACATTGGAAGAGGAAGGATGCATTTCTGAGAAACATGAATAAGTATTTAACCGGAAGAATGAATGTACAGAATGCTACTTACGAAGAAATGAGGAGGAAGTCTAGACTCTTTGTATTACAAGGAGACAAGGTTTGCAAATATGTGGATGCAGGACATACCAAGATCAGAGTAGTGATACCGCCAGAATTAATTGTACCAGTTGTTTGGTTAACACACGGTCGGTTAGACAAAACCTACAACACCGCCCAGGAAAAATTTTACTGGATCAATATGCGAGAATCTATTGCGATAGTCATACGATCTTGTGAACTTTGCCAAAAGAACAAATACAACTCTGAATTGTTATTTGAGAAACCGAAGTCCACTATACCAACGAAACCATTGGAATTGTTTAGCCAGGACATTTTTGGTCCTGCCCCCAAGAATATTAGAGGAAACCAATATTTACTTGCCACCATGGATGTATTTTCTAAAATCATCATGTTAAACCCCATGCAGAAGGCAACAACGAAAGCTGTTTTGAAACATATAGAGAAGAACGTGATACCGAAGCTAGGAAAGACAGAGAAATTAATTACGGATCATGGAACTCAGTATACAGCAGCAGAGTTTGAAGAAACCATGGATAAACTAGATATTAGCCATATCTATAGTTCTATACGCAGTCCACAGACAAATCCTATAGAAAGACAGATGCTTGAACTTTCTAAGTACATTCGCCTATATACTTCAGACAACCATGCGAACTGGGTGAAGGTAATTCCATTGGTAGAATACTGCATGAATAGTACTCGTCATGAAAGCACAAATGAGATTCCTAGTGTGTTACATTTCAATGAAAAACCAAGAAGACCATGGGACGGAATTATAGATATTCGAGAGGATATAGAAACCCCTATGTTTAGAAGAATAGAGGAAGCAATAGAACACCTTAACAAACAGACAGAAAAGAGATTAAAGGGAGCGAGAGGAAAACGATTCAGACGACCACTGAGAGAGGGAGACTTAGTTCTTACAAGGATGCACGTGAAGGCTGATGTTTTGAAAACAGGTATATGTGAAGTTCTCTAACCTATTCAAAGGCCCCTTCAAGGTAGCTAATGTCTATGGTAACAACTGTTATGCCAATGCCAGATTGAGCTATGATACGTATTATTGGAAAATAAAATCACTCTAAACTCAAGAGATTTTACCCCACGATACAGTAAGAGACACAAGTTCGACTGCATATTTATGTACAGGAATAATATGTGATAAAAGAAAGTCCATTCTATACTTTCTGTTAAGGTCGAAAGGGGAAATGCGCTCGAAATTAGGTATAGTCAAGACAATATCACCGGACGAGGTACGAACCGAGAGCATCAGAGGAAAATAGTGTATACAATTTTCGAGATATGAATCTTATTTACACCCTGGAAGAGAGATTATGCATCAACAAGCCATTGGTAAAATTTTCGCCAGAAGAACTACTTGTATTTGGAGAAGGAATGGAAATTTTATTACTTGATACATTTTAACCAAGCATAAATGACTTGAGACAAGTCCAGCATAGTGCACAGTTTTATCAGTGTTAGCTGCGAGAAAACTGTTTTTGATACGAGGGGACATGGCAAGGATAAGCAGAGGTCGAACGCGAGCCAGAGGAGAGAGAAGTGGGGACGACGCGTGATCATCGCGCGCCATAAAGAGTCGACAGCCAATCAGATAAAAGATTGATTACAATGGAACTGATAAATATTAAATACATTATTTTAATATTATAAATGATTGTGACATATCAAATTTACCAGGAAGGAAAAAGGAATTTAATTGGCAAGACGGAAATTAAATTGGATAATTGAGAGGGGAGATATAAGCGAAGGAGTGAATTTTCACAGCGGAGTGAGGCTAGTTCAGTCAATTTACGAGGGATATCGAACGAAGGAGGCTAGCCAACGCCAAGTAACGAGGCTCTTTCTATCAGAACTTTCAAGGGGACAACACGTACAACGAATCACTCTCTAATCTACAGGAGGTAAAGACTTGGAAAATATTAGACTTCAAGATGAAGAAATATAGTAGAAACATGGAACCACAGGTATGAATAAGCTGATAATAAAATTGAGAAGAAGGATTTAGCAGAAACAACGAGAGATATAAGTCGTGAAACTATACTTTGTAGCAGTACATCGAAACTTCGAATGCAAGACCACGCAGAAGGGAAGCCAAATGCATTGTCATACTTCAAGGAAGAAACACATCACACTATACAAGATGTATAAAGAATTAGGTCGAAGGGGAGAGATTACGACTACTTATTGTCTAGAAGGAAGGAGAATGTTTTAATTCTTCTAGCATTAAGGGAAATTAAAGCTATACTAACAAGCTAGATCCAGATATGACCATGACACCATAACTAATGGGAGCGAGCTGCGTCAACATCCGCAGTTCGTTCGAATAAACGCAACAATCTACTACCATGGAGAGAAATTCACAAGCTGAGGTAATTTCTCGTGTAAAGAAAGCACATTGCAATACTACCGACATCCAAGAACATCCAGAGATGGGCAGAAAGAAGATGGACCCAAGAATGAAGAGTGAGGAGTGTCTAGGTCATCGGGCCGAGAAGATTGAAACGCTGTGGAGGAGCGAGTTCAACGGCACGGCCGGAGGGGGACTGCCAGTCGAGTCCCAGGTGATTACCGGTTTTACTCACCCCATTGCTGTACAACAAGCCCAGCGGTCTACACGGAAGCGGTGTGACTCATGCAGACCAGATGGCAGGCAAGTGTCACATTCCCGAAGGCGCGTGGGAGAAATTTCACAGATACCAACATCTTCAGATCTTACCAGCGGCCACAGTTTTGAAGGTAGACAAGTGCAATTTTACACACCTATGTAGTTAGAACTTGTACACGATATTCCAGTATAATGACCAACATCCTATCTTATATTATTACCCCATGTTATTATTTTGTCTAGAATGTAGAAATTTTTGGTAGAAATCTTCATACGTCATTTGGACGTATTTTGAACGTTTATTGATGATATTCGTCACCGTAATTATTTTTGCAGTTTATTACAACGTTAAGAATTTTTGCTTGAAGATAAATCCTTTGCGATAACAAAGTATATTTCGTAGATATTGTTGTAACATCAAAGAAACGGTAATAAGTATGTTAAATAAATATTGTAACAGTGGAGAGAAAGTAATCATGAGTTTTGACAAGCATAAATTTGCACATGTGATAAAAGAGAAAGAGAGGACATGATGATCCTAAGTATATGAAGCTAATTCGTCTCAGGAACGAAATTATGATGTATAAAACCGTAATTATTGACAGGAGTATTCAATATTTGCATTGAAGGAACTCCATTGTCTGAGAAGATGATATTGTAAAACACAGAAGTTTGTTTTGAACGTAAGAACAGTATGCGTATTTTAAAGGCATAGCTGAATGATGAAAACGAAATTATAAAATATTGTAGATCAATATTTGTTATGAAAAGATCTTGTAAAATGAAAGGAAGGATATTAAGTATCTATTGTAAGGAGAGACGGGAGGTTATGATATTGTTATTTGAATGACAAACGCGAGCAGACATAAGATTCAGAGAAAGGCTAGAAATTGTAACAGAAATGTATTTTAAGCAACGAGAAGTAATACGGCATGATTTATGGAAGTGAGAATGTGAAGAGATTTGCGGTAATAATTTGTGAGAGATGTATAGATGGAACATAGCACGGAATTGTATAATGGACAGAAGATTATGTCGGAGGAGGAGTAGTGAATTCATGAAAGGTGTTACATTCGTAATATCTAGAAGGAATTCTGAATATCTTACTTTGTTGAAAGTATTTGATATGGTTCATAGAAGTTTGTAAAAGTGCTAAGAGGAGAATATATACGACAAGCAATTATGTCGAAGGAAGAGTAATAAGGACGCGATAATTTGTTTATGAGGTGTGTGAGATAAGGAATTTATGATGGAAAGATGTGAAATACTATGTGTCAGTTAAGTAAAGCCGTAATGTGTATTTTTGGAGAATCACGAGTGTGAGCAGTGAGGGTTAATGCCATGCACACCTATAGTTTTATTTTGGAAGCTTATCTGAAAGTCACGCGTCGCAAGTTTGTAATATTATTGATTATTAAATACCGGATTTGTATATTTAAGTGAATAGTCATGAACTTAACTGTTTGTAACAATAATTTACATTGGTTATAACAATGTAATACAGGATTAGACAATTTTATTGTGTGATATACAAGAAAAGGAGGTAGGAATGAATTCTATACAATTGGAGACAAACATAAAGAAATCGTGCAGGACGCGATAGTGTATATATGTGTATATAAACAGTATTATTATTATTAATTATTTTATTCAGATTTGTAGATTTGACGCTATATTGCGGAGACTTTAACGACTGTATTAAACACGGAACATGTTTGTAGAAGTTGAACGTTAAAGTGAAGTACAACAGAAGTAGAACTACAGCATTTTGCATTGTAATAATGTTGTTTGTTTTTGCAACATCTTTCAAGGAAAGATCTTTCAACAGTGTTAGGGATATTTATGTAATGTCATTTTAATTAATTAAAGGCAAGCCTTTTTATACACTTGTTACGTTATTTTTATAGATCTGATTCTTATTTCAATGCTTAATTACGCGATAACGATACCGCTAGCTAGATGCAGACAGTCTATCGACACATTTACCTTAATTACCCAAGAGTCGAGTTGCTCATTAGTGCTCTATTTTTTTATGTTTCTTAAGCTGTTCTGTATGCAACTCGTTGTTAGTATAGTTAGGTGTGCGTTATGTGTGTTCAGGGTTCCCTAGTCATTAGTCCGGTAGGACATGTTCAATTCTTAGCCGGGTATTGACATCCCTACGATCCTTTTTCCATCTGCGCGGATTTGGGACTGTGACCTAGAGGGATTCGGGCACAGTACGTATGTCCAGATTTTGTTCTGTAGACTTGTTATTTACGGGAGGTGACTGATGTGTTTCCCAGGCCTACCCGAGGTTATTCAAGTGAGCCGAGCGCCACTGATAACTTGTGTTATTGTTTGTCCGAGCGATGGGAGCTCGATGAAGGTATTTACGACTTTTATGTCGAGGTGACAGCAGATAATTGATCTCGCACGAGACGCTACTGCTGATCCCAGGTGTCTAGGAACGTCAGCAATATCGCCATAAACCGACAATGAATTAAACCTGCGAAAATAATAATCAAGCGCATAATTATTCTAAACAAGCTGATAATTAATGATTTATTTCTGTTAAACTTGAAATACATGCATTTTGGACCTGCTGACCAACACCTTGATGATGTTTTTCATTTCCTGGTGGGAATAACCTAGGACAGATGACACTATTTTTGATCGACGGAGTGTTGCTTAACCGTTAGTTCGTAGCTGGTGGAGCTCGACACTCAGGCGATGTAAGTCGTAGTTATCACTACGCCATTGCCAACCTAAATAACACTCACTTATTGGTTACAAAAAGTATTCCAAAGAGCAGGCAAGAATATAATATGAATTTGGTCTTGTGTTTTATTTATTATTACAATGTGTGTAAATCCCAATGTTTACCTTATTAGTGCTGATGAGCACATAGTTGTTAAGAGTGCATTTAACATTTTTTATGGCTTGTCATGTAGCTTTTGGTGTAATTGTTTTTGCTTTACGGACGTCGTCACCCTAAATTTTGTATTAATTGTCAGGACTTAGCTAAATTGATTAACGTTAAATGTAAATAAGGAAATGGTATCATCGTAACTTAGATTTGTTTTTGCCACCCTGTTAAATGTAGATTCCGTTAATAACTTAAACTTTGTAACTTGAATTAGGGTTTCTTTCCGAACCATTTTCCTAGCGTTGCTGTTGTTGCTTATCTTTGTAATTAGATCTTTCGCGAGGGTTTACCTGAGTTTACAGGTAGGGCCCTGTTCTTTATTTTTCTTTGTTTATTAGTTTGCGGATTAGCCGATATAAACCCTCCGAACTAGGATAGGTGCTTGCATTTTTTTAAATAAATGAGTTCACAAGTTTTACATAAGTCTGGATGTTTCCTTTCTCAGTCTAGTTGTTTAAGGTGTAATTTCTTGGGCCGTCTATGACCTTAGCCACCATGTTACCACAGATCTCCTGGATCATAGTTTCTCATGCCGCTCTGGCCTATAAGAAATTCCCCTGATCCTCTCGGCACATGGGTCCGGCAGGTGAGGTGTCTGGGAAGTCATTTCGGTTGTTTGCAACCCTGAAAGCTCCTCTGACGGGCACAATATATGTAGAGTTATGGTCCTTCTTGTGGTCTAGTGGGTAAACTCACCTACTTGTTAAAAATGCAACTCACTAAAACTCTATGTATGGGCTAGCCACCTTTAAAAACCACTAAAAATAGCATAAGTACATCTATATGAGTAATGGAAACGCACTCCCAACTAACAGATCATACAGTATAATCAACCTAGTATCCGATACGTGTTATTAATATTATATGGTGTTAGGTAGAGTTAAGTAACCCTGCCTCCAAACCATTTCGATAGCTCTTAAAACCTAAACAAAGTTCGTAGAGTGTTCCAACCGTAGTAAAGTTTATGATTTTCGACCACTCACAAGAAAAATGAGGTAAAAACTATATGTTTTAAATTTACAAGTCTTGGATAAAAATGTGGTGTTCCAACCACTTCTGGAAAAATGTGTAGATAACGTTGACTGTGTCATCAGTTGGCTTTAGTCTCAATCCTGATTGGTTTGGAGGCTTTGTAGCAAAAATTGTAACGGGAATTATCTTTGGGGCAGAGCCAAATCCTTTTGGAAAGAGTGTTTACTATTCACTCCGAACAAAAACCTGTAAGGTCTGTTGATTAGCAACTCACTATAGTAATGCATTCTGTCTGCGGTTTTGTGTACTGTGTTATTAACGCCACATGTAGAATGCCGTCCAAGCCATAATGATACAGTGCAGGCAGTCAATGTAAAAAATGTTAGCCGTTGCTTTCAAGATAAGAAATTTAAACTAAAGTCTAACACCTTAAACCACTTGGTCAACCCAACAATTAATAATTTTAACTATAAAGCTATTCGTATTGTGCCCAAATCTAGGAATGGGTATTCCAAGTTTCAGACACCTAGATATCAAGGGAAAGGCTGTAGCAGCGTTTGAATGTTCGGATATTTGAATATCGCGCTACATTGCTTCTCGAAGCCATTCGAAGGAAATTACCGATAGTTGGATGGTAAATGACGTAGCGAGTAACAGCAGAGGTGGAGACTATTTATTGATTAAATAGTTAACTATGGAGCAGAGACTTGAGACTGGGATCAGATTACTGGCACGGCCAAATAAAAGAGAATGCAATTAGTATCAAGTAAATCGGACCAGGGATTCAAGAGATATGAGGATTTTTAGATATCAGGCGATGACGCGTGACCCTGACCGTTTTTGTATAAAAGCAAGCTGGAGCAGGCTTAGTTAGCTCAATTCATCACAAGCACTTGGCGAACAAGTTGCGTCTACGCTGAGCCAAGGCACATGGTTGCCACGTCTAAGAAGAAGTACTTTTCAAATCGTGATAGTCACGAGAAGTGCTGCGCAAACGAGTTGGAACTTAGTAAGTTTCTGGTGAGGAGAATCACTGAGGTGATTGTATTTCTACAGACATTGGTGGAAATATTTATATTTCCAAAAGGACATATGCTAGACTTGGTCTAGAAAATAGTATTTGTCACAGTCCAATAGTAAATTAATACTTGGATGTTTAAATCCATTTAAAGTCAGTTTTCATATTTTGTAACTATTTAACCACTTCGATCGGTCAGTACATTGAAGAATAGTCTATAACGGTGGCGTTCATTAGTCTACGCAAGGGAAACTGCAGGTTGCTTAGCGCATGGCAGATGGTGATTTTAATAAACCATGCCCAGGGAACGATCTTCAGAACAGCCGTTAACTGCTTAGACTGTCAACGTTTTTCTTGTACTGATGAGATTACAGTGAGTTAGGTTACAACTGACACATTTAAGAAGAGATCGCTTAGATCTGACCCTTTTCAACAAACTGTTATGGCTTTGTTAGAAGCCCATATTAAAATGGAACCACAGTCATTTAAAACGTCGAAGAATACTACCACTATGTCTGACTAGACGATTTGTGGGTCTACAATGGCGGCCGATACAAGGATTATACGTGCTTGTCCGCTAGGGCATGTCTACGGATAAATCTGGTATAGACCAGGTTTACTACACTTCAAGAACATCAAGAAATGTAAGCCACATTTGAATTATATTATGCTTAGCTAATTGGAACAAACTATTTTTCTGCAGATGACCAACACATTTTTTTCGTCGTATTTAAAGCTTGTAATGATTTACGCAAGACTAGTTAGATTTATTCTGAGCATTTTCAGCACTCAGAACAGTTTAGGATCGATGACCGAGCATTTTGAGCATTTATTTGAATTTTTCATATTTTTGGGAAATCACGGTAATCAGCCGATGTAACTGTAAAAGTTAAATTTATTTTTGTTGAGGAATGGATATTTTTTCCATATTCGAAGGTTCGAACATGTGGATTCTCACATTATGAGATGATAATTAAACATATTTGAAATAATAATAATAATAATAATCCACTAATAATAATAATAATAATTTTCATAATTTTTCTAAATAATTCTTGGATATTATATTTTATAATAATCATATGTATTGAGAAAGAGCCTATGAAGTAGTTGAAACATTTCTAGTATGGAACAGGAGATTTTACGAAGGAGAGTGGTTAGCGCAAGCCCGCATTCAACCGACATTTCAGTTCTGGTTGAACAGTTGATATTTGCTATGAGCAAAGTATATGTTTCATATAACACGGAGAGGCATGAAACGGGAAGCAATTGATATTTGTATCAAATAGGATATTTTTGTATTTATATAAAATCATGACGTAAATACACTTCGAAAGTGAAATGAAGCTTTTCATGAGTATGGTAAATTCACGGGTTGAACTGAATGGTAAAATAAAATAAACTTGTAAGTTTATTAATCTTCCAGTGTTGATAACAAGCAGAGGCTTGATTTATTGTATAAATTTTGGGAAGATAATTTATGTGTGTGGAGTAGTTGTAATGCCATTCCCAGGTGCGCAGGTTTAAGTCGCAGGAATGAAGGTTTTTTCGAGCATCAATCAAATAGCAGGTTCGATGGCTCAGGTTTATAGTAGGAGTATTGGATCCACACGTTTCGTCGTATGAATAACCCGAAGGTTATTTCTTTGAAACCATCAGTTCTTATTTCAACCTTGTTTACGAATTCCATTTAGACTTTGATTTTGCTAGAACCCGGATGTGTCATGATAGTAGCTTATTCTTCTTCAGAGGAAGACCTTTGCCGTTGTTGTTGTTGTTATAATATTGTGTTCTTACACAAATAGTAGAATGGGCCACTGCCAATTTAAAATAATTCTTTAACCACGAATAATTTGAAGGATATTTTCAATCCTAGTGCCATGAACTAAATGAATTCATTATAAGACTACAATTCTAATTTTCGCATTCTGTCGAAGAATTGCAAGTTGTGAAAGTTGCTAGAAATGGCCATAAATATAAATATTTTTATAATATTGTTCCCAAGTGGAAAATCTAATAGTTGAATGGTTCAACCATTTGTTGATCAAGTTGATGATTCAGAAATCATATGTTTTGTTTGGAACTTGAAGTTCATAATCGAGTCACTTCTCGAATGTTTAATGTCAGAAGAACAATTAATTGTTGTTGTGCTTCGCACAGTTCTTCGATGCTATGCTCAATGGTCAAATATTTTTCAGATGTTGTTAATATGTGTTAATAATTTGTGTTGCTACGATGATAATAATAGTTTCAACGATATATTTTGGAAAACTGGAAAACAAATGAAAGTCTAAGAAATTCTATAAACATTTATTCTACGAGTGTTAATACCATGTAAATAGTCAAACAGTGATCGACGTTATTTCCAGTATGGACAATTCATTTTGCACTGGAATAAAGTTTAATAATTTTGGAACACAGTCCACAGGACTAACAATCGGACTTGTGTTTTCAAAAAGATTGTCAAATGTGTTTGGAAGATTTCTGTATATTGTGTGTAAATAAGAGTGTGGATCGCCACACGTGGATGATGCTGCTTTGAGCATTATTCTTGCAGTCAGATTTTAACTTTAAATAAACTGAGATAATTTTACCAGATGTGTTTCACCCAATTAAATCTCCTTCTATCCTTATTGTTGCATTGAGCCAAAAATCAGCAAAGCATTTTTATAAATTTGATGTCGTTTTTGCGATTTGCTTTAACCCATCTGGCGCTCCGGGATATTTTGATTCTCGTGATGACTGATTATTGGTAAAATGCATATGTGGTCGTGCGGACTCCGGTCTAAACGGGCACATAAAATAAGATAGAGAGAGAAATGGCTTCGAACGTGGGTCCCGATTTAGACATGGTCAATCGCATGCCGATTTGAAATTGTGATAACTTTTATAGAAATATTTGGGGAGTTGAGAGATGTCTGGTTTGGATGAATAAATTAGTAGGAAACCCAATTAGTGGGAAAATTAAAAATTTAACTGGTTAATAATTAGAATGGGTTTGATTATTTTTGATAATGGCTTAACCATTAGGGCGTCAAGTAAATTCAGTAGTAAACGTTCGATGACTGGAGATACACATTATTAGAATCCAGGTGGAGTATATTTGAGAACTTGCATATTTTTCTTGTGATATTATGGTAAATGTAATTCGTAAAAGTAGAGACTTTTGTTTTTCCATCACGTCGATATTAGGACAAATCTCATTTTATTATAGTGTTCCAATTAGCTATTCATATTTCTTGTTCTAGTTATAAGCTTGTGTTTGCCACTGTTGTATACCCCTAAGTTTTGAATAATTGAAATTATGGAAGAAATGATGAGGATGATGAGGAGTTTGTAGGAGAGTTCGAAAGAGGCTGGACGGCGTGTAGCCGCTATTATGAAAGAAAATACTGAGGCTTTAGAAAATAAACTTAAAGAAAATTCTGATTCTTTAGAGAATAAACTTAGAGAAAATTTGAATGATAAACTTAAAGAAAATTCTGATTCTTTAGAAAGCAGGTTAAAAGATAACTTGAAAGAAAATTCTGAGTCTTTAGAAAATAAACTTAAAGAAAGTTTGGAGGATAAACTTAAAGAAAATTCTGATTCTTTGGAAAGTAAACTTAAAGAAAATTCTGATTCTTTGGAAAACAGGTTAAAAGGTAATTTGAAAGAAAATTTAAACAGTAAATTTAATTCAATGGAAAGTAAATTTAAAGAGAATTCTGAAATTCTGAAAATGACACTTGAAAGTAAAATGAATTAATTATGCGATAAAACACATGAGCTCGAAACTTCATTAGCTACTAACGCTAGTTTAATGGACGATAAATTTCGCGATGCCGATCTTCGATCCCAAAGCTTAGCTGATAGGATAGAACATGGTCTTAGGAAAGTTGGTGAAGACATGGTCAACCTGGAAGTCAGAGTGAAGAAGGAGAGTAACGAGATGGGAATTCTAGTTGTTCAGCGTTTAACGGAACAATTCAAGGAACTTGTCATGGGAGAAATAAGAGAAGGAGTGATTCATGAATTGCAAACTGAGATTAAAACCACAGTTGTCAATGAAATAAAAGACACACTCAAGCTGGAGAATCAAGAGGGAATCAAGGAGATTAGGGAATCTTTGTCATCCCACATTGAAGTAATTGCCAAGGATATTCAAGCAACTCAGAAGGACATATCAGATATGACAGGGTCATTGAAAAGTCATGAGGCTGTTATGAACCAGATATCCATTGATGTTAAAGAAAATAGTAAAGAGACTGAAGCAATCAAGAAGATGGCAGAAGAAAACCAGAAGGAACTTGAGGCTATGAAAACTCAAATAAAGGATGAGAAACAGTCTGATCATCTTTTGAAAATGCCGAATGTAAGGGGAAAGGAACCGATACAGATAAATCTAGGAGGAGCTAGAGAGACTGATAGACAGGATGAGGTCAGGACAGTATTTCAATCCAACCCCATAACTGTATTTAAGAATATAGAAGACAAGCCTTCTAAATTTTCAGGGCGAGATTCTGTAACACCCGTGGAATTTCTGAGAGAAGCAGGTGATTACCTGAAAGATTCTAAGATCCCTAAAGAAAGACAGATCAGGGTAATAGGGAAGTTCTTGGAAGGTCCCGCACTTTTGTGGTTTAGAGCATTTAGATCCACTCTAAATACTTTTGAGGAGTTTTCTCGTGGGTTATTGAAGAAGTTTTGGTCCCCTGAAACCCAACAGCAAGTTAGAGCAGAGTTGTATTCGAAGAGATTCTCGACGTCACAACCTACTCGATACTCTACATACTTTTCTGGACAGCTGTCTAAACTCCAACATTTAGATCCGCCAATGCCAGATAACGAGTTGATTACTGCTTTGATACGACAATTTCCAGCAGACGTCCAGAGGACTTTGATCGCTGCTGACATCTACAATATGGAACAGTTTGATGAAGTATTGCAGAAGCTGGATCATACAAACGCTCAATTCTTCCATCAGAAGGGAGTAAAGAGTAATAACGCTGTGTATGCTGTTATGGCTGACAGTTATTCTCAGACACCTCGAGAGATTCGAGAGGAGCGAGAAGAGAAATCGCCGAGGGAAGATTCCAATACGAGAGGATGGAACCAATACCGTAACAGATACAGTTACAAACCATATGCAAGACCGGATGGTGGTAATCGATACAACACTCGATGGAGAAGACCACGTGATACTCAAGGAAGGTACCAGGAAAGAAGATCCTATGGTAATAACTATAATAACAGAGGGAATGTAGATACTCGTCAGTCCAATGAAGAGTTTAACAAGGACACGAGGAAAAACTTGGAAGCAAGACACCAAGATAACTTACAATTTGTGGAGCAGAGGCCCAATGAACCAGGTCCATCGGGAACACAACAATCCCGGGGGAATGGTAAAATTAAGGATTTTGAATATTGTGGAAGTAAACAATAATGGAAGCTATGAAGTAGCTCATAAACGAACTGGTAACATCGTGGGAACTTATAATGCTTCGAATTTGAAGATCTATTATTCAAGAACCAGATAATTTAATGTGTAGATAGGAAAAATAAAAATTTTTCAATTTTTATTTTTTGCTAGGTGTGGGGTGGATGTGCCCAAATCTAGGAATGGGTATTCCAAGTTTCAGACACCTAGATATCAAGGGAAAGGCTGTAGCAGCGTTTGAATGTTCGGATATTTGAATATCGCGCTACATTGCTTCTCGAAGCCATTCGAAGGAAATTACCGATAGTTGGATGGTAAATGACGTAGCGAGTAACAGCAGAGGTGGAGACTATTTATTGATTAAATAGTTAACTATGGAGCAGAGACTTGAGACTGGGATCAGATTACTGGCACGGCCAAATAAAAGAGAATGCAATTAGTATCAAGTAAATCGGACCAGGGATTCAAGAGATATGAGGATTTTTAGATATCAGGCGATGACGCGTGACCCTGACCGTTTTTGTATAAAAGCAAGCTGGAGCAGGCTTAGTTAGCTCAATTCATCACAAGCACTTGGCGAACAAGTTGCGTCTACGCTGAGCCAAGGCACATGGTTGCCACGTCTAAGAAGAAGTACTTTTCAAATCGTGATAGTCACGAGAAGTGCTGCGCAAACGAGTTGGAACTTAGTAAGTTTCTGGTGAGGAGAATCACTGAGGTGATTGTATTTCTACAGACATTGGTGGAAATATTTATATTTCCAAAAGGACATATGCTAGACTTGGTCTAGAAAATAGTATTTGTCACAGTCCAATAGTAAATTAATACTTGGATGTTTAAATCCATTTAAAGTCAGTTTTCATATTTTGTAACTATTTAACCACTTCGATCGGTCAGTACATTGAAGAATAGTCTATAACGGTGGCGTTCATTAGTCTACGCAAGGGAAACTGCAGGTTGCTTAGCGCATGGCAGATGGTGATTTTAATAAACCATGCCCAGGGAACGATCTTCAGAACAGCCGTTAACTGCTTAGACTGTCAACGTTTTTCTTGTACTGATGAGATTACAGTGAGTTAGGTTACAACTGACACATTTAAGAAGAGATCGCTTAGATCTGACCCTTTTCAACAAACTGTTATGGCTTTGTTAGAAGCCCATATTAAAATGGAACCACAGTCATTTAAAACGTCGAAGAATACTACCACTATGTCTGACTAGACGATTTGTGGGTCTACAATGGCGGCCGATACAAGGATTATACGTGCTTGTCCGCTAGGGCATGTCTACGGATAAATCTGGTATAGACCAGGTTTACTACACTTCAAGAACATCAAGAAATGTAAGCCACATTTGAATTATATTATGCTTAGCTAATTGGAACAAACTATTTTTCTGCAGATGACCAACACATTTTTTTCGTCGTATTTAAAGCTTGTAATGATTTACGCAAGACTAGTTAGATTTATTCTGAGCATTTTCAGCACTCAGAACAGTTTAGGATCGATGACCGAGCATTTTGAGCATTTATTTGAATTTTTCATATTTTTGGGAAATCACGGTAATCAGCCGATGTAACTGTAAAAGTTAAATTTATTTTTGTTGAGGAATGGATATTTTTTCCATATTCGAAGGTTCGAACATGTGGATTCTCACATTATGAGATGATAATTAAACATATTTGAAATAATAATAATAATAATAATCCACTAATAATAATAATAATAATTTTCATAATTTTTCTAAATAATTCTTGGATATTATATTTTATAATAATCATATGTATTGAGAAAGAGCCTATGAAGTAGTTGAAACATTTCTAGTATGGAACAGGAGATTTTACGAAGGAGAGTGGTTAGCGCAAGCCCGCATTCAACCGACATTTCAGTTCTGGTTGAACAGTTGATATTTGCTATGAGCAAAGTATATGTTTCATATAACACGGAGAGGCATGAAACGGGAAGCAATTGATATTTGTATCAAATAGGATATTTTTGTATTTATATAAAATCATGACGTAAATACACTTCGAAAGTGAAATGAAGCTTTTCATGAGTATGGTAAATTCACGGGTTGAACTGAATGGTAAAATAAAATAAACTTGTAAGTTTATTAATCTTCCAGTGTTGATAACAAGCAGAGGCTTGATTTATTGTATAAATTTTGGGAAGATAATTTATGTGTGTGGAGTAGTTGTAATGCCATTCCCAGGTGCGCAGGTTTAAGTCGCAGGAATGAAGGTTTTTTCGAGCATCAATCAAATAGCAGGTTCGATGGCTCAGGTTTATAGTAGGAGTATTGGATCCACACGTTTCGTCGTATGAATAACCCGAAGGTTATTTCTTTGAAACCATCAGTTCTTATTTCAACCTTGTTTACGAATTCCATTTAGACTTTGATTTTGCTAGAACCCGGATGTGTCATGATAGTAGCTTATTCTTCTTCAGAGGAAGACCTTTGCCGTTGTTGTTGTTGTTATAATATTGTGTTCTTACACAAATAGTAGAATGGGCCACTGCCAATTTAAAATAATTCTTTAACCACGAATAATTTGAAGGATATTTTCAATCCTAGTGCCATGAACTAAATGAATTCATTATAAGACTACAATTCTAATTTTCGCATTCTGTCGAAGAATTGCAAGTTGTGAAAGTTGCTAGAAATGGCCATAAATATAAATATTTTTATAATATTGTTCCCAAGTGGAAAATCTAATAGTTGAATGGTTCAACCATTTGTTGATCAAGTTGATGATTCAGAAATCATATGTTTTGTTTGGAACTTGAAGTTCATAATCGAGTCACTTCTCGAATGTTTAATGTCAGAAGAACAATTAATTGTTGTTGTGCTTCGCACAGTTCTTCGATGCTATGCTCAATGGTCAAATATTTTTCAGATGTTGTTAATATGTGTTAATAATTTGTGTTGCTACGATGATAATAATAGTTTCAACGATATATTTTGGAAAACTGGAAAACAAATGAAAGTCTAAGAAATTCTATAAACATTTATTCTACGAGTGTTAATACCATGTAAATAGTCAAACAGTGATCGACGTTATTTCCAGTATGGACAATTCATTTTGCACTGGAATAAAGTTTAATAATTTTGGAACACAGTCCACAGGACTAACAATCGGACTTGTGTTTTCAAAAAGATTGTCAAATGTGTTTGGAAGATTTCTGTATATTGTGTGTAAATAAGAGTGTGGATCGCCACACGTGGATGATGCTGCTTTGAGCATTATTCTTGCAGTCAGATTTTAACTTTAAATAAACTGAGATAATTTTACCAGATGTGTTTCACCCAATTAAATCTCCTTCTATCCTTATTGTTGCATTGAGCCAAAAATCAGCAAAGCATTTTTATAAATTTTATGTCGTTTTTGCGATTTGCTTTAACCCATCTGGCGCTCCGGGATATTTTGATTCTCGTGCTGACTGATTATTGGTAAAATGCATATGTGGTCGTGCGGACTCCGGTCTAAACGGGCACAGTATGAAATAACTCACATGGTAATAAACGTGTTGTAAGAATGCGAGAGGGGGTATTGCCTAGGATATTAGTCACTATAGCTATAAAGGGCGAGAAAAACATATATTGAACTAAGAGATAATGGTTAAATTTTTAAAAATCTTTCCAGGTTTAAAATCAAGTCAAAAGCAGACGTGGTTAGATTCAGTGTTCCACAATTTTAAAGTGTAGAGTAAAAACGCAAAAAGGTCTCAATGCTAACCGCTAATAGGGGGTCATAGGGGTGACTTGTTCGCAAACAGGGATATATAGACTAAACAGGATCCTGACTTATGGGGGTTTGTGTATATTAAGTTATTTTTATTATAACCTGTGTTATGATAGTGTCTATAGTAACAGTGAAACTTAATAATTAAGGCACTATCACGCATTGGTAATTAGCTGGTCTTGTAAGTACCAATAACAATTAAAAAGACTCGTTACAACTCGGATACACTAATACCGTCGGGGTTGGAAGAAAACAAGAGTTGACCAAGCTTGTTCAGCCAGAAAGGAAAGTAAATTTACTGGATTTGTGTTAATTTATGGGATATTACATATTTTTAGAACAATTTTGGGTGAATCTGCAAAAACATTGGATAAATATCGGTAATTTTTGTGAATTTGGAAAGAAAAATTATAAACAGTTTAGGGAAACTTAGTTGGATAAATGATATTTAAGTCCTGTTCTGTAGTATTCTACAAAAGAAGAACTCTCCCCACATCACTTAGTATTTATGCTGATCTTACAGTATGGTAGTAAGAGCTGTGTATATTTAGAATATCTAATATGTACAGTTAGGTATCTAATATGTGAGTAGCTGGAACAAATAAGTTTGAACAGTGCTAAGAGGCTAGCTGTAATTAAGAAAGAAAGGCTAAGTTGGAAATGCATACACTAGATAAAGCTGTTGGTGAGAGCCGACTCATGTGGTGGGGTCATGTAAAGTAAATAGTACAAGATAGATTACCTAATAGGTTAATGAGTTTAACTGTAAAGGGTGAGAAAAGCAGAGGTAGACCTATGATGATGATGATGATAATTGTTGTTTTAAGGGGCCTAACATCTAGGTTATCGGCCCAGGTAGACCTATGGTGTAGTGGTTAGAACAATCTTAAAAAGCGAGAAATGTAAAAGCTAAATACATCGCAGTGCTAACTGTTAATATAGCGAGTCATAAGGGCTACTCTCTGTTTTCATATGACGTCATCCCACTGTCTCGCAACAGGTTTGTACATGTACAATTAGACCATTATCTTTAAAAAAATCCGGGTGGCAGGGTTTATTTACCATAATCTAGGAGAATTTTGATGAAATTTAATATATTTTAGAAAATGTTTGTAATAACCTGTGTTATTGTGTTGCCAGTAGTAACAGTAAAATGATATAAATAAGGATATAGCACGCACTGCTAATTAGCTGGTGTCGTAAGTAGCAAGAAGTAGCGGAAGAAAACAAAATTTTACCAAGAGAGGTCAACAGGAATGCTAAAAGAAAAGAGCCAGTTACCCGTAAGTGAAAGGAATGCCAGACTCAGATGGGGTCCCGTCGTCACCAACGACACAAGATGTGAATCCCTAGAGGTATTTAGAGACCTCCAGTTGTACGTGGAATCCTAACCACATGATGTGAAACTTTAATTCCAAAATCTAAACATACATTAACCGGGGGATCGAACCCTTTCTGCTTAGTTAAGAGGTTAGCAACCTGACCACTTCCCCACCAAGCCCCGAGGGAGTATGGAAACAACGGAAAACTAGTCCTATGGTAGCTAAGCTGGAAATCAAACCCATCTCTTCTTACGGTTGTACTAACCGTAAGAGTCGAGTCGAAATATACATCGTTCCTGTTCTCAAACCAGGATTAAATTTGTTCGCTAAGTCGAGAATTATGTCTTGAATCAATGGGTACAATACAGTGATATTCTTGCAATGACGCACAATGTATCAGATTTCAGACGACTATAATTTCGGGCTCATACAGCTGGATGTAGTAGCGAGCCGCAGTTTTGTTCCGACATAGCAATTGTTTGTTCGTAAATTAAGAAAACTCTATTATCTGCCCCGTGTAGTTGGTGTATGTGTAATCGCATGTAGTCGAATGTGTTGGATAACATGCTCATCAGGCTTGTGTGTTTACATGTATGTGTGTGTTGAGGTTTAGGGACATTTCGGTTATCAGCACCATGTACTTTAGTGTGTTGTCATATTAAGATATGGGCTATCGGTAATCCATGCATTAGTCTCGTGAACAAAAAATGTAGCGATATCGCGGGCATTAGCTTTGTATAGTTGTGTGTGCGTAATTCTTATTACGGTTTTGGGGTATCTTTGTAATCATGTCGGTGTGCTTGTGAGTGTACGTGTGTGTCTGTAGAAAACTTTGGACACCTTGGTTATCTCTACCCCGTGTGGTTGTGTGTGTTGAACTTGGGATATCGCAGTAATCAGCTCCGTTTACTTGTGCAAGAAAACAAAAGTTTCCCAATGGATATCAACAAGAGAGAGAAATAATAGAGAGAATCCCGGTACAGGTAAGAGTTAACAATTCTATACAGTATTTTTGGGTAAATATGTGTAAAATTTTAGAATAAACCGTTCGGGTACCGGATAGTTATTATGGCCGGATGCCCTTCCTAATGCTTAGCTCGTGATAAACAAATAGTGGTAAATAAAACTGTGCATGAAAGTGTAAGGTAGAGGTCATGGTCTACATCTCGGTATTTGTCTGGGGAAGGTGTGGTAAACCATAAAAAAGAACTTGTAAGCAAACGTAAAAGGAAAATATTAGGAAAATTGGGGTACATATAGTAAATTTTAAAGAATTTGAGTAAATTTTATGAATTTTAGGGATTTGAGTAAATATAATGGATTTTAAGTGCATTTACGGGAATTATGGTAAATCTGGGGAATTTAAGGAAATATGGGGGGAAATCTCGGGGATTTTAGGGACATTTAGGGGAGCTCTGGGGAATTTTAGGAACCCTCTCAGGCACCGTGTGACGGGTTTTGGGTAATGAGTCACCACGCATTGACTAGCATTTACCGATTACACAACAGCGTTTTGGTAAACTCTACATGGGGTCGTAGTAATGACATCGTAGACACTTAGTATTCTAATTCCGTCCGTTGTGCAAGAAAACACGAGTTAGCTAAGAGAGGTCGACAAGAGAGAATCCTGGCAAAAGTAAGTGTTAACAATAAATATAAGTAAATTTCGAATTGTGGGACATAAATAAATACTGCAATTAAATAAATAAATATTAAATTACTTAGGTTACATTGTGCAGGTTATTTTAATCAATGTCAAGAACCAGAATGGTCAACCGGTCTCTATGTATGCATCTGTTGTACAGGAACCAAAATGGATAACCGCTTTCTACGATCTTACCTGATGAGACAATAACAAGAGTCGTCTAGTCTGTAATGGAACTCTTCCGGTCAGCATATTCATATTTCAAGGTTGCACAAGACTAGTCTTGTACAGCCGTGCGTGTACGGAATACAGAGATTTAAAGGAAATCGTAACATTAAAATCTCCAGCCGGTTTCCTTTGTAAAACTAAATGCATAGTTAGATAAAATGTAATTGTAACTTACACGCACTTAGATGTCCATTACCTGTATAAATAAAAACATATTTAATATTTAATAATAAACGGCCATCCTGAATCAATCTAAAGATACTTTCCCCCTCCTTTCGCGTATAGTAAGCACTGTGTCCGTATAACCGTCATCGCCTCACACACAAGTCTCCATCATTATTCAGGCCCGAATTCTAGGACCGATGACCTAGTAGTTTGGTTCCTTGGTAATATTTAGGAAAATAAATAACCTACAGAAAAAAAGGTGTAATCCCGATTAAAATGAACCCTCACACGACTCTGGACGTTTAGGGGTTCACATAATATAACAGGCCGATTACCTAGCAGTTTGGTTCTTTGGCTAAAGTTTTAAAAATAAATAGTCCGGGGTTAAGGGGGCATAATCACGAGTAAAATGAGCTGTCACACAAGTTTGTATGGTTACGGGCTCGCAAAATATAACGGGCCGAGGAGCTAGCCGTTTGGTGCTTTGGCTAAATTTGGGGAAATAAATAAAATAAATAAATAAATAAATAAAAGAGGGTAACATGGCAATTACGTCGACACCTCTCACAATTCTGTACGTTTACGGGTTCGCGAAATATAACGGGCAGATGACCTAGTAGTTTTCTCCTTTGGTAAAAAAAATATAAAAATTAAAAGCACACGGCCATGAGGGCTTTATTCCGAGTAAAATGAGCCCTAACAAAGTCAGTACATTTACAGGTTCGCGAAAAATATCGCGCTAAGGACCTAGTAGTTCGGTTCTTCACCTAAATTGGTAAAAATAAATAACCTATGGTGAAGAGGGTAACAAGCTAAATAAAATGAGCCCTCGCACAAGTTTCTATCAGTATTCGTTCTGGAGATATCCACAACCAATTACCTAGTAGTTTTGGGTCCGTAGGCATTTTCTTTTGGAAATAAGTTGTCCATGGGGAAGGGTGCTTCATTCCGAGTAAAATAATCCCTTACACGACTTCCTCCAATAATTGGTTCGCGAGATATCAAAAAAAAAACTAGATGTTCAGTAAAGAACATATAGCCTACTTTCTCCTAAATGCATGGGTATTGTTATAACTCTTTGTCCTTTTCAAGGAGTATGATTGAATGTTGGTTGTAGTAGCTTTTTGAAATACAACGTGCTATAGGGATATTAAACATGAATATGAGGTGCCCTTTGCTAGTGCTACCTCTGTACCAAATTTCGTTCATTCGGTTCTACCGTGTTCGAATTAATAGGGGGAATCAATTTTGACATAAAGATGGCCGCCATCCGCAAACTATTAGGCTAATGACCTATTAGATTGGTCAGAGGATGCTCCCTCCATAAAGGTATGTTGTTGCAAAGTTTGGTAGAGATCGGATGGTTATGTTAGTCCTAATTTGATTTAAGCTTTGAACATTTGTGTGGCCGCCATTACGTTTTTGTCAATATGGCGGCGATATTAATCATGACACTGAGATGCCCTTTGCTAGTGCTATCTCTGTACCAAATTTCGTTCCATTCGGTTTCACCGTGTTTGAATTAATACGGGGAATCGATTCTGACACATAGATGGCCGCCATCCGCAAACTATTAGGCGAAAGACCTATAAGATTGGTCAAAGGATGCTCCCTCCATAAAGGTATGTAGTTGCAGAATTTGGTAGAGATCGAATGATTAGGTTAATCGTAATTTGATTTAAGCTTTGAACATTCGTGTGGCCGCCATTACTTTTCAGTCAAGATGGCGGCGATATAAAATATGACACTGAGGTGCCCTTTGCTAGTGCTACCTCTGTACCAAATTTCGTTCCATTCGGTTCCACCGTGTTCGAATTAATAGGCGGAATCAATTTTGACATAAAGATGGCCGCCATCCTCAAACTGTTAGGCGAATGACCTATTGGATTGGTCAAAAGATGCTCCCTCCATAAAGGTATGTAGTTGCAGAATTTGGTAGAGATCGGATGATTAGGTTAATCGTAATTTGATTTAAGCTTTGAACATTCGTGTGGCCGCCATTACGTTTCAGCCAAGATGGCGGCGATATAAAACATGACACTGAGGTGCCCTTTGCTAGTTCTACCTCTGTACCAAATTTCGTTCCATTCGGTTCCACCGTGTTCGAATTAATAGGGGGAATCAATTTTGACATAAAGATGGCCGCCATCCGCAAACTATTAGGCTAATAACCTATTAGATTGGTCAAAGGATGCTCCCTCCATAAAGGTATGTTGTTGCAAAGTTTGGTAGAGATCGGATGGTTATGTTAGTCGTAATTTAACTTAAGCCTAGAACATTTGTGTGGCCGCCTTTACGTTTCTGTCAATACGGCGGCGATACAAAACATGACACTGAGGTGCCCTTTGCTAGTGCTACCTCTGAACCAAATTTCGTTCCATTCGGTTCCACCATGTTCGAATTAATAGGGGGAATCAATTTTGACATAAAGATGGCCGCCATCCGCAAACTATTAGGCTAATAACCTATTAGATTGGTCAAAGGATGCTTCCTCCATAAAGGTATGTTGTTTCAAAGTTTGGTAGAGATCGGATGGTTATGTTAGTCGTAATTTAACTTAAGCTTTGAACATTTGTGTGGTTGCCATTACGTTTCTGTCACTATGGCGGCGATATAAAACATGACACTGAGATACCCTTTGCTAGTGCTACCTCTGTACCAAATTTCGTTTCATTCGGTTTCACCGTGTTTGATTTTCACACAAAGATGGCCGCCATCTGCAAACTATTAGGCTAATGACCTATTCGTTTGGTCAAAGGATGCTTCCTCTATAAGGGTATGTTGTTGCAAAATTTGGTAGAGATCGGATGATTAGGTTAATCGTAATTTGATTTAAGCTTTGGACATTTGTGTGGCCGCCATTACGTTTCCGTCAAGATGGCGGCGATATAAAACATGACACTGAGGTGCCTTTTGTTAGTACTGCCTCTGTACCAAATTTCGTTCCATTCGGTTGCACCGTGTTCGAATTAATAGGGGGAATCGATTTTCACACAAAGATGGCCGCCATCCGCAAACTATTAGGCTGATGATCTATTAGTTTGGTCAAAGGATCCTCCCCCCGTAAAGGTATGTTGTTGCAAAATTTGGTAAAGATCAAATGATTAGGTTAGTCGTAATTTGATTTAAGCTTTGAACATTCGTGTGGCCGCCATTACGTTTCAGTCAAGATGGCGGCGATACAAAACATGACACTGAGGTGCCCTTTGCTAGTGCTAACTCTGAACCAAATTTCGTTCCATTCGGTTCCACCGTGTTCGAATTAATAGGGGGAATCAATTTTGACATAAAGATGGCCGCCATCCGCAAACTATTATGCTAATAACCTATTAGATTGGTCAAAGGATGCTTCCTCCATAAAGGTATGTTGTTGCAAAGTTTGGTAGAGATCGGATGGTTATGTTAGTCGTAATTTAACTTAAGCTTTGAACATTTGTGTGGCCGCCATTACGTTTCTGTCACTATGGCGGCGATATAAAACATGACACTGAGATACCCTTTGCTAGTGCTACCTCTGTACCAAATTTCGTTCCATTCGGTTTCACCGTGTTTGATTTTCACACAAAGATGGCCGCCATCCGCAAACTATTGGGCTAATGACCTATTCGTTTGGTCAAAGGATGCTTCCTCTATAAGGGTATGTTGTTGCAAAATTTGGTAGAGATCGGATGATTAGGTTAATCGTAATTTGATTTAAGCTTTGAACATTTGTGTGGCCGCCATTACGTTTCCGTCAAGATGGCGGCGATATAAAACATGACACTGAGGTGCCTTTTGTTAGTACTACCTCTGTACCAAATTTCGTTCCATTCGGTTGCACCGTGTTCGAATTAATAGGGGGAATCGATTTTCACACAAAGATGGCCGCCATCCGCAAACTATTAGGCTGATGATCTATTAGTTTGGTCAAAGGATCCTCCCCCCGTAAAGGTATGTTGTTGCAAAATTTGGTAGAGATCAAATGATTAGGTTAGTCGTAATTCGATTTAAGCTTTGAACATTTGTGTGGCCGCCATTACGTTTCCGTCAAGATGGCGGCGATATAAAACATGACACTGAGGTGCCTTTTGTTAGTACTACCTCTGTACCAAATTTCGTTCCATTCGGTTGCACCGTGTTTGAATTAATAGGGGGAATCGATTTTCACACAAAGATGGCCGCCATCTGCAAACTATTACGCTGATGACCTATTGGTTTGGTCAAAGGATGCTCCCCCCCATAAAGGTATGTTGTTGCAAAATTTGGTAGAGATCGGATGATTAGGTTAGTCGTAATTTGATTTAAGCTTTGAACATTTGTGGGGCCGCCATTGCGTTTCCGTCAAGATGGCGGCGATATAAAACATGACACTGAGGTGTCCTTTGCTAGTGCTACCTTTGTACCAAATTTCGTTCAATTCGCATTCACCGTGTTCGAATTGATATGGGGGGACAGACATTCAGAGTACACACACTCACACACAGACACACACACACAGACTCACACACACACATACACACACACACACACAGACTCACACACACACATACACACACACAGACAGACACACTTTTTTCGCCCTGTGTTGATCTCATAAGTCTACTTTCATTTTTTGCAAAAATCGAAAGTAGGCTAACAAGCATCAGGTATAGTCGCTTACAAATAAAATGGCTCTCTCCCATGTAGTTATGCCCTTGGGGCAAATTTGTAAAAAAAAACAATAATAACCCACGGTAAACAGGGCTCATTCCAAGTAAAATGAGCCCGCACACATCTTTGTATCATTATTCATTCCCAAAAATCTTATGCCGATGACCTACTAGTCAAAAAATTTACAGTCAATAACCAATAAATAATTTGAAAAGCCAGCCAAAGTCTTACAACTAGTCACGTGCGCGCAGCAAGGTATAGTCGCTTATAAATAAAATGCGTCCTTCCCATGTAGTCAGGGCCATTGGTAAAATGTGGGGAAATAAGTGGTCTACAGTAAACGGGGCTTCATCCCGAGTAATTTGACACCTCACGCAAGACTCTAGAATTATGGGCTCGCGAGATATTGGGTTGCCTACAGCCAGGGGCTCACCACAAGCCGCGCGCGCGCAGCGTAGCCAAGCGCCTAGTGTCACTATTTACAATCCTCACAGTCTATCTACTGACATAATCATATATAAACGCTAAGGTGCAACTTATGGTTCACAAAACTCAAGTTATTAAACCAGAGGGAGTTAGAAGGTGCGGTTTGTACCAAAATCTTCCAAATCATCTCAGTAGCACAGGAAAAACCTTGCATTTCGTGAAAAGTTAACGGAAATATTTGCATTTTTATAAAGTGTGTTTAAACAAATAAACAAGAAGGTAGCCCTCTCAGAACTTCGTCGCGTCCAGTCCGCATAACAATAAAGCCATGCGGGTGGGTTTTACATGCGAGATTTCTCGCATGGGTCCGTTAGTAGGTTATTACAATAATCATAATCTAATGCCATTAAATTAGCTCTTTTCGTAAATCATCGAAGAAGTGCATTTGACTTTGCTTAAATTAAACTCTCGTGATGCGTCACAGAAAGATGCTATCTCCTGGGAGGAGTCATATCCACCGATATATATTCTAGCACATACTTTCTCAGTGCAATGGTGTTGGTGGAGACATACAGTAGTTCGTGTATCAAAAGATATTTAGTGTATATCACATGGAAAATCCTTTAATAGCCAGAAGGATATATGAAAATAGGCTATTTAGTTATTCACGAAACTACTTGTTTCATATGATTAAAATAGGTTGATAGTATTGCGCCCGTTGACGCATGTTTGCACAGTTAACAAAGACCAAGATCCATGCTGAAGAGTAACTGAACATACCCTGCGAGCGGCGGGAAGAAGCCGAGGCAATATCAATTATAATAACATTTTATGCACTTTAGACACTCTATAAATCATTAATAATTTAATCAACGTAATTCTGCTTATTTAAAATACGGTATTCATCGCAGATAAGCGAAGAGGTCAATTTACGCGGCTAACTCATGCCCTGAGTGAACGCCATGCTTAGTGAAGCCAGTACCTACTTGTCGTTTGTTGAAGCAACACCTACAGTATGTGCATGTGAAGCACGAGTGAGGACACGTTCCGTGAACGGAACCCATGTGCAATGGAAAAATCCAAGTGTATTAAGAGAATGGACAGCCATCAGGGCATAATCTACTCACCAAATAATTGTAGACAATTATTAATGTTTGAACAGTGAAATATTTTTGATCCACGAAGTGAAAAACCATGGAAGCGTTGTACGCAAACTTTAAGACCGCATGGTCGCATCTAAGTGCGTCGTAAAACTGTGAAACTGACAACCTGTGAAAATCTAGAAGTATATTTTATGTTTTGCCGGATGGGCAGTTATTTTGATTTATATTTTTCAATGTAAATAATTAGTGAAAATTTGCGAGTGAGTATCGCACAAGCGATAGTTAACGCCAGTGGCGGAGTGAAAAAATGGGCAATGTATTACCGCACCTTAGAATCTGTGAGTGCAAGTTACTTTAAAATGTGTAATTATATAACCAACGGCAGCATTATGGAACTACTGAAACATCTAATTTTGAAATATAACCCCAACCACGCAATGGAAATGGATTACTAAATCATGCGTGGGGAATTGACAACGGAAGGTGACCGAAACAATGATGAGATGATCTAAGACCATTGAGGAGACCGCTTATAACCCCTCATGGCGGGTCTCGAACGAGGGTCACTGCAATCTGTAAGTCAGATCATGTATCAGTAGCGTAATTGTAACGAGTCGGAACAGTAGATTAATTTTAGTATGGTTTCATTTAAAGTGCACAACGCAGGTAGCTATTATAAGACCACGTGTGGAAAGTGACAGTCTCGTTATAAATTTATAAACGCCAAGAAGGCAGTATTTTCAATGTCCATTTCGTATAATTTCAGAACAGTTATTATCAACTTTTATTTTGTCAAGCTGATGACAAAGAAACTAGTTTTGGCAGATGTTAAAACAAGGCCAAGGTTACATGTGTACAAGCCAAATCACTACACAGCACACTAGATCTTAGGCAGTGCATTATTTATTTAGAAGGCTGTGAAATTCCTAGTATTATATAATCGGAATGCAGAGTTCCGTTATTCACATTTGTTTTGCCAGAGCATACTTGAAAACAGGTTTATTTAATTACTAGAAGCCAGACAGGCAATGAAAGATAGAGTATTTTGTAACCAGAGAACATAGGTTCGACCTCATTCAAGGAAGAGGCAATTTAATAAATGCACAATCCCACACTTTGGTTTGTATCAGAAGTCTTCATGTTAATTCAGAGCGTTGTTAGAATGTGTTTTCTACACACATAACCTTTTTGATCAGTACTTAAAACGTGTATAATTCAGGGATCCACACTTAATGTAACTAACGTTATTATCGTATTTTTGAAGTGAGTCGTGATGGTGGATTGATACCTCCGACATGTTATTGTGGTTATTCCGGTGGTAACGAGCTACTTCAGTCGTACCAAACTGATGTTGCCAGGATTGATGAATCCGTAATTGTAAGAGTGAGACACAGGGTGTCTAATAATAATAAAGTATTGTTGGAGACACAGGGTGTCTATTAAACTATTAAGTTATTATGCATTAGTTGGATACACACGTTACCTGAGTACACTGAACGCTATTTAAAGGTCCATAAACTGAACAACTATACTGTGAGGAATAAATAATTGTGTGAAGCTTTAATAATCAAAGATAGGATTTTGTGAAACTAAACAAATCTCATAATTCCCGCTGAGCCTAAATAAAGATAATAAATACTAAAAATAAAATATTTTCTGGACCAAATGTTCGACACTTAGTTATTGTTAATGTATATTAGATACATTTTGATACAGTTTTTGCATGAATAGTCGACAACCAATTGGTGATGTGATAACAGGAGCACACACATCACATTGGTAGCAATATGAGTCGATGTAATTGTTTAATTACCATCGCATTTGCAGGCTTTTCTATTTTTCTTACTTTCTTAACACTTTGAAACTATGACCATTTGTTACAAACAGTAACAAATCGAGTACGCAGGCAGTTCCAATTGCACAACCATAGGAGTGCTGAATTATTGTATGCATTTGTGTTGTACTAGCATAGCTCTTTTTTTATTCAGCAACGTTGTGCACATAGCTTGATTTTCTTTGTAATAAACGCGTCTCGTTTATTAATTAATGATATTTAGGACTAGCTAAACACGTAAATTTAAAGTTAAATGTTGGAGATGGCACCATCATAGCATAGGACAAATTTTCCCCTTGCTATTAAATGTAAATATTAATAGTATTTGTAAACAAGTAAATGTCTTGCTTTGCAGTAGATTCTTTTGATATTTGATCCTCCCGTAGTCATTTTCGATGGAATTGCTTAGGGCTTATCTTACGTGCCATACACTTAGCTTGTTCGTTCTTATTCAAATTTTGTGTTAGGACCATGAGAGTAATTTAGATCTTGATTAAAACTTTTTTATGTATTTTCTTCCAGGGCAGAATAGTATCGGACTAGCCGTTTGCAACTCTCATGCTAGGCTAGGGATCTATTCTGAATAAAATTTATTCGTGATTTTAACATAAGACTGACCTCTCTTTCTTGCTTAGTTTTTTTATCGATGCATTCCTCTGAGGTGGTTAAGAATCGAACCTCACCAACTCCCGATACCCCCGAGTGCAGACATTTGTGCAACACCAGCCTATGAATGTGTCGTCCCCTATACTTGTGTGTTAGGGTCTCGGAAGGGTCATTTGAAACCGGTGACTCCCCGAAACCTTCGGCCAGCGGGCACAGTATACTACTAGAACTATGACTCCAAGAACAAATGGAAACATACTCACCATATGGAAACAATACTCCGAAGCTGAACACCATGACTAATGGGTGGGCGTTCACAGTGTAGCCATACTCCCAATCAATCAACATGCGATATCCATAAACCCACATATGCAGAAATTCGTAGACGACGATTGGAAGTATGAGCGTGATTACCAAAAGAATCCAGTAATCTATCTTACACTTAGGCCTGTGTACAAGAAGAGAAAGTATGATTCAATTATGGAACCAAAACAATGTACAGGCTTAAAAAACTCATACTGTTGCCTTACGTACAGAGAAGACATATAAAAAAGACACATTAACTGAGAATGCACAGTCGAGTTAAGCCAGCAACACAAATTAAAAAGGACGAGTTTTTCCATATTCTGTCAAATTCCCACGAGATAAATCTCTCGATAACTCCCTAATCTTCACGTCTGATAATAAATTGTGTCCTTGCAACCACTCACAAAGGGAATACAAAAAATATTATCTCAATAAATAAAACTAAGAGCTGGTACTAGTTTGACAGACGAACATCCTACAAGAGGAGCAAGATGGCGACCATGAGGGATGTTTCCGTGGATAGCTCCGTGGTATTTTGCAAATATAACGGTATAAAGTGCGGTTTAAACAAGAAGCGTGTAAAAATGGTATTCAGTGTGTCAAGTGCCTAATCTGGTATCATTTGTCGTGATTGTCGGACGATACTTGCTTGGGAAATAATGAAATGTGGTCGTGTTGCGACGCTTGTGAAGAGAGCTTGGATTCGTATACAAGCCAAATGCCGACCATGGAAATTGACATCATTGAACAGCTTCAATCGCAACTTTTAACGAAGGATGAGGTGATTAGAGTGTTACAGGATGACAATTCTAAGTTGTTAGATATGGTGGTGTATTTAGAAAATAAATTAAAGCATGAAAATACGTGGAGTGACGCCTACGCGTTGTGTGACGGTGTGTAACGCATTCCACTATTGACCTCACTGTTGGGGGACAAGTGTAACGTGTTCTACTTTGGGAGTTTGATTGAACCAACACACGTTACTCTACAAGAGTTTAGTGCTTTTCAGTCGGTCAACACGAATGTACCCAAAAGAGATGGGTTATGCCCTAATCCTGAAATAAATTACATGAGATTAATAAAACACTAGGATGACCAGTTTCGATCGTCAAGCGATCATCATCAGATCCATTAAGTGAGATCCATTAAGTGTAATGGATCTGATGATGATCGCTTGACGATCGAAACTGGTCATCCTAGTGTTTTATTAATCTCATGTAATTTATTTCAGGATTAGGGCATAACCCATCTCTTTTGGGTACATTCGTGTTGACCGACTGAAAAGCACTAAACTCTTGTTTACTAAGGCAACACTGAAAATATGGCTTCAAACACCACAACAAGTTACTCTCTTGTAACATAAAATGAAATATGGCCTACACTGAATGACAACGTTATATGTTTTGCAAAGATGCTTACAGAGTTTATTAGATAATCTAGTTGGGCGCCATTAGGACACAACATAAAGCTGTACCCTAAAAATGTATAATGAAATAACTAGCTATTAAGAAACACTCGAGAACTCCTAAAATCAGGCCGTGGCAAGATTCCATCTTCAACCCTAGAATCATTTGTGTGGAAGAAAGGCTTGGCTTAAATATAGTTCTAGCTACTGGAAAGAAAGGCTTCGTCTGAATAAAAGAATTTAATAACCAAAATTGGCATTGTGGTAAACATGAGAAATACGAAAGAGAGCTTTAGAAAATAATTGAAATACCACATGAACGTATGAGAATTGGAAGTATGAAATTTACTTAAAATGCAAAACTATGAATTTACTGAATTTAAATTATTAAGAGCAAGGAAATTGAGAGCTTGAATATGAGGCGACAGTTGGCTCACCAGCGAACATACAGAGTTCTTCGTCCCCCATGATGAAAGCGTTTTGAAGAACCTCGTGGCAAGACATCTTCTTCTTGTTTAGCGGCGAAGCGACGAATAATGCGACAGTTCGAAATGTGCTGGAGCGGTGGATCAGAATCCGTTAGTCGCGCTTACGTTGCCTAGAGCGTCACTACAGAACACGTCGTATTCATGACTAATATTTGCCATTGAATATCTCAGCGAAAAGTACTTTATGTTCACCATGGAACGAAATAATAATGTCCGAAGACGAATGAACACACGGAGAGATTCCCGAAACTGACTGCTCCCTACACGTCGCCGTAATACCGATATGAACTTAACACATCGTGATAGTATATGAACACCTTCCTCGTTGCTTGCCCGGGTAATTATATCCCGCGAAAACTGTTCTAACAACTTCCGTTTTTTTTCTTTCAGATGAAGACGTGAGACTGCGTCCGCCAATCAGCACTTCTCTTCCGTGTTCTTCTCCGATTCGACGAGCCCCGCCTCTTCTCGTGATTGGCCAAGCCGTCCACGTCTCCCTCCTCTTCGTTCTTCAAGTTGGTTTTCCCGGGCGAGATTTCCGTTCCACTAATTCACGTTTTCACAGTGAGAACTGTTCCCTAAAGTCCCTTTCGCAACTTGTTATTGAGTAGCGCGTCTATATTTAGACCGTAGAATCCAAGATGTTCCAAGTCCTCTCAAAACCCTAAATGAATATAAAACCTAGCCTTCTGTATTCTCATATATTCACGTCGCGTAATTTTAAAATAGATCGTATTTTCTATAATATAGAAAATCTATCTATTGATTCCAAAATACTTGAAGCTCCGAAATTTTTAAAAAATTAACAATAATAATAATAATAATAAAATTAACAATTTACAAACTTGGCCCAATTTCTGCCGCGTTGATTTCACATATATGGCGACCATCTGACTTGTGTCAGTGGCGTAAAAGCCCCCCTTAAAACAGGTTACATTCGCCTCGGATTATCATGTAATTTATCGTAACTGCGATAAATTACGTGATTATCCCAGACACGTTCACAAAGTCCCCAACCAAAAGTACAAGTTATAACCATTGTAACACACTACACATATATATATACACTCACCATTTTCTCCATGCGTTATGCATTGAAGTCCGTTTCACTTAAATTGCCCTAAGCAATTAGTCCAATGTTGTTATGTAATGTTTCTGCGGATATTTCCGCCTCCTTCAACAAGCTATGTGTGGGAAAGGTAGACAATCATACGTGTATTTCCCTATGTACATTTATAACACACTTATTTCACACGCATCATGTGTTCTGTGTAATCCAGTGATCTATTTTAATTAAGGTGGTTGTCACTGCCGTCTGTCATTTATCACTTTATCACTATATCACACGATCACTATTATGGATACACCTCGTGACCCTCATACCCAATCTCTCTTAGAGCGGATTAATTACATAAGTTTCTGATATAAAACAAGCAAGAAGCTAGCACTATATAAAACACCATACATTTCTGTCCCTTACATATGCTAAAATGCTGATTATTCACACGCTGTCAGCCGTGCACTATCCAGACCAGTCACCCCCTCGCGAACCTGACCTAGATTACACCACACTCCAATAACACTTATATATCTTGAACATCGAGGTCACTTACCTCGTACACACTGTGGCTTAACACCACACTCCTCGATCTCGCGTGGCTAGGTCGTAAACAGAAGTCACGTGTGCTGTTATGTATGAGTTTCATGAAGGACTGTCTCGCCTTCTGGTGGCCCATCTTTTGTCTCGTGGACGCCATAAGCAAACATACCCTGTACAAGCGCTCACCCATCTCTTGGAGACAAATGGGAATTCACCAGCGCTACCAAAATCTGGTCTTGGTGTATCGAGACATTTTAGTGCTCAACAGCATCCGACAATCCCGTCATATTTCCCTGTACCTTAAAACTCTCAATTACTTATATTCTACCCCCTCTTTGCGTCCTCAGATACGCCTTCCTGGAAGACCAGATCTCCCACGCACCACATACCACACTTACTTATTTGATAGGCTGGCTCGCCAGCTAAACACACTCCCTTTATGACACATACTTTCGTAGACTATGAATGTTATACGTCCCGTACAACCGCTTACCCTCAAGATTCTCTAACACATATGCAGTTTTTCCAATACGTTTAGAAACTACAAAGGGGCCCTCATAGAGATAGAAGAACTTGCTCATGGCTTTTTCTATTTTACTCGACTGTTTCGGTACCCGTAGCAAAACACGGTCTCCCAATTCGAATTGGTCGAATTTTGTTTCTTTTTGTTGGCGAATTCTCTTAAGTGCTGATCTAGATAAATTATGTTTCGCCAACTGGACAATATAATCCATCCCCGGTTGTGTTCCCTCATTTAACCCCAATACTCTAGCTAGTTCATTCTGTGGTCCCTTTCCGAAGTGAACTTCGTACGGTGTCATTTTCGTGCTCTCATGCTGGTCAGAATTCAGCCAAGTCTCGACTTTGGAAAGATGTCCAACCCAAGCCGAATACTTGTCATGCACCAGAGTCCGAATAAGACGAGCCACCTCCCTCAATGGTCGTTCTGCAGAATTACCCTGGGGGTATCTTACAGACCAGCTTCCTGCATACTGGTTCTCCATTTCTTTGCAGTAAACTGTGGTCCACTGTCAGATAATATCCTGAGCGGAATGCCAAACTCAGGTATATATTTATTAATGATCAGTCGGCTACACGCAAGACCCGTGGCTTTCCTAAGCGGATATAGCTTGACATAGTTACTGAATGCGTCAATCACTATGAATATATATTCGTAGCCGTACTGTCCTTTAACGATGGGGCCAAATAAATCCACACACAGTAGTTCACCGGGACTACTGGTGAGAACTGCCGATCTTTCACCCACTAGATATTTAACTGGATATTTACTCCTCTGACAGGTGTCACACTTAGCTATGGTCTTCCTAATATCCCTTCCCATCTTATTCCAAATGAAGTTATGAGCAATCTCATAGAAAACTTTGGTGGAGCCAAAGTGTCCCAGTTCCCTTTGCATGAACCAAATTAGTTCCTCACGTAAAGCAGTAGGAACACATATTGCCCAGCGATCCTTCCTACATCTCCGTGCAAGAAGGCCGACCTGAATTTTGTATGTGAACCTGCCTACTTTGACAGATTCTGCGTCTCCTGCGTCTAATTTCGCAAGTGGCTCCCTTAAAGTCACGTCATCTCTCTGTTCAACTAACATATTCTTAAGTGTCTGTAAGGATGCCCTATTACCACTGTCCACACACGCACACAATAAAATACCTTCCTCTGCTTTCAACAGCGGATTATTCCTACTTAAATTAGTGTCCCTTGATAGCATATCTGCAAGTATATTGTCTTTGTCTTTGATCTACTTTACAGTGAATTCGTATTCCTGCAGTGCCAGGATCCACCTACTTACACGGCTAGAACTGAGTTTACATGTTCTCATGTACAACAACCCATGGTAATCTGTGTGAATTTCAAATTTCCCCCCTACTAAATACATCCTAAATTTTCCTAAGCTGAAAACAATTCCAAGAAGCTCTAGTCCGGTAATGGTGTACCTTTCCTCTGATGCAGATAGTCCTCGTGAGGCTAAAGATACAATACGTAGGTTATCCTCCTCGTCTTTTTGACACAACACCCCTGCGATACCTATGTGTGAGGCATCTGTCATTACTACATATTCTCTGTCTTTCAGCGGATATTTTAACACTACTGCCTTCTCAAAACCTTTCTTAAGCGCTTGAAATGCCTCATCATGCTTAGGCTCCCACCTCCATTGATTTCCATTTTTAAGCAAATCCCTGAATGGTTCTACTAACCCAGAATATTTAAGAACGAATCGGCGAAAGAAGTTGCAAATTCCATGATAAGACTTTAATTGCTTGGCATTCTGTGGTATCTCTGCGATGAGTATCTTCTTCATTCTACTTTCCTCTGGCGTTACCTCCCTACTAGAACACACTGTGCACTAAAAATGTCACCTCAGACTGACAAAATGATGACTTAGACAGTTTTAACGTAAAGCCTGCTTTATCTAATTTCTGGAATACTATATCTAAATGGTGTAAATGCTCTTCAAAACTCCTTGAACTTATTACCATGTCATCAATGTAAATGGTTACAAAATCCCCCGTGTCATCTCCTAATGCAATATTTAATGCCCTAAACAAAGCTGCTGAACTACTCTTTAAACTATAAGGTGTCCTACAAAGCTGGTAGAGATTATATTTATGACTAAAAGCTGTGAAAGGTCTATCTTCATACATAAGGGGCACTTGCCAGAAACTGGAACTTAAATTCACGCATGTGAAATACTTCTTACCCTCAAATGTATGCATCAATTCCTCTATAGACATAGACTTCAGCTGATCTGAACTAATTCTAGAGTTAACTAAGCGTGCGTCTAAACAAATACGGACGGTACCATCTGCCTTAGGTACTGTAATTAAAGGATTAACATATGGACTGTTTGAGTGCTCTATCTTCAAGCATCTGGTTAATTTGTGCTTCAACTGCCCTCTGATAAGCGAAAGGCACAGGAAACATGTGGCCCGTAAATACTGATCTGGCAAGAACATTCAACGAGTGCGTATAGCAATTTGCCATACCTATACGATCTTCAAAAACTCTACTATTATTCAACAACACATACAACAGAACACACTGTTCATCATCTATATTCCCCTGAAATGCAGCATCGCGCAACGAGTCCTCTAGACATCCGTTCGTGATTAGGCTGCCAACAAAACTTAGAGAATCCCGCTCTACGGCTGGCGATATCTCATTTAAGGAACAAATTACTCCCAAAATACTACTTCTCTGACTTTGATCGTTGAATGCTATTTCCACATTAGAATTATTCCAATTAAATTTTACACTTCCTACATCATAACATATATTACCACACACTCTACTTAACCAATCCGAGCCTAGAATAACACTGAACACTAAATTTGGTATAACAAGACAGATTTGCTTTTCAATGTGATTATTAATATTGATGTCTACTAAAACTTGCTTAGAAATGACTTTAGATTTCTTCCCTACAGCTGTGATAATGAACGTACTTTTAATTGGCATCTCTTCAAAATTTACACCAGTTCCTCTCATTTTATCATAAAAAGCACTACTTATGCAACTCTTCATGCAACCACTGTCAATTAAAACATCGGCTCGCGCCTCGGACACGTTAATACTAACAATGGGTTTTTTGCTAGCCACTTCCTGAATAATTCCTTCATCATTCAGTTCACGTAATAATTCATCTTTAACATTTAGGTCATAGGTATCCTGTATGAGGGTGAGCACCGGGCATCTTACTGACTGAGAAACTGCCCTCACATCGCAGTCTGGTTTTCGTTTAAATTACTACTCTGGTTCTGAGGGATTATACTCGCTACTGTGCTGGTCTGGTTGTTCTGTGTATTGTTCACAGGATTATGCTGATTGTTACCACCACCATGCTGTTCTCTTCCCTGACCCCTGTTCTGGTTATAATTCCCATTATTACCATAATTCCTACCCCGTTGGTCGTTGTTCCTCGCCTGTTGATAGTTATTTCTACCCTGATACTGTTGGCCATAACCATTACCTCTATTTTGATTTTGGTTATTAGTATTATTAGTATCTCCCCTATTTTGGAAATTTTGGCTCTCGTCACTGTTCACTTGTACCTCCTGACTCATTTGATCGTTAGGCCTATGATTCTGGTTTCCCTGGTTTCTAACAACATTTTCCTCATATCCACCTCTTCCTAATGCATCGAATGTACTGAGCAAATTCTCCACTTGAGAAATGGTCTTTACATTCTGGATACAAGCTGCCACTTTTATTCTATATGGGAAATGCCTTAATAACAGTCTCACCACATCACTTTCCTCTTTTAACCCATCCAAGTACTTACAGGTAAGTACCTGCCCTAAAAGTACTCGGTCATGCTGTGATTGCCTCTAGGGCTATACTTCCCACAAACTACCCCCTCACGATGCTGTGATTGTATCACTTCGTTCCAGAATTTGTCGCAAAACTTAGCTCTAAAATCTGCAATGCCTGCGAAATTGTCCCTGTGAACCGCAAACCGCCTTTTCGTTTCCCCCACAAGTGCTTGTTCTAGAATGTCTATCACCTGACACCATTCAATCTGCCCATCCTCTAACCTTTCCTTAAACCTATTCTCGATAGCATTCATAAACTCCATTGGACAACCCTGCCGATTACTGAATTTGCCTAGTTCTATTTCACGGTGTGTACTGCCAACGTAGACCGCTCTATTTTGGCTACTTTCCTGCTTCATCCTAGCTTTTAATTTATTTTCCAATTCTGCAATTTTCTCTACCGCCTTTCTTTCAATGCTATTCACAGTAAGTCTAATACTTCCTTCTGATGCCTCAACTTTATCGTTTAATTTGTCCTGCTTTTCCTGAATCTTATTTATGCTCTCCTTGTTCTGTTGCCTTAAATCCTCTACCTCTGAAATTATCTCGGTTTGAACTTTCTCAATCCTTCCCCCCAACTGCCCTTTAACTTCTCTAGTTGCTACTTGAATTTTATCAATTTCTCCCCTACACCCCCCCCCCCCCCCCCCCATTGTTTTCTAACCTGCTTAGTTTCCAGTTGAACTAATTCCTTAAAACCCTCTGCTTGAGTACTAATTCTATTGTTCAGCTCATCCTGCACTTTTCCTAATTTCCTATCTACATCCGCTATAATTTCTTTAGCCTTCACATCCATCACTCCTTTAATGTCACCCCTAATTTGTTCAAATTTTCACTCATTTCCTGACTGTTTTGTTCTAATTTTAAAGCTTCTGTACTCTCCTTACTTTTCCTACTGTTTTGTTCTAATTTTTTGTTTAAAGCTTCTGTACTCCCCCTACTTTCCCTACAGTTTTGTTCTAATTTTTTGTTTAAAGCTTCTGTACTCTCCTTACTTTCCCTACTGTTTTGTTCTAATTTTGCTTTGGTTTGTTCCAATTTTTCATTTAAAGCATTAGTACTCTCCTTACTCTGTTGCATTAACTGTAGAAGTAAGCTTTCTAGGCTTATTTCATTGTTTTCCTGCACTACTTCGTTACCGGGATTTACCTCCGACATCCCTACACTATTTTCATTTTCTAGGCCTATACCAGACTGATTCTGCTCTCCCTCACTTCCCAACTGATGACCACTACGCAATTTCATTTCTGCTTCATCACCCATGCTGATACACTTATACACAAAAGATCCCCAAAATACAGGCACAGAAATATATATGACCCTTCTCCTTCCACAAATGATCTACGGTTTTCGTCCCACGTTGGTAGCGACAAGTGTAATGCGTTCCACTATTGACCTCACTGTTGGGGGACAAGTGTAACGTGTTCTCCTTTGGGAGTTTGCTTGAACCAACACAAGTTACTCTCTTGTAACATAAAATGAAATATGGCCTGCACTGAATGACCACGTTATATGTTTTGCAAAGATGCTTACAGAGTTTATTAGATAATTTAGTTGGGCGCCATTAGGACACAACATCAAGCTGTACCCTAAAAATGTATAATGAAATAACTAGCTATTAAGAAATACTCGAGAACTCCTAAAATCAGGCCGTGGCAAGATTCCATCTTCAACCCTAGAATCATTTGTGTGGAAGAAAGGCTTGGCTTAAATATAGTTCTAGCTACTGGAAAGAAAGGCTTCATCTGAATAAAAGAATTTAATAACCAAAATTGGCATTGTGGTTATCATGAGAAATACGAAAGAGAGCTTTAGAAAATAATTAAAATACCACATGAACGTATGAGAATTGGAAGTATGAAATTTACTTAAAATGCAAAACTATGAATTTACGGAATTTAAATTATTAAGAGCAAGAAAATTGAGAGCTTGAATATGAGGCGACAGTTGGCTCACCAGCGAACATACAGAGTTCTTCGTCCCCCATGATGAAAGCGTTTTGAAGAACCTCGTGGCAAGACATCTTCTTCTTGTTTAGCGGCGAAGCGACGAATAATGCGATAGTTCGAAATGTGCTGGAGCGGTGGATCAGAATCCGTTAGTCGCGCTTACGTTGCCTAGAGCGTCACTACAGAACACGTCGTATTCATGACTAATATTTGCCATTGAATATCTCAGCGAAAAGTACTTTATATTCACCATGGAACAAAATAATAATGTTCGAAGACGAATGAACACACGGAGAGATTCCCGTAACTGACTGCTCCCTACACGTCGCCGTAATACCGATATGAACTTAACACATCGTGATAGTATATGAACACCTTTCTCGTTGCTTGCCCGGGTACTTATATCCCGCGACAACTGTTCCAACAACTTCCGTTTTTTCAGATGAGGACGTGAGACTGCGTCCGCAAATCAACGCTCCTCTTCCGTGTTCTTCTCCGATTCGACGAGCCCCGCCTCTTCTCGTGATTGGCCAAGCCGTCCACGTCTCCCTCCTCTTCGTTCTTCAAGTTGGTTTTCCCGGGCGAGATTTCCGTTCCACTAATTCACGTTTTCACAGTGAGAACTGTTCCCTAAAGTCCCTTGCGCAACTTGTTATTGAGTAGCGCGTCTATATTTAGACCGTAGAATCCAAGATGTTCCAAGCCCTCTCAAAACCCTAAATGAATATAAAACCTAGCCTTCTGTATTCTCATATATTCACGTCGCGTAATTTTAAAATAGATCGTATTTTCTATAATATAGAAAATCTATCTATTGATTCCAAAATACTTGAAGCTCCGAAAATTTAAAAAATTAACCATAATAATAATAATAAAATTATCAATTTACAAACTTGGTCCAATATCTGCCGCGTTGATTTCACATATATGGCGACCATCTGACTTGTGTCAGTGGCGTAAAAGCCCCCCTTAAAAACAGGTTACAGGAGCAGCGACCTGCAGAGACACAACCACCTGTTTTAATGAAAAACAGGTTTAGTTTACTAGGCAATATAATGGATGATAGGTATGAGAAAGTTCAACTCAGTCCCACTATAAAAGTTGGTACCGATTCTTATAGTGTTCGGCCTCAACATAAGAGAGTGTACAGGAGAGCTGGCAAGCCTACAGTCCGGATCTACAGTGACAGTCACGGTAGAGGACTTGCTGCAAAAATTCAAGAAAATTGTGGTGAGATGGCTGTAGAAGGTAATGTATATCCAGGTTCACCTACATCTGTTGTAACTTCGAGTTTACGTGAATATTTTGCTAGTTTCTCCAAGGAAGACTGTGTAATCCTGTGCACTTGTTCCAACGATGTATCAAGAAATGATGCAGATACTGCAATTAGAGGTATAAAATCCACTCTTGCCCAATTAAATACGACAAATGTCATAGTTGCAAATCTACCGCTTAGGCATGATCTTCCAGGGTTCTCATGTGTAAATAGGGAGATTGAAAAAACAAACAATCGATTGACTAGGATTTGTAGTCACTTCAAAAATGTTAAAATGGTAGATGTAAACAGTTTAGATAGACATAATTTTACAAGACATGGTATGCACATGAATAACTCAGGGAAGCATGCCTTTGCACAGGATATCTGTTCTATAATTCAAGGTTTCACTCTGCTAAAAACAGTAATTGCTCTTCCTTGTAATTTAAACTGATGGAAGGCACTGGTAGGATTAAAATAGAGCAGTGCCAACCAATTCTATAAACCAGTAATAAATATAAAGACTGCCAGGTAAAAATTATTCACCAAAACATACAGTATGCATCAAATAAGAGAAACCTAACTGAATCATATCTTAATAATAAGCAACCAGATGTGTTTGTAATGACAGAGCATGGGCTGAATCAACAGGAAATTCAGTCTATAAATAATTGTGGATACAAAGTAGTTGCTGAATTTTGCAGAACAGAAACAAAATCAGGTGGTGTTGCTATTTTAACAAAATACACTACAAAAATTACAAAATTAGGATCATTAAATTTTTTATCAAAAACAAAAGACTGTGAAATATCTGCAGTTCAGTTTAAATCTGAAGGAATTTTACTTAACATATTTGGAATCTACAGATCACCCAGTGAGGATATAAATAACTTTTTTGAAATTTTCCCTCATATATTCAGAATTAACCAAAACTCTCATAATGGCATATGTAGTGATTTCAATATAGACCTTCTTGATAAAAATGTTAAACTTGTACAATATTTTAAGCAATTAGTAAGTTCATTTAGCATGGTACCACTTATTCATGAGCTTACTAGAATTACAGCACATTCAGCAACATGCATTGATAATATTATTACAGATTTTCCTTTAGACAAGTGTGTGTCAGAGAACTATGATGGTATTGCGGCAATATGGCGACTGAGTGAATAGTGCAGACGTGACCAGCTCCATCAATTTGTGTAATTACGAGTGTTTCTAGTGGGATATCCATGTGTATCTAGTGTGTGATTGTCAAGTGTAAAACTCTTTAGTAACTGATACTAGTGAATCTACTGACAAATACTTCCTTAACGAGTAATCCAGTTTTTATTGAAAACGAAGGAGTGCGTCACCAAGCTTTACTATGAGCGCTTGCGAAGAATGCAGGGAAGTGCTAGCGAAGGCTGTCAAGGTACAGTGTATAAATTGTGAAAAATGGTACCACAAGAAATGTGTTACCAATTTTAATAGGTTTACAGAGTGGAACTACCAAACGTGTGTGAATACCAAAAGTACACGGAAATCAGGCCCTATTAATAAAACCACCCCATCACTGGACAGCATATTCTCCCTACTACAAGAATTGACAGAGGAAGTGCGAAGAATGAAGGAAGAACAGAAAGTGCGAGAAACTGATTTAGGGAATTCTCTTGATCTCTGCCACAAAAAATTGGACGACACAGCACAATTAATTGCAAACCAGCAGAAAGAATTAATTAAATGTACCGATCAAATTGACAAATTAAGACAAGAAAATTGCAGTCTAAAAGAAAAAGTCAAGGTGTTAGAAAACCGTGTTGGAGATGTGGAGCAATATTCACGAAGTAATACCATCGAAATACATGGAGTTCCATATTTACCAAATGAATCCGTCCAGGACACTGTTAAGAAAATCGGACAGGCTCTTAATTTACAAGTAAGTCCAGAAATGTTAGATGCCTGTCACCGCCTTCCAAAATCCCCGAACCAAACGCACAGGGGAATCATAGTGAAATTCGTGAGGAGAACCGACAAGGAACACTTCATGGAGAGACGGAGAATCAAGAGGAACCTCTCTACTAGACATGCAAATCTTCCTGGTGACAACACAGTCTACATAAACGAAAGCTTGTCCCCCCAGAGAAGGAAGCTCCTGGCCCAGGCACGAAACACACGCAATGAAAAAGGCTACGCATTCATTTGGGTAAGAAATGGCATCATTAAAATGCGTAAGAATCAAGGTTCTGATGCAATAATTATTAATAGTGTAGACGACTTGGCTAAACCGTAAATATGTTGTCTACTTCTATATTTCCTATTTACTATCAGAATGTGCGTGGTCTGAACACCAAATTGGACAAACTGAACACAAACATTTTGGTCAATGACTTCTTAGTTATAGCTCTTAGTGAAACATGGCTAGATTCGAGTGTTTATGGTGCCGAGGTCTGTAAGGAGAAGTACAGAGTATACCGTGCGGACCGAGGTCGTGGTAACACGGGGAGGGGAGGGGGTGTGCTAACAGCTGTCAGGGAAGATGTAACGGTACTTCAGGTAGAGCCCATTTCTAGCAGTTACGAAGGCTTACTTCTAAAATTAAACTTTCAAGGAAAGACATGGTTTATTGTTAACTTGTATATACCTCCGTCCTCAAAGCTGGAAGTGTATTCAGAAGTATTCCAATGGCTAGAATCACACTACGAGGCTCATGACAATAATGTACTAATTGTTGGGGATTTCAATATACCAACAATAACCGATAACAATAACGATTTAAACACAACTCAGCAAAGTCGAGAACTAAATCTTTTTATAAATCTATGTAATATGATCTCATATAATTCAGTCCAAAACAGCCACGGTAAAACGTTAGACTTAGTTTTAGCCACTCAGAATATAACAAATGCAAAATGTACACGAAACACTGAACCCCTACTGCCTGAGGATGTCCACCACCCCGCTCTGAATATAGAAATGCAGGCCACTTCTACAAATAAAAAATGCAAAATTGATTATCAAACATCATACAGTTTTAAAAACGCAAACTTTGAAAATCTATTCACGGGTCTAAGGGACTCGAACTGGGACTGTTTATAAAAATTCAATAATGTCGATATTGCAGTAGACTGCTTTTACTCGAACCTGTACGGGGTAATTAACGAATCGGTCCCTCAAATAAAATCGCAGAACAAAAGAAATTATCCTATTATGGTTTACAGATGCTATAATTTAAAAATTACATGAGAAGGAATTTTATAGGAAACGAAGAAGATTGTCGGACTACTTCAACAGTCAGTTTAAAACAATGCGATCCGAAATAAAATCAGCATATCAAAGGCACATTGAATCTATTGAACAGAATATCACTGAAAATACAAAATCCTTCTGGGCGTATGTAAAAAAAAGAATAATAATAATAGTTGTGATACATTTTGCCACGACAGTAAAACATACGATAATGAACAAGACGTAGCTGAAGTTTTTGCGTCGTATTTCAAATCGGTTTACTCACCAAATAAAGCCCAATACTGCATGCCTAGCGATACATCTATCACTACCGACACTCTGCACATTGACAAAGTCACCTTACGTGAGGTAGAAGTAGCTTTAAGAAAATTGAAGCCTAAATCCTCAGCTGGACCAGATCATATCCCGCCATATGTAATTAAGGGCTGTGCAGATGTTCTTAAGCACCCTCTCCCTTTCATATATAACTTAATTATTAAAACCGCCACATTTCCATCTAATTGGAAAAAAAGCCGAGTATGTCCAATCTTAAAATCTGGAAATCCAATGCTAATTAGTAACTATCGTCCGATATGTATATTGTCAGCGGTAGCAAAGATTTTTGAATTCATTCTGTACCAAAGAATTTCCATTTATGTCAGACCAGTAATATCCGAAAAGCAGCATGGTTTCCTCGCCCGACGTTCGACTATCACAAATATGGTCAACTTTACTGAATCAGTGTCCAGAACATTAGACTCAGGAGGACAAATGGATGTTGTATTCACAGACTTTCAGAAGGCTTTCGACAAAATTAACCACGATGTCCTCCTGAAAAAACTCAAAATCTTAGGATTTTCTGATTTACTTATATGCCTCTTCAGCTCTTACCTTAAAGGCAGGAAACAATATGTGTCATTTCATAGAAAGAACTCTCGAGAATTTGAAGCTAATTCGGGAATAGTTCAGGGATCGAACCTTGGAACTTTAGTTTTTCTCATCTTCATAAACGATCTACCTCAAAGAATAAAGCATTCTAATTGTCTATTGTATGCTGATGACTTCAAGGTATATAGAAAAATATCTGTATCTACTGACTGCGACTTGCTTCAAAATGACCTGAACAGTATTATGGAATGGACTACACAAAATTTATTAGGATTAAACGTAGAAAAATGTATCTCAATGTCGTTCACCCGGAATATAAACCCTATCGTTAATTACAAGTTAGGTTGCAGTGTCCTGAATTCCGTTCATGAAAACAAAGATCTCGGTGTGTTGCTAGATCGAGAACTAACGTTTACCCCCCATATACTGAAAATGATAGCTGACTGAAACAAGACACTTGGATTTGTTATCAGGAATACAAAACCATTCAAAAACATAAGCACGTGTATCCACCTGTACAACACACTAGTCAGACCGAAACTAGAATATGCTAGCATTATATGGAGTCCTAGATGCAAGACATATACCTCAATGATTGAAAACACACAAAAGAAATTCCTAAAATATCTACATTTTAAAAGAACAGCCAACTATCCTCACTTGATACCATACCAGGAACTGCTAATAAATTTTGATGTAGACAGTTTAGAAATACGAAGAAAAATAGATGCTATGAAATTCCTTTTCAAAATTATAAACAATTCAATTGATGATTCCGAATTCCTTTCTCTCATAAATTTCCATGTACCACGCATCAATTCTAGGAACAATATCACATTTGAAATTAAAAGAACCAGGACATCTGCCCACAAAAATTCACCACTGAACAGGCTATGTAATATTTTCAACAATGTTGCTCAAAGAAATAATGCCATAGATTTTAGTACTTCCTTGACAGTATTTTTGAAGGAATTCCTAACCACTCTCCTGAAATAATGTCACAAACCTTGCAAATTGTAAATCATGAATTCTTACCACTGAGTCATTTTACATAGCCAAGCTTGTATTAGACATGTTTTATTTGTAATATACTGCTTTAATTGTACACCTAGTTATTTTAATTAGTTTTATTTAGTCACTGTTAGTTTAAGTTAGTATACATCTTAAGGTAACACACTGTGTAATTTTAATTAGTGTTTAATTATTATTACTGTTTAGTTTAAGTTAGTATAAGTTTTAAAATAACATACTGTGTAATCTTAATGCCACTGTAATTGGGATGAAAATCCTGTTGTGCACAAATAAATAAATAAATAAATAAATTTCTGACCACCTTGGTCAAATGTTTATAGGTAATATTGGTCTAGCTGAGAAAATAACCCCAAGTGGCATTTGCAGATTTGTGAACAGAAGGAACATAACTCAAGATGGAATTTTATCTTTTCTAAATGTTCTCAAATGTACAAATTGGGAAAGAGTTTATGAAGCAGAGCATGCTAACAACAAATGGGTACAATCTATGCTATTGTTCAGTCATCATTATAATACAATTTTTCCTATTAGTATGTGTAAAATAAAATATAATCTAGAAAGTAACAATAACTGGATAACTAAGGAAATTAAAGAGCTACAAACAAATATACACTCATTAATTCATCTAAACAGAACATACAAATCAGCACAGCTCTCTTCATTAATCACAGCCCAGAAAGCCAAATTAAAAATACTAGTAGATAGGGAAAAGAAAGCATGTAATGATCACAAAATCAAATCCTCCAACGACACTAGTAAAACTTCGTGGAAAATAATTAACATCATCCGAAATAAACATTTAAATTACAACAAATCAAACATAAAACTTAAGCAAGACAATACAACACTAAGCGATCCAGTAGATATTTGTGAAACGTTTAACTGCTATTTTATTAATGTAGTGGAAAAATTAATTAATGTAGGAAAAAGAAATCAACCTGAAAATGTAATAATATCCAATTACTTCAAATACGCATACATTATTTTTACTTCCAACAAATGAAAGCGAGGTGGAAAGGGTAATTGATTCCCTGAAAAATAAATTCTTGAGTGGAATGGATGGTGTACCTAGCAGTATACTAAAATTATGTAAACACTACATCCTCGCACCTGTAACGCACATAATAAATAACTCTTTCTCTCAAGGAGAATTCCCATCAGATCCAAAGAAATGTAAAGTTGTCCCAATTCATAAATCAGGCTCAGCAAGTGACATATCTAACTACAGACCAATTACCATTCCTTCAGAGTTTTTAAAATATTTGAAATTATTTATCAGGATAGACTAAAAGCATTCATAACAAAACACCATCTGCTATAACAAGCTCAGTATGGATTTCAAAAATACAAGTTCACTACTTATGCTGCCCCGAAGGTAACAAGTACCATAGTAGATGCCATTAACAAAAATGAAGAAATCGTAGCTATATTCCTAGACCTATCAAAAGCGTTCGACTGTCTAAATACTAAGTTGCTGCTAAAGAAACTGTACAGTTATGGTCTAAGAGGTATACCAGCAAAATGGCTACATTCATACTTAACCAATCGTAGTCAGTGTGTCCACATTCAACATGAAAATTCTAGTAATGTGAAAGTCTCTCACTTTTCAAAACCCACAACAATAAAACATGGCATAACACAGGGCTCTGGGTTAGGGCCATATCTCTTTCTACTGTATGTCAATAACTTGCCTGACATTTTAGATAATGAATGTGAGAAGACTGTACTATATGCAGATGACATTACCATTTTAATTAGAGGTGAAAATTACAAAACATTACAAAAAAATATTACATATGCAATATATAAACTGGAAACATACTTAGAAGCCAAACATTAAAACGACTAATTATATTCATTTCAGGATGTATACTTCAAAACTTCCAGATATTCATCTAAGCATTGTACTCAACCAACAACAAATAGACAGCACCGATGAACAAACCTTTCTTGGTATGACAATGGAAACAGATCTTAGTTGGAAAAAACACATATTTAAACTACAACCTAATTAAGCAGTGCAATATTTGTATTAAAGCAGCAAAGACAGGAAGTTAACATTAATATCCTGTTATCAAGTTATTATGCTCTGTTTCACTCCCAACTGGTTTATGGAATAAATCTATATGGCACTGCAACAAAGGAAGTTTTAAGCAATATTTTTATCCTGCAGAAGAGAGCAATCCATGTTATGTTTGGTTCACACCCTCTAACATCTTGTAGGGAATATTTAAAAAAATTCAGAATAATGACATTACCATCATTGTATTTACTTAATTGTTCTATGTATATTAAGAGACAAATTCTAACTGGAAATGCTAATATTGTAACAAATTCTCATCAACATTCGTACAACACTAGAAGCAGAATGGATGTTCACCGTCAATATTATAGAGGAGCTTTCAGAAAAAAAAGTTCCCTTGTTTACTGCCTCCAAATATTTTAACTTGCTGCCCCTAACTCTAAGAAATGTCAGCACCATTTCCACATTCAAATTAAAATTTAAAAATGGCTCACAGACAAGACAATATATTCAGTAGAAAATTCGAGGCAATGTGCATAGAGATGTATGTGTTTGTATATTGATTATTGTATTTACCTGTACCCCTGTAATTATGTATTTTATGTATAATTATGTTTTATGTATATTATGTATTATTATGTATTTTATGATTTGACGACTCCCATATGTATATTAACATATTACCATGGAGAAATAAAGAAATAAATGAATGAATGAATTGCAATAATTTTACGTTCATATGCATTTAAAAACAAAATCTATCAAATATGGTCTACTCTACTGTAACATTCTTTTTAATGAGCCTGTAACTTAAAGGTAAACATGCTCTAATCGTGAAGAAAACTTGTAAACTTCTAAGCATTTTCAAGTGATTAAAGTAATAAACATTCTTTAGTCACATGAGTACGATTGCATGAGCGTTGATTATAAATAGTGAAATATGTCATAGCCTAACTGGGGAAAGCACACAAAAATAACTGTAAAATATAAATGGGCATTTATTACAGTACATTAAAATTGAGTAAGAGTTGAAATACCGACCGGTACATGATGATCATTCCTAGCCCGGGCCCAATTATTTCTATTTTGCAAGTTTATTATCAAACTGGACAGCATGATCAAGTCCCCGAATTTGTAAATACTATGTGTGCTTATCGTGCTCATCCCCGGAATCGCTGCAGGCATTTGACTTGCAGTTAGCTCCAATCTTAACAAAACTAAATTATTGTCAATAGTTCAATTGTGTTTTTTCCTAACATATTACTTCCTGAAACTGTTCTTTCTACAACTAATGGACTCGCCTTGCATGATGCTATTCTGGATCATATTTTGGATGGCGGTCCTACACACGGTAGCAACTGCTAATATTAACGGTATCGTCAGCGCTTCCAAACAGGCTCTTCTCAAAAACTACCGGGTATAGCATGATATTCACATTTTATTCTTACAAGAAGTCTGTACAGCCAACTTAAACATCCTGACCCCGAATGAACACTTGGTCAACTTAGGAGACGATACCAGAGATACTGCAATAGTTTATCGAACTGGTTTACAAATCACTGACTTCCTCGCAAGCCCGAGTGGTCGCGTGGTATCTGCGCTGTATAATGACACAGTACTGGTGAACGTTTACTGCCCATCAGACTCCAATCGTAGAATTGAGCGGGAAATTTTGCTTCAAGAAGAACTTAATATTCACCTTACACGTGCTACTGACATTATCCTGGCAGAAGATTTCAATTGCATTTTACACTCTACAGATCAGCGGGGTCCATCAGTAAACAAATCGGTTGCAGGACCTAGACACGGGATAACGTTTGCCGGATGCGTGGGAGCACGTTCACAAGGACTATGTTGAATTTACCTTCCATAGGGATACATCAGCATCGAGGATCGAATGAATATAGGCCTACTGTATTTTTCTTCATATTCCCGCACGGCCATCCAAACAAATCATAGGCCTATGCACTACGCAGCAGCAGTTCAGGGATGGAGTTAAAATACGAGCTTGCGTACCATCAGTAGTGGAAGAAGAACGAAACATCCCTCTATCACATTGCCAAAAAGACCCAGCGGGGACGAAATAGAATCATAACTCATTTGCACACACCGAAGGTGAGCTAACTGGACTCCCTCATATCCTCAGAAAAGTAGGCAAGCAGTACTCTGATATGTTCACACAGGATGTTCCCCGGCCTAATATATCGCGTCACAACTTCCTCGACTCCTTGCAGCACCATCTCGAACCCGAGGACTCTGCGACCCTGGCTGACGACCTCAGGGAGGATGAGCTCGAACGAGCACAAAAGCGCTGGCCCAGACGGTTTGAATTCTACCGACGATTTTGGCATCTGTTATAACATTACTTGTTGCTTCTATTCCAGGAATTGTTTGCCCACAATAATGAACCACTTGATATTGCACAAGGCATCCTGGTGCTTGTGCCCAAAGAGACGCGTCCAAAACAGCTATCTGATTATCGTCCATTAACTCTAATTGGCATTAATACTGATTACAAGTTCTGGCGAAGATGTTATCCGCCCGTATCAAACTCGTACTACCTCTCATTCTTGGATCAGAGCAGCACAGCGTTCTTGGTGAATCTACCATTATTACAGGCATTTCTCATCTCCGCAGTTTCGTGCTCCGGGTGATGAAAGACCCTACCACTGCCCCTGCACTTATCAGCATTGATTTTACAAACGCTTTCAATAAAGTCTCCCATTCCTACTAATGGTCCGTTTTACACAAATTCGCCTTCCCTGCTTGCCTACTCACCACCCTTCAGAAGTTTTACCATGGAGCCACATCTCGTTTCCAGGTCAATGGCTTCCTTACACCGGCCATCAAGATTCGGAAATCAATACGACAAGGATGTCCCCTCTCCACTATTTTGTTCGCCTTGAGCATCGAGCCTTTCGTCCGACAACTCACTGCCCACCTGCCTGTAATTTGGCTTGGCTCCGCCATGATCAACGCCCAAGTTTCCACTGATGATGTCACAGTCATTTTGAGCCATCCCGATCAAATTCCAAATTTGAGAGCTATCATTCGAGACTACGAGTTACATTCGGGTGCCGAGCTCAATGCTCAGAAATCATCCATTTTGCCTTTAGGATCCTGGCCCACCACATCCCCGTGGCTACCTTCTGTCCAAAGTTCCAAAATTCTTGGAATCACCTTTACTTCCTAGATTGCTGATATGTTGCACCAAAACTGGACGAGCGAGTTACAAGTAGTTCGCACAGCCATATATAAGCAACATATTCGAAATCTGAACATCATGCAAGAGGTGTGGGTAGTGAACATCTTTATTCTCAGCAAATTGTGGTAGCCCACTTGGCACAAATTCTACCTCCTCCACCAATTATACTTAAGAAAATTGACCTTGCAATCGACTACTACCTATGGAGAGGCTAACCGTATCGAGTGGCTAGAAAGCAACTCTACTTACAGCCTAAGGAAGGAGGGCTCGGTCTGGTCTGCGTCGATGCTAAGTGTTCAGTGCTCTTCACCAGGAACATCATTAGAAAACATCGCTCTCTAGTGCGACCGTAGTCACATTTTGAGAAGGTAACATTTCCTGGAAAATGTCTGAAAATTAGAAATCGACAGAGACCGTTCGAAAATCGAACTGGAGAGAACGTGAAAGCACTCTGATGGCAATGAAACGCGAATTCATGGAGGCCGTGAACATGCCGGTTTATAATAAATTCCAACAGAAATTACAGACTTGAATTATTTAAAATTAAGAAGGAATAATTCGTGTGACTAATTAAATAAATTATTGAACATTTAAAGGCAACTCCAGAAAGGAGCATATCACATTTGAAAGTTATTATGTCTCATCTATAGTCCAAGCTACGGATGCAGGAAGGAGGACATGACATTTCGTTTTCCACGCTTGTGAACATTAGACGTTCTACCGTGTTCCGTGCAAACACGAGGTCTATCAAAATCGCATTTTAGCAATCGTAAGAATTACTCATTGGACGGAAATTAGAAGATTTAATCACGTAAAGTATCGCTATAATTGATTGTGAAAAATCGTGAGTGGAATAACGGGATCTGTAATATTCCGAAATTTGGTAAAACGGGACGTTGAAAATACGTGTCCACTGAGTGAACTGAAAAGACATGAGTAAGAGCTCTAAAATAATATTTTAATTATTTTGTGTAAATATTACTTCAATTATTAATCACGAGAACAATTTATTTTGTACGGAGGATGACAATTTTCAGCGCAAAATCGTGTGATTATTTGGTAGTGCATGGTCACTCGTAAATTTTACATAAATGCTACAATGCATTATTAGAATTTGTGGGCAGAAGTCTGTGGCCTTTTGTTGACATTATTTGACAAAGTGTAACATCAGTGAGTAATTAAACGTGAGGCAACATTATTTTCTTGTAAATTCTGTGTTTTAAAAAAATGCGATCAAACCAAGTATTCCCACACGACTACATGGTTGGCGAGCGCATCATGTTATTGAAAGCTGAAGTCACGATGAAGACCTAAACTAAACATTGCGGGGAGCAATGACGAGACGCAGACGGAGATACGTGGTTTGCCGCATAATGGTGGGCTTGAGAAGAGCGACGGGAGTCATTCCCGAACCCCAGACTCCATCCAGATCAAATGTGAGTTAATTCCATCAGCAACCACCAATAAATTTCTTTTGTAACTTTGATCGTGTCTGGAGTAGGTTTATGGAGCCGCATATTTCTCGTTGACATCCTAGGTAACTTAATGTATAGTTTATTTGTGACATTTTTTCCATATGATTCAAATACCAGAAATTCGTATCGTTTAGCATAGCAAGGAAGCATGCTACAGTTTCTTTCTTAAGTTGAATATGAGCAAGCAGTCATAGCCAGAATTGCACGATTCTTGCCGTGATAGTAAAATGAAACACATGCATATGTGATATTAATTTAGCAGGCAGTGCCTGACCAGCCGACAAACTGGTTCTATTTCGCCGTGGCAGAGGCGAGATCTCATATTGTGAAACTAACATGAGTGGCGTTGTAACTTGTAACACACCAAATGATAATAGCTGAATATGATCAAAGACCATGAGACTGTAGACTAAACACTTGTAGGACGAGGATTGAAATCTCATATTCGATGTTCAAAGAATATGACAGGGAGGTCATTTATAGTACATTTTTAAAGGTTATCTGAATGAATGGAAATGCATTTCGAAGTGATTATGATACATGTTGAGGAACATTTAAGTACTTGAATCGTAACTTGTATTAATTATGGAGTCTAGTAGAGCCATTATTTATCTTGAATAATAATAATAATAATAATAATAATAATGAATCGCAATTGTAAGCATTGTATAATTGTAGCGAAGAATGTAATGGTATTTCAGGTACGGTAAAGGTCGACATTGAGTTAATGAAGTTATGAAGTGAATTTTGGAGCGATCGTGGAAGGACACACGATCAGCTGTTTGTGATAGGCTGTTCAGGAAACCTTTATTAGTGAGTCAGACACATGACTGAGAGTATGTGAATGATTATGGTAGGTCAAAGGCCTAATTGGTATTTTTGGTACGTTTAGATGAGATGCGAAATAAAAAATTAATGCTTTGAAAATTATAAATGCAAGGGATAATACTATTAACTGAATAAGATGCCATTAATCATGGAAATCGACAGATTCATACTACAATGTGACATAAAAAAACCTGAACCTTCCAACTAATCAATAATTGAAATTAACTGTTTTGATTATAAAATTTACTATGAAAATGCGACCGCGAGCATTTATTCGCGATGGTGAGACTTTAGACTATGAGTTTAGAGTTTAAACTCCATAGAGTTTAATTTTAGTCTTCTCGGAATGAAACTCCGAACGAAACATTGAATTCCACTCCGGTGAGAATGAAATTAAATCCATAAAATGTAATTCAATTCCTCTCGGAATTTAATTTTGAATAAAACATTTTATATTCCGACGGGAATGGAATGAAATACATGGAATTACAGTAACTTCTATTCCTCTCGGAATGAGCCTCTGAACGAAATTTTAATAACATTCCGACCGGAGTAAAATTAAACCCGTAGTCTACAATTTAATTCTAATCCGCTCGCAATGAAATTCTGAACGAACATTTAAATTTATTTCGACCGGAGTGAAATTAAATACATAGTATATAATTCAAACAAATATTTTCATAATTCTATTCAGGCCAGAGTGAAGTCAAACCCATGCGATTTAATTCTATTCCGCTCGAAATGAAACTCTCAACAAATATTTAATTCTATTCCGATGTGAGTAAAATTAAATCCATAGAATTTAATGTCTTATACATATGAAGCTCTGATTTAAATAGAGCGAAATGTAATCGATAAAATTACGGTGTAATTCTCATGGAATGGAACTCTCAATCAATGAATAGTTTCTCTTAGTCCAATGAAATTCTAGGATATTGTAGGTACCTGTGAGGGTAGCCTCTACAAAGTGTGTAAAAAGGGGGATGAAAGGAGCTGAAGGCTGCTCGGGGCTCTGGTGTAAAAAGGTGTGGGTTTGAGTGGTTCGGGCGTGAACGCAGCTCGACGGGAGAACACCCAATTGTACAGTCTACTTGGGTAGTTCAAAGGGATGGTTACAAGGGGTAATTTACTAATTGAGTGCAGAAGCAGCTATGCGGCCGCTCGGATTCCTGCTGATGTTGACTGACTGGCCGTGCTCCTAATGTGTATCGCGCACGTAGGCAATGTAATGTGACGCCCGTGGCTGACTGCAGTAGCCAATAAGCAATTAACTAAGTACTAATTTAGGATCCTACCGGGAAGTGATTTAAGGGGTAGGATCTTATCAACTAATTCAATAAATGAACCAAAAGACCAGTGAACTTATAGATTCTAATGTTTAATTCGTACTCCCAAAGTGGAGTACAATGAAACTACGCAGAGCAGATACTTGTGATCTTTTACAATAATTATGGGGATTTTGTAAGTGTTAGTATGATAGTGTGATAGCTCGCTTGACACTCACCGATCTGGATGTGGCGGCTTGGGCAGCGTCTCGGTACCTGGTTACACTTGTGGAAGACTGACCTCCGTTCACCTCTCCTCTTGTGCTTTATAGAACCCGCCTGCCGAGTTTGCATAGTTGCGGATTCTTTAGGAAGTGAGGTGCTGGCCTAGGTTACCGGAGGTCGTTGCTATGCACTAGGCCTGGCCTTGGTATAAGCTTATGCGAAGTATGCCGCAGGCAACCGTGTAAAGTTAGGTGTATAATTTATAGTTATAGGGAAGGGATGGAGATGCGTCCCTCGGATGCAACAATATAGTGTTAACGCCTCAGGAATCTTTCACAATTTTAGCTCACCAGATTATTATAGTCAAGAGTTTAGTGCTTTTCAGTCGGTCAACACGAATGTACCCAAAAGAGATGGGTTATGCCCTAATCCTGAAATAAATTACATGAGATTAATAAAACACTAGGATGACCAGTTTCGATCGTCAAGCGATCATCATCAGATCCATTACACTTAGGCTACAAAATCTATGTTTGAAATACAGGTGAAAATATTTACAATATGTACAATTATTTAGTTGCAGTATTGGTACTGCAACTGTCAGTGTATGCTAAATGCAGTATATATGTTAGGTGAAATGCTAAATGGTGATAGCTATCCGTAGATTGTACTTTAGAGAGATTATATGGTTGTAAACTATAGTTAAACTATAAAATTTTTAGGCTAACTACTTATCTGATTGTCTTCCGTACAACAGCTACTCGCAGTTTTCGTGCTCACAGGAACTCACTGTGCGGTAGACTGCGGTGGTTATCTTAACGACTGGTTTTTCCCTGCTTTCTCCCCCCTGCTCCTACGTGCTGTGGGGAGTGATAGCGATGTGTTTATGTGAGGTGTTGCCAACCTAGATAAGGTGTATGTTATTGAATGAGGTGGGTCTACAATTATTAAAGACCGTGGATTAGCCCTCGCCACGCGTGGAGCATAACCCATTCGAACTAAGCGTTGATGGTCTTATGAGGACGTCCCGGCACCTTTAATACTGCCGCGAATATGGGCCTTGGTTTATTTCAGAAGAAAAGTACATCGTACACCTGATCCAGATAACATTTACCTATTAATAACCCCCTAATTTCCCCCCTTTTTTTATCTAGCTTGGCTGTGTCGCTAAATTGTGTTTTGTTTCCGACAGGGTGTGTTTTTAGTAGCGTGAAGAGGGGTGAGCTCTCCATGAACGTGTGTTCATTTAGATTGTTGGGATTGTTTCGTTTGGCTAGGTGTATCTCGATTGCTTCCTTTATGTCAAGAGCTCTGCCTTTCGATTCGTGATGGATTATTTTAAGGTCCGACTCTATGTTGGTAAAGCTGTGCCCTGCGTCACACATATGTTCGCACACGGCTGAATGTGTTCCGTATCTTATCACATTCCTATGTTCATTATAACGTGTGTCTACTAGCCTTCCACTCTGCCCGATGTAATTAGCTTGAAAATCGGTGTCTTGGCACGTTATAGGATATACCCCTGACCTTCAATACGGGTCACGTTTATTTAGATTACTATTTAGGAGGTGCCTAGCGGTTGTGTTTTTCGTCGTGAAAGCTATCTTTATGCCTTGCTTTTTGAATAGGTTAGTGATTTTATATGTATTCGCATTCACATAGTTGAAACGCGCAAATTTTTTCTCATTACTGTCCGGTTTGGGAATCGTTTTATCTTTATTTTTATGTTTGGCTATAATTTGATTTATTTTGCTTGGCGAGAAGTTGTTTTCCTTTGCTATTTGCATAATAGTTCTTATTTCTTTATTATAGTTGTCTTTTGACATGGGTATGTTTAAAGCCCTATGCACCATTGAATTGAAACCCGCTAGTTTGTGCGTACTGGGGTGATTAGACTGATTGTCGATTGCATGCGAGGTTTGTGTTGCTTTCCGGAATATGGAATATGAAAGGTCGTTGTCTTTACGTTCAATAGTTATATCGAGATAATTTATTTTCCGGTCTATTTCCGATTCCTTAGTGAATTTGATAGAGTGGTGCAGGCTATTAATGGATTGGAGAATTGTTTCTTCGCTTGTTAGTTCTGTATCGTAGATGCAAATTACATCATCTACGTATCTTTTCCATATTACTATTCCCTTTGTTGAAGTCTTTTCTAAGAACGCATTTTCTAGTGCATTGATGAAGATGTCAGCGATTAACCCACTTAGTGGCGATCCCATTGCTAGGCCTTCTCTCTGTGTGTATATTTTATTGTCGAATTGAAACACGTTTTGGGTGAGAACGACCCTCAGTAATCTCACAATCTCTTCAATTTCTTTTACCGAATTGTTGGATTTTAAGTTGTTTTCGATAGTGTTGATTGCTTCAATAATCGGAATATTGGTGTACATGTTAGTTACGTCGAAGGATACTAGCCTGAAGCTAGGTTTCATTTGTAGGGTGTTCAATGCTGTTACTAGTTCTGTTGTGTTCTTTACAGAGTTGTTTTTGTCGTTGGAAAGACGGCATTTTAAGATTTTTAGTAACTCTTTGCTGATTTTGTAATTAGGGGCATTCCTACAATTGACTATTGGTCTCATTGGGCATTCCTTTTTGTGTATTTTTGGTTGTCCCCTCAATGACGGTATTTTCGGGTTCATGTTCATAAGACCGTCAACGCTTAGTTCGAATGGGTTATGCTCCACGCGTGGCGAGGGCTAATCCACGGTCTTTAATAATTGTAGACCCACCTCATTCAATAACATACACCTTATCTAGGTTGGCAACACCTCACATAAACACATCGCTATCACTCCCCACAGCACATAGGAGCAGGGGGGAGAAAGCAGGGAAAAACCAGTCGTTAAGATAACCACCGCAGTCTACCGCACCGTGAGTTCCTGTGAGCACGAAAACTGCGAGTAGCTGTTGTACGGAAGACAATCATATAAGTAGTTAGCCTAAAATTTTATAGTTTAACCATAGTTTACAACCATATAATCTCTCTAAAGTACAATCTACGGATAGCTATCACCATTTAGCATTTCACCTAACATATATACTGCATTTAGCATACACTGACAGTTGCAGTACCAATACTGCAACTAAATAATTGTACATATTGTAAATATTTTCACCTGTATTTCAAACATAGATTTTGTAGCCTAAGTGTAATGGATCTGATGATGATCGCTTGACGATCGAAACTGGTCATCCTAGTGTTTTATTAATCTCATGTAATTTATTTCAGGATTAGGGCATAACCCATCTCTTTTGGGTACATTCGTGTTGACCGACTGAAAAGCACTAAACTCTTGTTTACTAAGGCAACACTGAAAATATGGCTTCAAACACCACAAAGATTATTATAGTGTTTGAAGTCATTTTCAGCGTTGCCTTAGTGATCGAAATTTAATGTTTCTTAGTCGGTCAACACGACTGTACCCAATTGCGACGGGTTATTCCCTAATCCTTAACAAAATACAAATTTTCTGAGCTATATGCCGCACAACCATAATCTATCTGGGACAGGACGAGAGCTTGGTAAAACCGTAGCAGCTACGAACGGTCAGTCCTCCACGTCTGATAAACATAAACTGTATTATTCTGGCGTCTGTAGAAGTGTGTGTATTTGTAGGATTGGGAAGGAGATGGTCGTGGTATTTAGTTACATATCATCCCAGCAGTTGTCTGGGTTAGAAGAGTTAAACCACAGAAAATGACTTCTAGGACGGCTGAGGTGGAACTCTAATAGTAGTGTCAAAAGACATTCTCCAGGCCAGGGCTACTGAGCACAAGATGGCGGCGCCACGTGAGCATCGCCATTGGTTATTTTACTGGGGGGATGTGTACATTCTGAGCGTTAAAATTTTGCTAATAATGCATTGTGCTATGTTCAAGGTCCCCGGGTTCGATTCCTGGTGCTTTGTACTTTTTCATTTTATTTTTGCGGATTGTATAAAAGCTTAAGATTTGTTTCCCCCCAAGTTACAGTGCATGTAACATTTCTTTTGTTAGTCCTACGAGCTTTATGCAGTCTGTGTTCTGAGAGTAAGGTCATTGCCAAGAGTTGTAATGAATGCACTAGTTGTTATGCGCAACGAGTACCGTATGTCCTTGTGTCTGCAGCTTAGTAAACCGCTACATTAAACGTCATATGTAATGACTTGATCTTGTTTAGAATTGCAGTCATGCTTGTTTAACAATTGTGCAAGGTCGCATTTATTCTAGTTAGCAAAGAATTATTATTCTTTTCTTCTTCTTCTTCTTCGTTTCCGCCTGCTATGGACCACGTTACTTCACTGTTTCCGTCTTTCAGCGTTAATCTTTCCCCAGTAGTCCTTAATCCGATTCCTGTGCGCCTCCTTTCTGTCAGCCATCCACTTCTTACCTGTTCTCAGTTTTGGCTTTTCTTGGAATCGCTGGTGAGCTCTAAGTTTTTTCTGGAGAGGAAGACGTTCTTGAATGTCCTCAAGAGAAATCCCTACTTCTATAAGATCTTTTTCGATCTCAGACAACCATGGTCCTTCGGTTTTCTTGTCTACAAAGTAGGAAAATATGCGGTTGGTCAGTCTCTGCGAGCTCATACGTGTTATGTGGCCATAGAAACTAATTCTCTGTTTTCGCATCAAGTCCGTTATCCTTTCCACACGTATGTAGAGTTTGTTGTTATGTCGCCTCCTGTACTCTCCGTTTTCTCTGACTGGTCCTAGGATCTTTCTCAGGAATTTTCGTTCTTTGGCCTCTAACTTTTCAACTAAACCTTTCTTATTCATTGCAAGGCATTCTGCTGCGTACAGAGCTTCTGGACGAATAACTGAACAATAATGCCTAATCTTGGCATTGATGAACACTGATCGTTTATTGTAAACATCTCTGGTTAGCTGGTAGGCTGATTCCATCTTGTTGATCCTTGATGTAAATTTTTCTTTCTCAGAGTTGTTTGGTTTTATCCTTTCGCCTAAATACTTAAATTTTTCTGCCCGCTTGATTATTCGTTGTTTCACATATAACTCTTTGGGGGCCTCCTTGATGTTAGTTGTAAATTCCGTTTTCTCAAAGGAGTTCTGGAGGCCTGCCTTTGCCGCTTGGGTTTTAAGTTTGATGATTTATTTTGTACCAGTATCTATGGAATCAGAAAATATAACTAGATTATCTGCAAAAGCTAGGCAGTCAATTGTCAGATCCCTTTTCTTATAACCTATTCTGAGTCTGTTGTCGACCTCTTCATTACACATCTCCTTGCGCCACTGCCGAATGATTTTTCTAATACGCAGTTGAAAAGTAGAGGCGATAATCCATCTCCTTGTCTAACACCTGTTTTGATTTCGAAGGTGTTCGAAATCTCTCCCCTGAATTTCACTCTGGAGGTCGTATTGGTTATGGTATGTTGGATAATTGTCTTGGTTTGTTGTCTAGGCCCATTTCCTTTAGAATTTGAAGGACTGTACGTCTATGAATAGAAGTGAAGCCTATGAAGGTCACCACAAACTTCCTGTTCCTGAGAGTCAGATATTAAGAAAAAAAATAAGGGTAATGATCTGGTCAACACATAAGCGCTCTTTTCTACACCCTCCTTGATACTCTCCCAATTGCGAATCAAGTTGTTTCTCTGCCCGGGTCTGAAGGGCTTTCGAGAGAATTTTATATGTTATCGAGAGGAGTGAGATGCCTCGGTAGTTGTTTACATCTGCTTTGTCACCTTTCTTGTGAAGGGGATAAATCAGGGCTGATGTCCAGTCACTGGGGAGTTTCTCAGTTTTCCAGATCTCATGGATAATCTCTGTTAGTTTGTCAATCGCTTTGTCACCTGTAGACTTCCAGAGGTCGGCTATTATTGTATCTTCACCAGGTGCTTTGTTGTTCTTCAGTGACTGGATGATCTGTCTGATTTCCTCTTTCGTGGGTGGAGAGGAGTCTGGGTTGGAGTGTGTAGGTTCTTCAAACGTGAATTGTGATAGTGGCTCATCACAATTAAGAAGAGATTCAAAGTATTTGGCTACGATCTGGCAGTTGTCCTTGTCGTTGTATGCAAGCTTACCTTGGTCATCTCCGAAGTGTAGACATGGTGGGGGGAAGGCGGTGGGGAGGGGGTGTACTTAGTGAGGTTGCGTCTGAAGGTTTTGTAAAAATATCGGGTTTTATTCTTGTTGAAATCCTGTTCTATCTGTGTCAATTGGCTTTTGTCAAACGCACGCTTTAATCCACGTATGACTTTTGTAGTATGTTTTCTCACAGTCATGAAGTCCTCGTACCTATCTTGATTTTTCTTCGAATTCCATCTTTTCCAGGCAAATTGTCTTTGAGCTACTACAGCATCATATTCAGAAGTCCACCACGGGTGTTTCCTAACTTTTGTTAATGAGACTGTCTCCTCAGCCGTTTTGACGATGACGTTTCTTAGTTGATCCCAATTCTCTGAAGCCAAGGAATCGAGTTTCTGAGCGAACTCATTGTTGGTTTTGAGCTTTCCTGTGTCAAATCTATTTGTTTTCGATGACCGGAGTGTCCTGGTGTTTCTTGGGATAAGCTTGAGTTTGATTTTGGAAAGATAGTGATCCGAGTCAAAGTTAGCACCTCTCAGGACTTTCACGTTTTGAATCTCTCGAATTGCTTTCCTTGTAATGGCAACAGGATCAATATGAAATTCGCCCAGATTTGGATTTGGTGATGTCCATGTCTTTTGTTTCCTTGGTAGGTGTTTGAAGACTGCTGATTTTAGAACAAGGTTGAATGACTTACAGAGCTCCACAAGTCTTTCTCCATTCCGGTTAGTTCTTCGATGGGCTGGATAGTCTCCTACGATATTCTGGTATATTCTCTCTTTGCCAATTTGGGCATTGACGTCTCCAAGCAAAATGATTGTGTGTTTGTCAGCGAATCTTGAGATGAGTCTTCTAGTTCTTCCCAAAATGTAACTGTTCCATCAGGGTCTTTCTGGTTCGCTTGGTTGATTGGTGCATGTACGTTCACAATCGTGTATACTTTGTTCATGCTTCGAAAACTAAGCATTGAGACTCGGCTATCTGGGAAGCTGAATTCTGTGACCGAGTCTAGAATCTTTCTGCAAACAATAAATCCTGTGCCGAGAACTGGAACATTTTTCATCACACGTTTGCCGGTTTTCCTTTTGAAGATCCTATAACCTTGTGATTCGAAGGCCTGTTCATCAGTAAATATTGTTTCTTGTATCGCCGTGATTAGGATTTCATGTTGAGAAAGAATTATTATTATTATTATTATTATTATTATTATTAATAATATTATTATTATTATTATTATTATTATTATAAAGAAATATACTCGTATATAAATAAAAATAATAATGATAGGTTAATAAAAAATGAAATGTACCTAGTTCAAAGGCATAGTCTTGTAAAATAGTTGACTTAGCGAAATATAGCAGAAGATTCATTTCCACAGCGTCTAATTCACGATTCACCCCACAAAACTTGTACAATGATTGAAGATAGAATGATAGCGAAGAGCGTTAACCACTGTATATATAGATTACAGCAATAACACTTTAAAATGAAGAAGCAAACTCGCACCAATGAAAGAATTCAAGAAATTGAAAATGAGTAAGCCTACCACATGCAAGAATTTATTTTCATTTCCTTATAAAGACAATGACGTAATTTCGCGCGTAAAAATGGAACTACCAATCGCGGAAATGGAAAATGACGTAATGCACTGCTCAAAACGGTATATATAGCGGAGAGGCAAAGCAAAATTTATCATTCCTTACCGTTCCCTTCTCCAATTATCTCCGCTCTTTCGCTACAAGGTTTGATGCCGTTTCCGGATCATAATTCAGTCTTTAAAAAATGAATGTGGCTTACTTGGAATATAAGCGATTGGGAAATAAGGTTTCAGCTTAGGAGAATTTGAATTTTCCCAAGCTTTTCCTGTAACAACAGTTCATTATTCTGCTCCCTTCTCAAATTATCTCCACGCTTTCGCAACAAGGTTTGAGGCCGTTTTCGGATTGTAATTCAGTCTTAAAAATGAATATGGCTTACTTGGAATATAAGCGTTTGAGAAATAAGGTTTCTCCTTAGGAGAAATTGGATTCTCCCAAGCTTTTCCTGTAACAACAGTTCATTATTCTGTTCCCTTCTCCAATTATCTCCGCTCTTTCGCTACAAGGTTTGAGGCCGGTTTCGGATTGTAAGTCAGTCTTAAAAATTGATATGGCTTACTTAGAATATAAGCGATTGAGAAATAAGGATTCACCTTTGGAGAAATTGGATTTTCCCAAGCTTTCCTGTAACAAGTTCCTTCCCTGGTGTGAAGTTTTAGCAGTTATCATTCTTTTACTTGTTCAATTCTCTCCACTCTTTTGCTTCAAGTTTTGAGGTGTAGTTTTAACAAACGCAGAGATAATAAACATTTTAACTACTCAGTTTCTAAAAGGAACACGACTAGTCTTGCAATACAGTGCTCTGCAGGTCAAATGACTGGGCAGTGATTGCTATGAACTGTTGTGAAAGAAGGTGATATTATTATTACTTAAATTACTTCTGGAGATGACTGTGCAACGTTAAATTATGTCATGCCCTATATAAACCATTTTTAATCGGTTCTAGTAAATATAAACCGTTATTTCGTCAGTTAACTATACAAAAAGAACTAATGCTTTGTATTTTTTCTAATTGTATAGTTATTATTCATAAAAAAAGCAAGCTGTCTTGTACTCAATGCTAAGTAGACATTTTTGTGATAAGTTCTGTTGTGCGAGGAACAAACATTCGAAAGATAGTATTCATACAAAACAAGCTGTCTTGTACTCAATGCTAAGTACACAGTTTTATGATAAGTACTGCTGTGTGAGTAACAATAAAGACGAAAAGTGGTATTCATACAAAACAATCTGTCTTGTACTCAATGCTAACTAGAAATTTTTGTGATAAGTACTGCTGTGCGAGTAACAATAAAGACGAAAGGTGGTATTCATACAAAACAATCTGTCTTGTACTCAATGCTAACTAGACATTTTTGTGATAAGTACTGCTGTGCGAGTAACAATAAAGACGAAAGGTGGTATTCATACAAAACAAGCTGTCTTGTACTCAATGCTAAGTAGACATTTTTATGATAAGTACTGTTGTGTGAGTAACAAATAGTCGAGAGATAGTATTCATTCAAAGCAAGCTGTCTTGTACTCAATGCTTAGTAGACACCTTTGTGATAAGTACTGCTGAGCGAGTAATAAAAAGTCTAAAAATAGTATTCATACAAAGCAAGCTGTCTTGTACTCAATGCTAAGTAGACATTTTTGTGATAAGTACTGATGAGCGAGTAATAAAAAAGTCTAAAAATAGTATTCATACAAAGCAAGCTGTCTTGTACTCAATGCTAAGTAGACATCTTCGTGATAAGTAATGCTGTGCGAGTAACAAAAAGTCGAAAGATAGTATTCATATAAAGCAAGCTGTCTTGTACTCAATGCTAAGTAGACATTTTTGTGATAAGTACTGCTGTGCGAGTAACAAATAGTCGAAAGATAGTACTCATACTAATCAAGCTGCCTTCCACTCATTGACTAGGTGTTGCAAGCTGTGGTAAAAATAAAAATGGAGATCCTAATGCTGGAATTGTCAGTGTTCTACAAGCTGCTGAGGGAGAGTTAGTTAGTTTGTTAGTTAGTTATTCTTGTTTTAAGGGGCGGAACTACAAGGTCATCGGTCTAACTGAAGGCGAGTTCCTGCTGAAGGAGAGGTAGTTGCTTCTTATATAGAGAGAGTGTCTGGAACCATTTATCAGTGTAAAAATTGCAAGAAAATTTTTCAAACTCCTACAACGGACATCGTCACGAGGAGTCTTGTGTTTTCGAATCACCTAAGGCGTAGAAAGTGTGAACCTGCAAAAAGTGTTATTTTGTCAACAGTTTATGATGGTGAGGGAGTTGTGGCCTATGAAACAGCATTTACAGACCGAATGCGATCCTACTTTTTTCGATGTGAAACGTGCGACGACGCGGAGGCATATCTCGAGGAAGCTAAAGATAGAGCAAATAAACTTATAAAAAGAAGAACTCATTTTCCATAAATCTATAAAGATAAATTTTATGCTGAGTGTTGTTTATTAACGTGCACGAAGAGGTTTGTGTTCGGGCTTTTAAAACTAAGAATGAAGCAGTTTTAAGGAAACGATCTAAATGAATTTGCTAACAAACAGTTTGAAATAATTTCGGAATTACATGAATCTGAAATCAAAGGTAGTGGATGGTCTCTGTTGGGTATAGATGGTTTTCGAGTTAGAATAAACAAGTATAACCCTCTGAGAGGAAGTACATGATGAGCCCGCTGAGCTCATGCTCAGTGATATTTTTCATTGCAACGCATTTTGTTAATGGGATGCATCACCCTAGAACGCACCCGAAGACCAGCCATGCCGCTAACATGCCTGGAGATGCGTATGGTTGCACTTTCGACTTTTAAAAAATCTACTATATTTTTATCTGAGTCCTTATTAAAATGTCTCAACTTTCTACAAGGCTCATATCATCTCATTTCGTCATTCTGCATATTCTAAACATTCAAGTGAATGTGTTTTTATTTTACGGTAAGGTATTATCTTCGCAGACCCGCGAACCGGAAGGAATTAGTCGCTGAATGACTCAATTATTCACTAGATCCAGCAACGAGGAACGCCGCACCTTGCACTCGAGTATGGTTTACCGTCCATATAGGACGTGCTGTATAGTCCGTCTTGCTAAGACGAGGTCCAGTTTCAACCTAGCAAGCAAGGTGAATAGACGTGCAGTGAAGTGTAAGGAAGAATGGGAATCGTTATTCAGCAGTACCGGGCGGTCATGGGCCGCTGGCAGGCTAGAGTGAAGTGCAATTTCGGTGTCGGGAAAGTGATAGTGGGCAACGTCACTGAACAGATGGGGGTTTTGGCGATGGGGATGGTAGCGCTGGTTGTGGCGACGCTACTATTAATTGGAGGAGTGGAGTCAACCCCAGGGCCTGGTCAGCTGGGATGGCAAGAAATGGAAAAAATAAGGGAAATTGTAAAGGAAGTGTCACAAAATGACCAGATCCGGGACATTCTTCGAGAGCAATGTAAGGAATTCAAGGAGATGAAGACATGTATAAGAGAAGAGATGGGAATAGTGACAGAAAGGCCGACCGAGAATAGTAGAGAGATAAAAGACCTAAGAGAAAAGATGAAGATATTAGAGGTGGAGGTAAATGAATTAAGGAAGACCAAGCTGGATGAGAGAAAGAAAAACGTCTTCATTTACGAAATAAAGGAAGATGCCAATGAAAGCACCGAGGATCTAACATCCAAGGTGCTCCGAGTGATTAATGAAGGCATGCGGATAAACATTGGAGTTTCAGAGATTGACAATGTGACCAGGATAGGGCGGGGAAAGGGCACGAGGCCCGTGAAAGTGTCATTAGTTTCTTCGCTGATGGCTCACAGAATTCTGGCGAACACAAGGAACCTGAAAGGGGAGAGGATATGGGTAAGAAGAGAAATGAGTAAAGAAGAGGCAAGCGAGCAACGGACCTTGCAGTTTCATTTAAGGAAGGCAAGGAACTCGGGTATCAAGGCTTGTGTAAAAGGCAATAGACTGGCGGTTAGCGGCAACAACTGGGATCGGGTTTGGACAGTGGCACAACTTCAGGATATGGAGAAGCAACAGCAACAGGAGACAGTTAGACCTAGCAACCAGGTGGAAGCAGCTGTCGGTTCAGAGGGAAGTGCGGTGGTGACTCAACAGAGAGCATCGACCTCCAAGTCCAATACGGAAGTGGCGCGAGCAGGAACGACTAACGTCAGCGCCAGGAACACCGGACAAGTGCGTGGTTTGCAGAAAGGTGAGACTGTCAAACAACGAGTCACTAGTCTAAAAGAACTCTGGGGCAAGAAAACCTTGACAGAGCTGTTTAATGTGGATAAGGAGGTCATTTCTTCTGCAGTTGGCAGTATACTAGAGCTAGAGAAAGCTAGAGTTACTAGAAGAAAAACCACCGCCAACGAAGAGGGTAGGGGTAAAAAATAACTAAACTGGAATATTGCTAGCGTAAATATAGAGGGTTTTTTTTAATAAGAGAGAGAACGATGTAGTTTTGACCCTAATAGAAGATATGCAGATTGTAGGATTTGTTGAGAGTTGGCTCCCTGCAGGTTGCGAGGTTATAATATATGGCTTCAATATATATATACAAAACCTAAGATTAGGAAAGCTCTTACCTGTAGGTTCCTGGGGGGAATTGTTGTTTTAATTAAAGAAGAGGTGAGGGAATTATCAGAATTTATTAGTTCAGAACTGGAGGAAGTAGTGTGGGTAAAAGCAGATATTAGGGGGAGGGGGAAGGAACGGTACGTTTCGGCTTTGTCTACAACCCTCCGGAGAATTCCCCGTATGCAAGAGAAAGCTTTTTCGATGAGTTAGCTATTGAAATAAACAGAATTCAAAATATATATGAAGAGGCAGAGATTGTGCTTTTAGGGGACTTCAATGTGAGGGTTGCAGACAGATAGCCCCCTTACAGCAAGAGGGGTGCCGAGGCCGTATGTGGGGATAGGCACAGCAAAGACAAGGAATGTAACAAGAACGGAGAAAAGATTTTGGAACTATGTGGTGCAGAAGAGCTATATATATTAAATGGTGTCTCTGTGGGGGATGAAGGAGGTAACCTGACATATATAACAGAGATTGGAGGAAGTGTAATAGACTTAGCAATATGTTCCAGAGGAGCACTAGCCCTAATTAAGAGGTTCACTGTTGAATAATGGGGGGGGGGGAATCACACCACCTACCAATTGTCGTCAATATGCAGGGAGCGAAGACAAAATCAAAAGGGAACCCACAAGTTAAAGCTAAAGAGAAAAAAGTAAATAGATTCAGATGGAGGGAGGAAACTGCAGAGAGTTCCAGAACTACTTCCAGGGAGAAAATTTTGATCTGATAAAGGTAGGGATAAGTTTAATGATCAGTAATGATGAAATTGAAGGGGTAATACGTATGAATGAGAATGCAATTATGATGGCCGGGTGGAAAATGCGCGTGAAGGCTAGGGGAAAAGTAGGGAGAATTAAAGGATGGTTCGATGAATCTTGTAGAAGGAAGAAAACCGAAGTTATTAGGGCACTGGAGTTATACAAGAGAGGAGGGGATGATACGATAAGAGTAGAATTTTGTCGTCTAAGGAAAGAATATAGGGAACTGCTCAGCAAAATGAAAGATGAATGGCAGGGTAAGGAAGCAACAGCACTAAATAAGGATTCTAAAGCTAACGACTGTAGAAAAGTGTGGAGCAGGATAAATACTTACTGTATGGGGCGCGGAAGTGGTGGGGAGAGCTTTATAAGTGATGAAGTATGGATTGCATATTATGAGAATCTGTTAAATGCTGAAGATAATTGGAGGAAGAGAGATGAGTTTGGCGTCCCGAGGGGGCTGGAGGCCGCTCTGCCTATAATGGACCAAGTCATATCGATCGAGGAAATTAAGGAAGTAATGGCAAAAAGTAAAGGAGGGAAGTCAGGTGCTGTTTCGGGGATAACAAATGAATTTTGTCAAGAGTTGAGTAACAATAGGTTCATGATGGACAGCTTGGTAAATAACTTTAACAAGATTTTTGAAGGAGGTAGATCTCCGAGGGCGTGGCAGGAGGGGATAATTTGTCCAATATATAAGAAGCGTGGGGACAAACTAGATCCAGGCAACTATAGAGGCATAACTTTGCTTGATAATTTGAGCAAAATGTACACCGGGGTCTCATCCAAGCATTTAATAGCATGGGCAGAGGGCTGATCGGTGTTCTCGAGACTCCAGACAGGGTTCAGAAAAGGGATGAGAACCAGTGACAATATAATGGTGGTGAAAACGATGATGGACAAGTACATAAGAAGAAAAAGAGGTAAGCTGTATATCACAGCTATTGATTTGAAGAAGGCGTTTGATTCAGTGAGCAGGGGAGCTGTCATGGCTAAACTGGGAAAAATAGGGGTGTCACATAAAATGATAAGAGCAATTGAGAATGTGTATTCCGAAGTGAAATGTGCAATTAAAACTAAAGATGATGTAATTGTAGGAGATAAAGTCTAATATAGGATTAAAACAGGGATGCATATTATCCCCGGTGCTTTTTTTTTTTGCTATTTATCAACGATATTTTCGATTCAAAGGGCTTTGAGCAACGGTCCAACCCTTGCTTGGGCAATTATGATATCCCGGGCCTAGCTTTTGCTGATGACATCCTTCTGCTTGCTCTAACACCCTATCATATGCAATATAGTATTGACGAGATTGTGAAATACTGTGAGGACTGGAACTTAAAAATTAACCCGAGTAAAACCAAAGTTATGGTCTGCAAAAAGGGAGTTAAACTGGCTACGAATGAAAAGTGGGTCATGTATGGGTCGCAGTTAGAGACGGTGAAAAAACTTGAGTATCAAGGGACGATAATGGCGAGTAACGCAAAATGGACCGAACAAATTGTAAGGGCAAAATCGAAAGGGCTAGCGGCATTGGCGAGTGTTAAAGTGTTAGAGCGTAAGTTACCGAATATTGACTACAAAGTGTATAAGAATGTGTTTAACGCACTCATCGTTTCAAGAGCACTTTATGGAGTGGAAGTATGGGGTTTAGAGGAAGGAACGAAAACCCTGGACAGTATTGTAAGTAGGTTTGCCAAGATAATTTTGGGGCTACCTAGTTGCACGGCGAATTGTGGAGCGAGAATGTTGTGTGAGGATGTAAGCATTAGACAACATATTGTGCCCGTTTTCCCGACGTCACGTTGGCCCGGCGATTTCAACGAGAAACCGAAGAAGGGACACAGGCGATACAAAAAAATTATGACCTGGAAATATTTGTCCAAAAGAAAACAACTAGCTCGGGCAGGCAAGAGATCGAATATCTCGGGTCGATTAAAGGGAGAGGCATGCAAGGTTCAACAGGACAAATACTTCACAAACAAGAAAAAGAAAAAAATATCATTGACTCGGGAGAAGTTCCAAACTACAAGAATAACCAGAACTTGAAAAATCGAGATCCTAAATTTATTTTTGAGCAGACGGACAAAAAAATGAACACTCCTATTACTCAATGAATATTATTAGTTTGGGGTCATAAAAATCCATAATGTCCATCAATGTCATTGAGCTACCCTGTTTGACTTAATCAGGGAAGTACTCGCAAAAGAAATTATTAGAGTTCAAGTGTTCGATGATTAGCTGAATAATAATGATTTAAAAAAACACTTCACTTTTACTTTCAGCTTCTAAAAGAAGAAAAATTAGAATAAAATTCACTATACATTTTTCCTTCCCATGAATATTAACTGAATTAATAATTTACACATAAATTTCACACATTTCTAATATTTACAGACTTACGATTGTCAATGATGACTGTCAATCATTTAATTTGACTAAATGAATTTGTGGAATGAAATTATTATTATTAATTTTTATCAATATAATTTAAAGTTTCCTTATGGAAATTACATCAGCTATAAATAACAATAACTTGTTATAGCCGCACAATAACTGGCTTCAAATGACATCCTAATCCCTCATATCAATTTCAAATCATTAGCTGAGTTTATCATATCCTTATGGGATCAATTTAATTATTCAGATTGCGATATTATAACTTTTAGCATATATTAAATTAAGATACAAATGATTCACCTGTGATCTGCAGGAATTATTAATTTTAAATTGACCAGCACATGTAACTCTGATAACATTGCATTTATTATGACGATTAATTGAACAATAATCCAGTAACTGCCATTGCACTGTTTTCCACCGTTGGAACTACTTAATATAATTACAAATATAAAGCACATTCTAAGTCCATTGAACCTAGGACTGCATAAGCCCCTATACATCCTGGCATGATCATAATCATTTACTATATCCTCGAAGAAATTTATTAATTGATTTATTAATCGTATTAATAAGTTGGAATTGTATTTCTCATGTCCAACAGTTGCCACCATAAGACCACTATAAAGTGTCTACAACTCATAATTCATTGTGCTTATACTCAAAGTGCAGTTCCAAAACCATTTGACATAATGACAAATAAACTCTCGTAATCTGCATTCCTAAATCTGGTCAAAATTTCCCTAATGTGACTGAGCATCATAGGCTTTGTATTCTTGTGAAATCTGAATTAAATTACTGTAAAGTCTAGGATCATAGATCATGAACCATAATTATAATTTCAATGCCATAAATTAATGAATATGCTACAATCATTACCGCTGCAAAAAGTCAAACGTTCCGTTCGCAATCGCCTTCATGGTAAAAATCGCCATGAGGAAAAAAAATCCTAAGTTTAGAATTATTAAATATTATAAAACAAAATAATTATTAAATATCGGAATTTATGTGTGTGAAAGATCTCAATATCTTGAAAATAATTTGCTCTCCAAGTTTGAAAATTCATTCGAAATATATTTAAGCCACCTGGAAGAAAGAACATAATTAAATCATGGTGTTGGTTTGCCCTAAATGTTCAGAAGGGTGTGGTGTGAATATATGCCCAAGTTGACGATGAATGTGTTTCCCATATTTTCCCACGACGAATTAAACTTGATTCTGTTCTTTAATTTGCAATATCGGCGTTTAAGAAAATCGTTTAACGCCAACATCATCGTGATGCCTGGTCTACAGTGTATTCAGCCTCTCCGAATCCCGGATTCGTCCTCGCCATCAAGTTTCCCTATTAAATGCTTAAGCCATTATCTTGAAGTATATGAAAAGTTCCATAAATGTTCCCATATTCTTATTCTTGAGTGAAAGTATCATAGTGGATGACATCAGACACCCCCTAAACAGAATTAGGTGTACGCCACTGCTGAAGAAATGTTCCATGTATTTCACTGATATGGAATGGACGGTGTTGTTTCGATACTGTTAATAATTTATTAATGCTCTTGCTGGCAATCCGGTTATTTGTTGAATGTATTATGTTGAATAAGATGCAATTGCTATTGTAGAAATGTTCAACATTGACTGACTATATGCCGGGTTTCGTAGCACGACAAGGTCTGCTATTATATCGTGTGCTTTAACATGTTGCATATTAATGTCTCCGTATTCTGGCGTTCCACGGTGAATTTGTCAAGTCCGATTTGTAGCTGTGTTAATGTGTTCACTTGATAAAAATACAGTTTCTACTTACATCAGCCTCTTGGAGAAATCACTACTTTTAATTTTACCTGTCACTCGTAAATAAGTTATAACAAGTACCGGTATTTCACAAGCAAATTGTAATGCTAATATCATAGTGTGGACACACGCTTCCCGAAGGTAGAATGATCGTCTCCGCGCACATGTGTTTTAAATCAGCAATAGACAGACTAGAATGGAATGACCTCTCCGCACGTGTTACACAGAGCACACCGGTTGCCCTGGTCACCTGATCCGTAGGAGTGTGGGGAATTTCCACCCCTCATCTATTGCGTCATGACTTGTCAAAGCCGATAGGAGTTGAAGATGTTCGACACTCGCTTGTGCTAAATTTTAGCTCAATGCCATAAGGATGGGTCCATTTAGCAGCTAGAATAATTATGAAGAATGTTTATATAGCTCTAGGTCTGCTACAAACACATGCTGGAATACATTACAATATGTTACATTCATCAACCACTTCCAAGGTTGCTTTACGAATCTCGGCAATTAAAGATCACCAACATGGTGGATTTTGGTCACAATATCATAAAAAGGTCATAATGTCTTGGATTCGTATAAAAGCAGGTGGAGGGGGGGAATGCTAAAGGTAGCCTACCTGCACCAAATAAAGCATCAGCAAGAGGGCTACTGGGTGGACGGGGTAAGAAGTGTACTGGAAAGATTAGGAATGGGTTATCTATGGGATAGGGACTTACAAAGTGAGGAAGGTAGGGTGTGTAAAAAAGTGTGTAGAAGGGTTAATGACGTGCTAAGAGAAGAGTGCACCAGTAGGAGAACCTTAACGGAGTTCTGCGAAATAAGGAACTTTATGAGCATAAAGCCTCAATGTCTAATGAAAAGAGAAATGAGAAGGATAATTTGGTGGTTAATGGGGGTGTATAAGAACAAAGCGTTGAGAGAAGTAGGAAAAGAGGGCATTTGCCTGTTTTGTGGGAAGGTTATGGGTGCAGCGCACCTGATCAGGGAATGCAAGGAAATTAAAACCATAAGAGCAATGTTTGTAGACAAATCAGATCTAAACAGAATAGAAAATGAAAATGAGTATCACACTTTAATAAAATTACTAAAAAGGGAATGGGGGAAAGCAGGTCAATTAGCACAATATTTTAATACCATCAGGGCAATGTGGAATAAGAAAGCGTCGGATGAGATTCAGAACAAAGTTGCATGTAAATTAAGCATTAAAGTTCAGGAGATGGCTTCCTAAGCTTTAAATCTTGTTAAAGCCTAGGAGAGCCTATCTATATTAACTAGGTATACGATTACTACAGTACATCCACATATTGCTGTCTGTAGATTTTTTCTGTGAGTTTGATGATTTTTTCCTTACTACAAAACTTATCAGACTCTTACAGTCAGTAAGGGCTCGATAGGGAAATAAAAGTAATTCTATCTGCGATGTGTCTCCCATGGAGAACTGTCAAAAAATGAAGAACACTGTGTCCACATTTATGATTAAGAAAGAACTTTGTGCAGTCTCCATCAGAAAAGTTGCCCAGTGATATTGTGAATGAAGATAACTACTGCAAAGCATTATTAAGTTTTGAAATAACTAGGAAGCTATGAAATGCCGAATGAACATTTGGTTTAATTATCTAATGCCATACTGTGAATTTATGTTATCCATGTGTTTATTGTCTGTATGTCGCGATATGAGTCTCTGAGTTAAAGTAACAATTAACAAGTAGATTTGGTTTAAATAAACAGATTTGGGCCCTTTCCCAAACTAAACTAAACTAAGCTAAGACGAGGAAACAGTCCGCCAGTAGGCGAAGAATATAATCAACGTTCATCGTTGTGTCTTTATGCATTTATTAGTGTGCAATCGAGTGGGATTTACAGCCTGTATGTGCTTAAATGATAATATCAGGGAATTTGTGAAAAACAGTGAAAATCTTTATGACGTGGAACACCACATTTTAACCACGTGCACGATTTAAATTCTATGTCCACAAGGGACACGAAATATATTAGAATCTGTGAACAAATAATCGTTCAAGTGTTTTGTTTGAACACCACAAATAGTGAAAATCATTACATCCGCTAATGTGAGCAATTTCAACCGTTGATTACGTAGATGCCACGAGATTCAGTGATAGTAAAATCTGTGAAGTGAAAAGCAGATAGTGCATGGGCATTTTGATAACATCTGCGCTGTGTAGAATCTGTGAATGTATTACTATCAAAAATATTAGCTTCAGTGAAAGCTGAGTCACAATTGTATATTTTCAAGTGGAACTCATTATCTACAATGCATCATTCTAATGACCACGTGTACAGAGGGATTATCTACTTATCTTCGATGGGGATGATGAGATAAGGACCCCCATGATGTGAAGGAGCCGTTCTAAGGAACTACAACATGACGAAAGATCTAGGATTACCGCACGAGAAGAAGATGAACGTGCCGGAACAAGAAGAATGACCACTATCACAATGGGAGAGAAGCAGACGACATCATTACGTCAACGACGGGGACGCATCAAGTCCCTGGTCATGGATAAAGCCTATGATGGAGGCCTAGTTTGGACAACCCTTGTCCGGAGACCAGAGGATAATTTTACCCCTCACTTCGTTGGAAGGAACGAGGGGAAGATGCCTTAATTCAGTGAGTCTGGTCCTTCTCTTTGTACGATTCTTTTTGTGGTAGAGTAGATTAGTAAAACCAACCGAACTTATCGTGACTGCCATTAGGTAGGATTTAGTATTTTAGCACTCATTTTTGTCTTTCACTTACAGAGATTGTCAGACACCCTTGTGATTGAACTTGGTTCAATCAGGTGCATTCTATTGGACGTCGGGAGATGTCAAGTCTCTTCGCTAACTAAACGTGACTGTAGTCTTTGAACTACTTTGTGAATTTTTCGTTGACATGACAATTGGCCGTTATTGTCAGTGTTATATTCCGTGACACCCATTTTCTTGATATTATGTCACGCCACTGATCTCTTTAGATTAGACCGTATCAGTAGATGGTCGACTGTAAACATCAGTTTTGTAAACACGTTGTAATATTTCATTTTGATGAGCATTGATGCCATCCAGTTCTCAGCGAAGAACATTGTCATGGAATTGCCTTGTATGCAGTAGAGCATCGAACCCTGTACTCAACGTATCATTAGCAAACTCAGCAGAAGTGAGAATTTGCGTATTTTTCTGCACTTATTTGTGTGAAGTGATCAGACACAGGTTTTTGTTGATTATGATATGATAAACATTCATGAAGTGACATATCTGTCAGTGTCAAAGGCATTCAGATCGAATAACATTACTACCATTTACTATTCTTTGTTTGAAAAAACATGCCACGTCTTATAGTGTATATTTTTACGACGTGCTTTTACGTAGTACATTTATGTGATTAAAATGTTATATTGGGATGAATTACAAGGCCAGGTTCTCATAGGACTTCCTTTGAAGAGAGCTGCTGCCTACAGTTGAATCTAGTGTGTTGTTATAGCCGTCCCATGTGACACAGGTTACGAGCCAAAACTCATTGTCGTGAACAGGTGTAGATATTTCCCAGCATACACCGAGCGCACTCAGATGTGAGACAGACTTATTCAGGCCCTAGACGGATGCTTACAGCATTCTTTCTGTTAGTTTTGGTATTTCATTTATATGGGTCAAGGTCTAAGCGGCCATTTTGTGTTAATCAGATGTTTGATCTTATGATGAATGATTGACAAACGCCACGCGCTTGATTGCTAGTGCAGCGACTACATTATGACACTATTTGAGAGTGTACATTTCTATTCTGTTAAGGTTTATTCTTTATTGTGAGGCTAGTGTTAGACACCCTTGTTAGAGGCTATTCATGTATTTAGTGCTGTTAATGCACGTATGTCCAGACTTTGATCTGTGGACCTGTTATTTACGGGAGGTGACTGAAGTGTTTCCCAGGCCTGCCCGAGGTTAATCAGATGAGCCGAGCGCCTCTGATAACTTGTGTTATTGTTTGTCCGAGCGATGGGAGCTCGATGAAGGTATTTCCGACTTTTATGTCGATGTGACAGTAGATAATTGATCTCGCACGAGACGCTACTGCTGATACCAGGTGTCTAGGATCGTCAGCACTAATCGCCATAATCCGACGATGAATTTAAACCTACGAAAATAATAATCAAGGGCATAATTACTCTAAACAAGCTGTTAACTATTTACTTATTTCTGTTAAACTTGAGATACATGCATTTTGGACCTGCTGACCGACACCAAATTGATGTTATACATTTCCTGGCGGTAATGACTTAGGACAGATGACACTATTTTGAATCGACGGAGTGTTGCTTAACCGTTAGTTCGCAGCTGGTGGAGCACGACACTCATGCGATATAAGTCGTAGTTATAACTACGCCATTGTCAACCTAAATAACACTCACTTAGATGACATTGGATACAAAGAGTATTCCAACGTTTAGGCAGGAATATAATACGAATTTTGTCTTGTGTTGTATTTATTATTACAATGTGTGTAAGTCCCAATGTTTACCTTATTTGTGTTGATGAACACATAGATTATAAGAGGGTATTTAACATTTTTTATGGCTTGTCATGTAGCTTTTGATGTAATTGTTTTTGCTTTACGGACGTCATTACCGTTAATTTTGTATTAATTGTCGGGACTTAGCTAATTTGATTAACGTTAAATGTAAATAAGGAAATGGTATCATCGTAACTTAGATTTGCTTTTGCCACCCTGTTAAATGTAGATTCTGTTAGTAACTTGAACTGCGTATTTTGAATTAGGGTTTCTTTTCGTACCATTTTCCTAGCGTTGTTGTTGTTGCTTACCTTTGTAATTAGATATTTCGCAAGGGTTTACCTTAGTTTACAGGTAGGGCCCTGTTCTTTATTTTTCTTTGTTTATTAGTTTGCGGATTAGCCGATATAAACCCTCCGAACTAGGATAGGTGCTTGCAAATTTTAAAATAAATGTGTTCACAAGTTTTACTTAAGTCTGGATGTTTCCTTTCTCAGTCTAGTTGTTTAGGGCGTATTTTCTTAGGCCGTCTATGACTTTAGCCACCATCTTACCCCAGATCCCTTGGATCATAGTTTCTCGTGCTGCTCTGGCCTATAAGAAATGCATCAGATCCTCTCGGCTCATGGGTCCGGCAGGTGAGGTGTCTGGGAAGTCATTTCGGTTGTTGGCAACCCAGACAGCTCCTCTGACGGGCACATATACTCTTTTCTCTTTCTTGGCGCCTAACTGGTGATGCCGATGTAGACATGGTGACCTTCAGCTCAATGTTGTTTTTAAGAGGATCTTATATATTTTTATTAAAGTTAAATTGACTGGACTGGGGCGAACTTAGAAAGTCGTACTGCAGATCATTTGACCGCATGGCATTCGTGCGTGATTTAAGTCCATGGGGTGAGGCTTTGTAGTATAGATAATTGCAGGATAGGTTTTTGTTTGCTGATGCCTCATCGTAAGTAAATGTAATACTTTGCTTTGCTTGTTGTTGTTGTTGTAAATGTAGAAGCACTTAGTTTGCATACTCCAGCAGTACTTGTGATATTTATTTAAATGAAGGCAAGCTTTCTGCCCCAAAATGTATCTTAGTCATAGTTGTAAGTTTCCTTATGAATTGCTCCTTCTATTTCTCATTGAATTGTATTAACTTTTCATGGATGAGGAGACCATTCGTCGTGTGTTAGGGGAGATGTTGGCTGGTGTTAACGCGAATCTCCAGCAAATTAGAACAGACGTAGAGGTGAACACTGCTGCTTTAGGTGAAGTCCGGGGTGACTTGGGTGAGGTTAGGCAGGAAGTTGGAACTGTCAGTGGTAATGTAGACCAAGTCCGGGCTGACTAGGGTGTGAACACTCAAACTGTAAATGAGATTAGGGTCGATTTAGAGGCCAACACTCAAACTGTAAATCAGGTCAGCGGCGACGTAAATCAAGTAAGAGATGATTTTAACAATGTGAGGGTCGATTTAGAGGCCAACACTCGAACTATAAACAATGTTAGGGCTGATCTAACGCAGGTCAGGGCTGACATAGAAGCGCACCGAGAGGAGGCTAGGAATAACCTTACAGCAGGTTTAGCCGCGGTTAGGGTTGAGAATGCCAACCGACGAATTGATAACTTAACGGTTCAAATGAATCGTGCGAGGGAGGGCGTTCAGACCATACTAGGCGATCATACTGCTCAACTTCAGGCAACCATTGAAAGACTCCAAATAGGTATGAGAGCTGACTTGGACCATACGAGGGAAGAGTTTGGTAATCGTTTAACTCATGTCGAGGGATTCATGGATACTTTTGAGAAGGACATTTCTACAGTTAATGTATGTTTGACGCTGATGAGAGGGGCAGCCTACACAGTTAATCGTAATGTTAAAGCCATCGCTGATGATATGGTAATATTCAGGGAAAAGCTCGCGACCAACACGAAGAACGTTTACACAGTTAACGGACACCGTGGGAGAATTGCGTGAAACCATGAACACATACAGATGGGAAAATAAAGTTGACATTACACTTTTGAGGGGTGACCTCACAGAACACAAGCATATTGTGGAGGCACAGGTAGCCAGCGTTCGCGACGAAGTCAGAGAACTTAGGGGAGACTTCGCAGTAGTAAAAGATAATGTATTTGAAGTTAAGGACAACGTGTCGAAAGTTGAAGGAAAGGTGGAATCCATGAGGAATATGTTAGAGGAAGTTGCCGTGACCGAACGATTGCAACTCAGTTACAACTTAAGAACAGCCATTAGAGAAAAGGAAAAGGAAGCTTGTAGTTTAACGTGACCGTTAATCTCGCGATCATAAGCCACGGGACCTCCGTTTTACGTGGAATCCGAACCACAGGACATGGCATTTCACATCGAAAATCTCACATGCATTGACCGGGAATCGAACCCGGTCCGCTTGGTGAGAGGCATACAGCTAGACCGCTGAGCCACCACGCCCCCTAGCCATTAGAGAAGTTGATACTTGTCTTAAGGGAAAGATCGAGAGAATTGAACTGCAACTCGATGAACTGGGTAGGAAAACTGATGCAATGACTTTCCCAGGCTTAGAGCTGATAGAAAGACGTCTTGATAATATAGAAGCTCAACCGACAAAAGCACACACTACTATGTTTTCGGCTGATGCTCAAACTACACCAGGACCACAGTTCGTAGATTCGACACCGTCTTGTATCCAACCAAGCCCACCACCTGATCGCAACCATTTCAGTTTGCGAATACGACACCGAATCCTATATCAACATTCATCATTTTCGAAACCACACTTTGGTGATACTACTAATAGGACACACATGCCAACCTTGAATTACGCTGAAAATCCATTTAGACCTGCACACACTCAGCAGAATCAAGGCAACGTTATGATTATACGTTCCAGAGAAGAGCAACCATCTCGTTTCTCAGGCACTGGAAGTGGGATAACCCCAGTGGAATTTTTGGCAAATGTCGAAAGTTACTTACGAGACACGATGGTAACACCGGAGAGAGAGCTCAGAGTCATAGAGCGTCTTCTCGAAGGGCAAGCCAGTACGTGGTTTAGGGCCTTTCGATACTCCTTTACAGGCTACCAAGACTTCAGCGAAGCCTTGCTCAGAACGTATTGGTCAAGTGACATACAGCAGAGTATCCGTGCTGAAATGTACACTCGACGATACAGCTCTAATACACCTACACGCTATGCAAATTACTTTGCCACGCAATTGGTGAAACTTCGCTGTCTTCAACCTCCATTGTCAGAAGAGGATCTTGTCAACACCATAGTTTGGCAATACCCAGCTGATGTTCAGTGCGTGGTGATTGCTGCAGGAGCAACAACGTTCCAACAATGTGACCAAATACTTAGACGCTTGGATGCGAACACCGAACAATTCGCAACTCACAAACCATCGAGAGGAGAGACACGCCACGTTAACTTGACAACCGTGGATAAGGTTAGTCAGACACTTCAACAGACTCAAACGGAAAACAATCAGAATCAGCGTGAGAATTACGCTCGGAATCAGCGAAATTGGAATGGAACTCCATACGCTAGAAATCGACAGCGTGATAACAGAGGTTATTGGAACCAAAGGTTCGATCTAGGGACGAACGAGAACCGTCGTCAAGATAACGACCGCCGTGGGAACAGGAACACTCCACGAGCAGGCAACATCCGCCGAGACTACCGTTACAGCGGGGGATATCAACGTGATCGTGATCCCAGGTATCAGGCAGATCGTGATTGGCGAGGACGTGCACGGGAGAGTCGCGAGTATATTTGACAGCTCCACGAACAGCGAGAAGAGGTTGAACAAAACCGAACGCCGAGGGATGCACAAGAGGTCCAAGAGGAAGTCACTGAGCATGACCAGCCCAGTACTTCCCGAGGGAAATAAACGCCAAAATCGAAGTAAATTCTAACCTGATTGATTCCAGAGTAACAGCCACCATCTTACTCTGGGAACCAATCCAGGAAGATCTCTTAGATGAACGACGATCGACGAACCACGACTACGAATTAACACGTCTACCTAAGACAACAGCCACCTTCAATGAATGTCCAGTAGTTGTTCTGATTGATAAGGAGGGCGATGGTTAGTGTCATTTCAACTGACTGCCATGTCAAACTGAGAGCGCACTCTGAGGTGACAGAGCTGCCTGTTTCTTCTGTAAGAGTCAGAGGAGTCATACCTGACCGAGTTGTAGCGTGCAACATGCAAGTTTTATGCACTTTGAAAATTTCTAGCCACGTGTACTTGCATCAATTTTTAGTCTTGAAGGGCTTATATCATGATGCGATACTGGGTGCAGATTTTATAAGTCGACATGATGGAATTATTAATATGGGACGTAATACTGTGGAATTTAAACCAAACGAGCCCATAGACATGAATTTATTGGAAGATGATCCGGAGCTATACTCCGAAATCAACGTTGTGGAAGAGTTGAATGGCAAGCGAAATGGTAAGGCACAGGATGCCGAGGGAGAGGCATAACAGTTACCCGCACCCGAACAGATGAAACTAGATGCACTACTAACTGAATTCAGCAATATCTTTGATACCACGCCTGGTGAGATACTTGATTATGAGTACAATTTGGTTGTACTGTGCCCGTTTAGACCGGAGTCCGCACGACCACATATGCATTTTACCAATAATCAGTCAGCACGAGAATCAAAATATCCCGGAGCGCCAGATGGGTTAAAGCAAATCGCAAAAACGACATCAAATTAAAAAAATGCTTTACTGATTTTTGGCTCAATGCAACAATAAGGATAGAAGGAGATTTAATTGGGTATGACACATCTGGTAAAATTATCTCAGTTTATTTTGAAGTTAAAATCTGACTGCAAGGATGCTCAAAGCAGCATCATCCACGTGTGGCGATCCACACTCTTATTTACACACAATATACAGAAATTTTCCAAACACATTTGACAATCTTTTTGAAAACACAAGTCCGATTAATAGTCCTGTAGACTGTGTTCCAAAATTATTAATATTTAATTCCAGTTCAAAGTTAATTGTCTCTACTGGAAATATCGTAGATCACTGTTTGAATATTTACATGATATTAACACTCGTAGAATAAATGTTCATAGAATTTTAAACTTTCACTTGTTTTCCAGTTTCAAAAATATATCGTCGAAAATATTATCATCATTGAAGCAACACAAATTATTAACACATATTAATAACATCTGAAAAGTATTTGACCTTGAGCATAGCATCGAAGAACTGTGCGGAGCACAACAACAATTAATTGTTCTTCTGACATTAAACATTCGAGAAGTGACTCGATTATGAACTTCAAGTTCCTAACAAAATACATGATTTCTGAATCATCAACTTGATCACTAAATTGTTGAACCATTCAACTATTCAATTTTCCACTTGGAATCATTATTATAAAAATATTTATATTCATGGCCATTTTTAGCAACTTTCACAACTTGCAATTCTTCGACAGAATGCGGAAATAAGAATTGTAGTTTCATAATGAATTCATTTAGTTCATGGCACTAGGATTGAAAATATCCTTCAAAATTATTCGTGGTAAAAGAATTATTTTTAATTGGCAGTGGCCCATTCTACTATTTGTGTAAGAACACAATATTACAACAACAACAACGGCAAAGGTCTTCCTCTGAAGAAGAATAAACTACTATCATGACAAATCCGGGTTCTAGCAAAATCAAAGTCTAAATGGAATTCGTAAACAAGGTTGAAATAAGAACTGATGGTTTCAAGAAATAACCTTCGGGTCATTCATCCAACGAAATGTGTAGTTCCAATACTCCTACTATAAACCTGAGCCATCGAACCTGCTATTTGATTGATGCCCGAAAAACCTTCATTCCTGCGACTTAAACATGCGCACCTGGGAATGGCATTTCAACTACTCCACACATATACATTTTCTTCCCAAAATTTACACAATAAATAAAGCCTCTGCTTGTTATCAACACTGGAAGATTAATAAACTTACAAGTTTATTTTATTTTACCATTCAGTTCAACCCGTGAATTTACCATACTTATGAAAATCTTTATTTCACTTTCGAGTGTATTTACGTCATGATTTTATATAAATACAAAAATATCCTATTTGATACAAATATCAATTGCTTCCCGTTTCATGCCTCTCCGTGTTATCTGAAAAATATACTTTGCTCATTGCAAATATCAACTGTTCAACCAGAACTGACATGTTGGTTGAATGCGGGCTTGCGCTAACCACTCTCCTTCGGAAAATCTCCTGTTCCAAACTAGAAATGATTAAACTACTTCATAGGCTCTCTCTCAATACATATGATTATTAGAAAATATAATATCCAAGAATTATTTAGAAAAATTATGAAAATTATTATTATTATTATTAGTGGATTATTATTATTATTATTATTTGTTATATTATTTTAAATATGTTTAATTATCATCTCATTATGTGAGAATCCACATGTTCGAACCTTCGAATATGGAAGAAATATCCATTCCTCAACAAAAATAAATTATTAACTTTTACAGTTACATCGGTTGTTTTCCGTGGTTTCCCAAAAATATGAAATATTCAAATAAATGCTCGAAATGCTCGGTCATCGATCCTAAACTGTTCTGAGTGCTGAAAATGCTCAGAATAACTCTAACAAGTCTTGCGTAAATCATTGCAAGCTTTAAATACGACGAAAAATAAAAGTGTTGGTCATCTGCAGAAAAATAGTTTGTTCCAATTAGCTAGGCATAATATAATTCAAATGTGGCTTACATTTCTTGATGGTCTTGAAGCGTAGTAAACCTGGTCTGTACCAGATTTATCCATAGACATGCCCTATCGGACAAGCACGTATAATCCTTGTATCGGCCGCCATCATATACCCACAATCCGTCTAGTCAGACATAGTGGTAGTATCTTTCGACGTTTGAATTAACTCTTGTTCCATTTTAATATGAGCTTCTATCAAAGCCATAACAGTTTGTTTAAATAGGGTCAGATCTAAGTGATCTCTTCTTAGATATGTCAGTTGTAACATAACTCACTGTAATCTTATCAGTACAAGAAAAACACTGACAGTCTAAGCAATTAACGGCTGTTCTGAAGATCGTTCCCTGGGCATGGTTTATTATATCACCATCTACCATGCGCTAAGCAACTTGTAGTTTCCCTTGCGTAGACTAATGAACGCCACCGTTATAGACTAGTCTTCAGTGTACTGACAGATCGAAGTGGTTAACTAGTTACAAATATGAAAACTGACTTGAAATGGATTTAATCATCCAAGTATTATGTTACTACTGGACTGTGACAAAGTATTAATTCTAGACAAAGTCTAGCATATGTCCTTGTAGAAATATAAATATTTCCACCAATGTCTGTAGAAAAATCAATCACCTCAGTGATTCTCCTCGCCGTAAACTTACTAAGTTCCAACTCGTAGCGCAGCACTTTTCGTGACTATCACGACTTTGAAAAGAACTTCTGCGTAGATCCGGCAACCATGTGCCTTGGCTCAGCGTCGTAGCAACTTGCTAGGCAACTGCTTGTGTTAGAATGAGCTGAAGTTGCTTCGGCCAGCTGGCTTTTATTCAAAACTGTCAGGGTCACGCGTCATCACCTGATATCTAGAAATCCTCATATCTCTTGAATCCCTGGTCCGATTTACTTGATACTAATTCCATTCTCTTTCATTTGGCCGTGCCAGTAATCTGATCCCAGTCTCAAGTCTCTACTCCATAGTTAACTATTTAATCAATAAATAGCCTCGACCTCTGCTATTACTCGCTACGTCACTTGACATCCAAGTATCGGTAAATTATTTCCAAATGCTTCGAGAAGCAATGTAGCGCGATATTCAAATATCTCAACTTTCGAAAGCGGCTACAGCCTTTCACTTGATATCTAGGTGTCTGAATCTTGGAATACCCATTCCTAGAGTTGGGCACAGTACTGGATGATTCTCCGTTCCAGAAGAAGGTTTATCCTATCGCGGATAAACACCAAGAAGAAGCTGCTAAGAAGATCCATGAGATGGAAGCAGCTGGTACCATCAAGAAAGCACCAACTTCGTATGTGAATCCGATAACACCTGTGGTTTTGGTGGATGGAAGTTTAAGGCTTTGTCTAGATGTCAGGGCTTTGAACGAACGCCTAGCTCCTGAGCATGACAGACCGCCAAAGATCAGAGATATCCTCAGAAAATTTAAGGGAAAGCGTGTATTTTCATCTTTAGACTGGGTACAATCTTACTACCATATCAGATTGTCCGAGCATACTCAAAAGTTCACAGGGTTTCTGTTTGATCAGACCACTTATGATTTCCGAAAACTACCCTTTGGATTGAAAAATGCAGGTGCTGCATTAATCAGATAATTAGACGCGAAGCTAACTCCCGAGGTGAAGGAGAAGGTTATACGTTATGTGGACAACATTATAATAGCTTCGGAGACAGAGGGAAAATATTTAGCCACTTAACGCCTGATTTTTTAGAATCTTCGACAGGCTAATTTCATAGTCAAGTTCGACAAGTGTCGATTCTTCAAGAAAGAAGTCAAATTCGTAGGACACATTATTAATGGGGATGGATATAGGCCGAATCCGGTTAAACAAGAACCGTCGCAGCATTTCCAACACCGACCCGTGTAAAACATGTGAGGCAGTTTTTGGGAATTCTCCAATCCTTTGCCGCCCATTGTGAGAAGTATTCAGAGACGGTTGCACCACTTCAAGGACTACTTAAGAAGAATTGCCGATGGGCATGGGACGAGAAGTGTGAGAAAGCTTTCAGAAAACCTAAACAGATGCTTGTGGATTCGATTCAGTTGGAATATCCGGACTACTCCCGGAATTTCATTTTAGAAACTGACGCATCTGCTATTGGAATAGGAGCCATCCTACTGCAGGAAGGTGATGAGAGGAAACGCCATTATATCGCTTTTTAAGCAGGCGTCTGAAATCACATGAAACTATTTTAGTACGGAGATCGAGGCACTTGCGATTGTCTATGCATTAGAATATCGGCGAAAACTTATTTTAGGCCAGAAAATTGTAGTGAGGACCGACCATCACGCATTGACCTTCATCCTACGTACAAGACTAGCAAGCGACAGGATAACCCGTTGGACACTGTTTCTCCAACAGTTTGATTTGGAAATTGTTTACCGTTCTGGCAAAGAGAATGTGTTGGCCGACATTCTCAGCCAAAATCCTGAAGCCACTGTAAATGCCATTGACGTCGAGGGAGAGTGCGAAGAACACATTCGTCATCTACCAGAAGGACAACGACGTGAGGTGGAAATGAGGAATATCATACATTTCTTGGAAAACCGAATGGATGCCCAGGATATCCATTATGCCCAGACAGCTGCTATCGCGGATGACTATTTGATATATCGCCGTGTTCTGTACAAATACGTTGATAAGGACCACACTCAACTTCGTGCAGTTATTCCGGAAAGATACCAAGAAACTGTTATTCTATTGGTACACTTATCCATTGGACACGGAGGGAGTGATAAGACCATTGCCACGATTAAAAAGTCTTTCACTTGGAAAGGGTTAGGAACCTCTGTTAGACAGTGTTTACGTGCTTGCGACGCATGCCAGCGTAACAAGTACACGTCGCACTTGTTGAGAGAGCCACCTAGACCCATACTCCCAACTCAACCGAGGGAATCATATGCCCAGGACCTTTATGGACCGATCCCGAAGGCTCGTCGAGGGAATCGTTTCATCGTTGTGACTATGGACGTGTTCACCAAATACGCGATGCTCCATCCGATACAGAAAGCCACAGCACATCAGATTATACAAAGGATAAAACGACAAGTGATACCGTAGGCAGGAAAGCCGCAATTCCTGTTGACTGACCACGGATCACAGTTTACCTCTGTAGAATTCACTGATGCCATGAACGAATTGGAAATAGGCCACTTACTATCATCGATAAGACACCCAGAGAGCAATCCGGCAGAATGTGTTATGTCCACTATTGCAAAATTCTGTCGATTGTACTGTCAGGAGGAACACTGGCGTTGGACCGAAGTCCTTGTGATTATGGCAAATTGCATCAACTCAACTGTCCATGAAAGCACCGGTCAAATATCCATGGTCTTGCATTTGAACCAGATGCCAATGCGAATGTGGAATCGTGTAGTTTTAACACCACCTTGTTTACAACCTTCGCACGCAAGCAGACTTCTAGCTTATAGGAACACTTTGGACAGACAAGCTGCGAAACGCTTGAGAAGAACGAGACGCCAGAGATTTAGAGAACCACTCGTCGCGGGAGACCTTGTTCTTATAAGGAGACCCGGGATTTTTTGTCCTGTAGACAGAGTATACGAGAAGTTCCTATCATTATATTATGGGCCTAATCGTGTTCAAGAACCCCTGAACGATGGGAGCTACGTAATTGAAGATCTTCAAACTGGCGAGCGTATTGGCATATTCAACGCAGCTCATTTAAAAGATATCACCAAGCTTGATATGGACTTTGAATCAAATAAAAATGCATTCCTTCATTTTTATTTGAAACGACGGAGAGGCAGATGAGCCCGCTGAGCTCATGCTCAGTGATACTGTCCATTGCAACGCATTTTGTTAATGGGATGCATCATCTCAGAACGCACCCGAAGACCAGCCATGCCGTTGACATGCCTGGAGATGATTATGGTTGCAATTTTGACTTTGAAGAAATCTACTATATTTTTATCTGAGTCCTTATTAACATGTCTCAACTTTCTGCAAGGCTCAGATCATCTCATTTCGTCATTCTGCATATTCTAAGCATTCGGGTGAATGTGTTTTTATTTTACGGTAAGGCATTATCATCGCAGACACGCGAACCGGAAGGAATAAGTCGCTGAATGACTCAGTATTCACTAGATCCAGCAACGAGTAACGCCGCACCTTGCACTCGAGTATGGCTTACCATCCATATAGGCCGTGTTGTATAGTCCGTCTTGCTAAGACGAGGAAACAGTCCGCCAGTAGGCGAAGAATATAATCAACGTTCATCGTTGTGTCTTTATGCATTCATTAGTGTGCAATCGAGTGGGATTTACAGCCTGTACGTGCTTAAATGATAATATCAGTGAATTTGTGAAAAACAGTGAAAATCTTTATGACGTGGAACACCACATTTTAACCACGTGCACGATTTAAATTCTATGTCCACGAGGGACACGAAATATATTAGTATCTGTGAAAAAATAATCGTTCAAGTGTTTTGTTTGAACGCCACAAATAGTGAAAATCATTACATCCGCTAATGCGAGCAATTTCAACCGTGGATTACGTAGATGCCACGAGATTCAGTGATAGTAAAATCTGTGAAGTGAAAAGCAGATAGTGCATGGGCATTTTGATAACATCTGCGCTGTGTAGAATCTGTGAATGTATTACTATCAAAAATATTAGCTTCAGTGAAAGCTGTGTCACAATTGCATATTTTCAAGTGGAACTCATTATCTACAATGCATCATTCTAATGGCCACGTGTACAGAGTGATTATCCACTTATCTTCGATGGGGATGATGAGATAAAGACCCCCATGATGTGAAGGAGCCGTTCTAAGGAACTACAACATGACGGAAGATCTAGGATTACCGAACGAAAAGAAGATGAACGTGCCGGAACAAGACGAATGACCACCACAATGGGAGAGAAGCAGACGAGATCAATACGTCAACGACGAGGACGCATCAAGTCCCTGGTCATGGATAAAGCCTATGATGGAGGCCTAGTTTGGACAACCCTTGTCCGGAAACCAGAGGATAATTTTACCCCTCACTTCGTTAGAAGGAAAGAGGTGAAGATGCCTTAATTCAGTGAGTCCGTTCCTTCTCTTTGTACGATTATTTTTGTGGTAGAGTAGATTAGAAAAACCAACCGAACTTATCGTGACAGCCATTAGGTAGGATTTAGTATTTTAGCACTCATTTTTGTCTTTCACTTACAGTGATTGTCAGACACCCTTCTGATTGAACTTGGTTCAATCAGGTGCATTCTATTGGACGTCGAGAGATGTCAATTTGCGTATTTTTCTGTATTTATTTGTGTCAAGTGATCAGACACAGGTTTTTGTTGGTTATGATATGATAAACATTCATGAAGTGACATATCACTCAATGTCAAAGGCATTCAGATCGAGTAACATTACTACCATTTACTATTCTTTGTTTGAAAAAACATGCCACGTCTTATAGTGTATATTTTTACGACGTGCTTTTACGTAGTACATTTATGTGATTAAAATGTTATATTGGGATGAATTACAAGGCCAGGTTCTCATAGGACTTCCTTTGAAGAGAGCTGCTGCCTACAGTTGAATCCAGTGTGTTGTTATAGCCGTCCCATGTGACACAGGTTACGAGCCAAAACTCATTGTCGTGAACAGGTGTAGATATTTCCCAGCATACACCGAGCGCACTCAGATGTGAGACAGACTTATTCAGACCCTAGACGGATGCTTACAGCATTCTTTCTGTTAGTTTTGGTATTTCATTTATATGGGTCAAGGTCTAAGCGGCCATTTTGTGTTAATCAGATGTTTCATCTTATGATGAATGATTGACAAACGCCACGCGCTTGATTGCTAGTGCAGCGACTACATTATGACACTATTTGAGAGTGTACATTTCTATTCTGTTAAGGTTTATTCTTTATTGTGAGGCTAGTGTTAGACACCCTTGTTAGAGGCTATTCATGTATTTAGTGCTGTTAATGCACGTATGTCCAGACTTTGATCTGTGGACCTGTTATTTACGGGAGGTGACTGAAGTGTTTCCCAGGCCTGCCCGAGGTTAATCAGATGAGCCGAGCGCCTCTGATAACTTGTGTTATTGTTTGTTCGAGCGATGGGAGCTCGATGAAGGTATTTCTGACTTTTATGTCGATGTGACAGTAGATAATTGATCTCGCACGAGACGCTACTGCTGATACCAGGTGTCTAGGATCGTCAGCACTATCGCCATAATCCGACGATGAATTTAAACCTACGAAAATAATAATCAAGGGCATAATTACTCTAAACAAGCTGTTAACTATTTACTTATTTCTGTTAAACTTGAGATACATGCATTTTGGACCTGCTGACCGACACCAAATTGATGTTATACATTTCCTGGCGGTAATGACTTAGGACAGATGACACTATTTTGAATCGACGGAGTGTTGCTTAACCGTTAGTTCGCAGCTGGTGGAGCACGACACTCATGCGATATAAGTCGTAGTTATAACTACGCCATTGCCAACCTAAATAACACTCACTTAGATGACATTGGATACAAAGAGTATTCCAACGTGTAGGCAGGAATATAATACGAATGTTGTCTTGTGTTTTATTTATTATTACAATGTGTGTAAATCTCAATGTTTACCTTATTTGTGTTGATGAACACATAGATTATAAGAGGGTATTTATCATTTTTATGGCTTGTCATGTAGCTTTTGATGTAATTGTTTTTGCTTTACGGACGCCATCGCCGTAAATTTTGTATTAATTGTCAGGACTTAGCTTAATTGATTAACGTTAAATGTAAATAAGGAAATGGTATCATCGTAACTTAGATTTGCTTTTGCCACCCTGTTAAATGTAGATTCTGTTAGTAACTTGAACTGTGTATTTTGAATTAGGGTTTCTTTTCGTACCATTTTCCTAGCGTTGCTGTTGTTGCTTACCTTTGTAATTAGATCTTTCGCAAGGGTTTACCTTTGTTTACAGGTAGGGCCCTGTTCTTTATTTTTCTTTGTTTATTAGTTTGCGGATTAGCCGATATAAACCCTCCGAACTAGGATAGGTGCTTGCAAATTTTAAAATAAATGTGTTCACAAGTTTTACTTAAGTCTGGATGTTTCCTTTCTCAGTCTAGTTGTTTAGGGCGTATTTTCTTAGGCCGTCTATGACTTTAGCCACCATGTTACCCCAGATCCCTTGGATCATAGTTTCTCGTGCTGCTCTGGCCTATAAGAAATGCATCTGATCCTCTCGGCACATGGGTCCGGCAGGTGAGGTGTCCGGGAAGTCATTTCGGTTGTTGGCAACCCTGACAGCTCCTCTGACGGGCACAATACCTAGAACTCACTATACACATAAGTCTTAAAAATGCATGTAGAAACGTGAAAAATAATGATGATAAGTGTTTCTTCTATGCAATATTGTCTAAATTTGTTGAAAAGCACGCCGATCGCGTTAACAATTACAAAGGTTTGGAAGAAAAATATGATTTTTCAGATCTCACATTCCTTGTAACTCTCCATTCTATTAAAAGTTTGAAAGAAAAAGAATAATGTTTCTGTAAACGTTTTCGGTTTAAATTATAAAGAAGAGGTTATGCCGTTGAAGGTTGTTGATGAAGATTTAGCGGACCATACCAATTTGTTATACATTACCAACACCGAAGGTCTAGGACACTATGTATACATCAAAAACTTTATCTGCCTAGTCCGAAGTCAACTAACGAAAAACACTCATGTCTCGACTATATGTATGCGCTGTTTTTTCTCATTTTGATAACCGGTATGGGAAAAGTGCTCCTGAGAAACTAAAGGAACATAAAAAATACTGTCTTGGGCATGAAATTGCTCGTGTAAAATTACCCTCTGGAATATTCAAATTGCAATTTCAAAATCTGCAACATATGTTTAAAGTTCCTTTTGTAGCTTATGCTGACTTTGAATGCCTTTTGAAACCTATTCAATTTTGTCAGCGTAGCGACGAAACAAGTTAGATTAACTCATATCAGGAACGTGAACCCACAAGTTTTCGTGTATATTTAAAAGCAGATTCCACATTCGATGTCAAACAATTCGGTTTACCTACAGAGCCAATACTATACCATGGACCTAATGCGTGCAGTTTGAAACGAGTAGGGAGCCACTGAAACATCTCCCATTTCAGAGCAGTTAGACTGCGTGTGGATAGTCTTCGTTTTTTGTGTATTTGCAATTGTTACAACGTTATATCATTAGACATGGCAGGTCTCTGTGAAAGACACTCTTCAGGAATAAAGAACAATGTTTAACAGATCTACGGAACACTGTAGGACTGCAGATTTTTTTTTCCGTGAGATTAAAAGTGCACAGTTTTGATAAATGTAGTGTGAACGAGCCACGCCACAATGAATGAGTTAGGAAGTGGTGTGTTGCGCCTAGCAGAGGGCAGGCAAGCGAACTGGTCATTTTCTCCCAGGATTCAATGCGAGACTCACTTTATTGATTATTTTTTCGACTTTTGAAGTCACAGAACATTTGAGGAATGCCGAGGTCATGTTATAGGAGTATTATGTAAGTTTTGGGGACAGCAGCTGATGGCTATGAACACCTGTATTGTACCGCAATGTCATGCGAGGATAGCCCATGTATTGGAGCATCTTATTTAACGCTAATGACTTGGTTCATTTAGCAGATCGTAATTAAGGTTTATTCTTTACTGTAAATTGACCCAGTAATTGTTCAAGGCTAGTTAACTTGTGTATTTATTGTGTCTTAAAAAACAGATTTTTGTGAGGGTAGATGGACTGAATATCCCCTTGTTGTGTATTGTATTCCAGCGATATTGAGCCTGAGAGCCAGATCGACCAATGATCGTTATGCGTGCAAACTGTGTAAGCCGTGCCACACACATGTGTTATTTTTCTTCAACCATTCTTAGCTCAGAGTGTTGTGCTGACTAATAGTCATATCTTCGAGTTAATCTCTGAGGAGATTTATGCAGCCTACGACTGGTGTCTGAACTAAACCATCTTAGGGAACTTAATAATAATAATGTTATTGGTTTACGTCCCTTTTAAATACACTGGCTTTTAGAGACGCCGGGGTGCTGGAATTTTGCCCCGAAGGGGATCTTTAACGTGCCAGTAAATGTACGGAACTTAAACCTTCTACATAAACCTGAATATAAATCATATTTCTCACTCAACTAAAACGACGTGATAAATAACTTATAATTTGAGCATCTTAATTTTGGATCCATTGCTTTATTGTTTTACTCCGACACCATGTGCTACGTAATTTTCTTATGGAAGTGAAACTTTAACTAAGCTGACACTACTTGTAATCGACGACTAGAATCGCTGGAACCAGTAGTTCGTACATCATGGCCCGCGTGATTCTATGCGATGTAAGCCGTAATGCTGATTACGTTGCCAACATAACTCACATTCTTGAGATGACGATTGGGGGCAAAGAGCTTTCCTAATCTGCGTAAGTAGGCTTGTGCCTGTGAGTTTATTGACTTTATTCTGAGTGCATTACCTGAACTATACCCCTATTAGTTGTAAGAGTGGATATTTCTGTACTGTTTTTTTTATAGTTTGTGGTCTGCTATCATTAGCTTTGCTTTAATTCTTTGGTTACGACGCCTCTCGTTGTAATATTTTCATTCATGTCAGGATTTAGATAGATATTAAATGTAACGGTAAATGTGAACGTGGTACCATCTTAACTAAGGGATTGGTTTGCTTAGATGTTAAATGTAAATTTTTCTGAGTCATTTGCTTGTAAACTTGCTTTCGCGTTAGATTTTGTTATGTGCCACGCGCCTAGATTAGTTGTTGCTTTTGCTTTTCTGTATAATAAGGACTTTCGCGAGGGTTTGTTAACTTCACTTAGTTTTTTTAATTGACTCAACAATGTAAATAGATTTGCGGATTAGCCGATTTTTAACCCACCGAAGTAGGATGGGGTTTCTTTATTGAATAAAACATTCGCGAAATTTGGATCTTTTTATTTATAGCTTTGTGTTTTGAGGGTGTATTTCATTGGGCGTCTTTGACAATATCCGTGCAAATGGACCAGATCTCTGGGACCAAGACTCTCGTGCTACACAAGCCCTTAAAAAATGCATCCGATTCTCTCAGGTTGTGGGTTCGAAGGACGGGGTTATTCGAAATACCATTTCTTTCGGTGGATGGTACCCGGTTAACCTCCTCTAACGGGCTCAGTACTCGTTGTGAATAACAACTAGTGCATTCATTACAACTCTTGGTAATGACCTCACTCTCAGAACACACATTGCATAAAGCTTGTAGAACCTGCAAAAAATGTTACATGTAACTTGGGGGGGGGGGGACTCTTAAACTTTTATACAATCCGCAAAAATAAAATGCAAGAAGTACAAAGCACCAAGAATCGAACCCAGGGGGATGAACATAGCACAATGCATTTTTAGCAAAACTTTAACGCTCAGAATGTTAGCCTACACATCCCCCAGTAAAATAACCAATGACGATGCTCACGTGGCGCCACCATCTTGTGCTCAGTAGCCCTGGCCTGGAAAATGTCTTTTGACACTACTTCTAATCAATCGCTCCTGTTCTAAGTTTTTCCCCACGATGCTGAGCGCTCCCGGACTCCAGGGGTAAGAGCTAAGATTGTCAGCCACTGCAACACGAGCTGTCTTCCTTGAGTCCAGCAACACTGATGAGAAAAGAGAACAAATAACAGAGGTCCAAGCAGCATTAAGGGAAAAAGAACATGTTTATACTTACATTTCAAGCTTAGCTGCTTTGTCGCCTTTGTAGACTCGATACATCTCGTAATCTGTAAATACCAAATACTCGATTAGCAATAAAAGAGTGACTGAAGGGGCAGATGACCTCGTAGTTCCGCCCCTTAAAACAACAATAACTTACTAACTAATTAGAGTGGCTGAGGAGAACAGTGGTATAACCCAATGCGGAATGACAGACCGAGCACATAGGGTTGCGCAAGTCTACATTTATAAGTACACAATGCTTTGTAATAATACCAAGTATCTTCAGCACAGGCACGTATCTGCCCCAAAATGTACCGGTTTGCGATAGAGATGTTGTCTTGTGAGGAACTGATTTAACTTGTTATAGACTGTAGTAAAAATACTCCAGAAGACAACATAAAGGATCGCAATTTCATTGACTTCAATATCAAACGGCATTTCATATAGTTACATTGCCATAAACACATATTTTTTCGCCTTTAAAACGAGTATACGTTATGCAGGGTGAACCCAATCTCCACATTCAAACCCTCGGAGGATGCTCGGTGACGCCCACCGAGTGTGTTGGTGTGGGAAACCCGTGGTCTCCCATAGCTCGTTACAGTCATATTGTAATTATGATTTATTTGGTTTGTTGCGCCAGTCATCCTTGTTTCTGTGAAAATATTTCACAACAGCGAAAAAGCCTGTCATATGCAAAAACCAAAACGTACAAGACAAAACACAAAGTAAAGCAACAACCCTCCGACGAGACACGTTAGTTGATGTGATTTACCGTCGCTAAAATCCTCACGCCACCATTTTACAAGATGACGATACCTCGTGACCGGCATCATTTGTTTTTTTTTCAAGATGGCGTCCCCCTTGACCGGCGCCATTTTGTTTTCTCCAATATGGCGTCTGGCACCACGTGACATATTCCAAGATGAGGTTTGGCACCACGTGTCATTTTCCACAAGATGGCGACTGAAACCAAGATGGCGTCTGGCATCACGCGAGATTTTCAAAATATGGCTGCGGCCTCACAAAATGGTGGCTGGTACCACCTGCTAAGGAACAAGATGGCTGCTGAACCAAGTGCTGGTGAATAAAATGGCGTCTGGTGCTTGGGAACAAGATGGCGACGTCCAACTTTTTTTTCCGAAGTGGTGGAACTCCGGTAGTTGACCGTTTCCGCCGCTAGGTGGTAATAGCGTTCCTTTAGCTGGACGTTCAGGTGGACAGCCTGTCTGGCTCGTTGTTTATTAAAAGAAGTATTGCACTAAATACGAAGCAAGTTGTGAATAACAGAAACAAATCTTCAAGGAAATACGAACATATTAAAATACTGTCCAGAACACACTAAAATGCATTTCTAAGAAGAGTAGAGCTTACTTCTAAACAGAAGAGATCTTCATTATTGTTCTCGATGATTTTGAAGATGATCTGGGTCTCAGTTCCCTGGACATTTCTTTCGTCCGGAAAATGACCCGGCAATTAATATAATGAGTAATGACACGCTGTCAGGTAAATATAATAACAGGTGCTCCTCTGAGCAGCACACATTTCGGAACACAGGAAATTCACAGATCATATCCTCACAATCTGAAAATATATCGCCCCACAATGCACCTTCTTGCCTCCACTACTGCATCTACACGTTTCATCACGTGAAATAAAGATAAAGACGGATATTTGATAAATTTAGATTCACTTCCGCCAAAGTCTCTCAGCATGGTGAGGATACATACATCACTAACAGCATTAAATGTTTCGGAATCACTTTTCAATGACCTAATGCAGGAAGTACATTTCACAATCTTCTTTGCTGCTGTGTGAATCAAGTAAGCACACAAATAATAAACAACGTTATCGCCTGCTCTCTCAGAACTGTCATCATTAACTGACAGGATGACAGGATCCAGTTTGGGTTCAATGTCTGTCAGTGTAATCGTTCCTTTAATTTGCTGACCATTGTTATCCTTCACCTCTCTGCTCGTATGTATTTCATTTCTCACCATTGACTGTATTCATTAAAGGAAGAAAGCGTATTGTCAATAACGTCCTCATAATTAGCTTGTGAAGAGAGGACCTCTTTCACTAGTAGGCCTATGTACAGTATGTAGACTGAAGCAAACGGAAGTGGAAGAAGTTGGTAGAAGTAGGATGAGCGTCAATGCTTAAACCTCGTTTAAGTCCAAAATGCCTCTCAGAAGGGTCTTGATTTAATTTTACAGTTAAAACGTGCTTGTATTGTAAGTTTAATTTGCGCGCGGTAATGAATCACTGCTCGACTGCCGTTATCTGCTGAGACCATACGCTCGGCGCGGCGCGTGGTGTTCAAATTTAGAACTACCGTACTTCATCTTAACCATTGAGTCATATTATGGAAGTTCCACCACTTATTACTTTATTCGCCCTGGTAAAGCTCTAGAAGAACTGTTTCTTAATCCAAACAAATATTTAGAAAACAAGCCACATGCTGTCCCAATACATATTTTAACATGGGTGTTCTAACATGTTAAAAAAAGAACGTTTATGTTCGATCCCTGTGGTCTGTGCTCATATGAGGCTAAAAGGCTGGACAAACACATACATACTATACATTGAACAAGTGTGCATAGGTCTAAACCTCTCTCCTCACATAAATGTTGTTAATAATACTGTTTGGAGTTACATGTTTATTTGTTGTATATGATTTCTTCTTCGAATTGTACCAACGATATTCCCTTCTGAGTGCCTAGATGTTTTAAAACGAGGCCGCGGCTATTTAATGATTCTATTGTTGCTGATGATAGCGAGGCAAAACGTGCAGGAAAGAAAACGGAAAACCCATCACAGCGACAGATGATGCGGGGACCCTACTTTGATTCAATTTTACGCAGCTCTGAAATTGGAAATGGACGGTTTAGAGGGAGCTTCTGAAGTCGTTGCAATTCCAGACCAGAAGCCTGCCCTAGTTTGTTCAGTTCATTTAAAGCATCCATCATGTGCAAATATTTTAGTCAATATTTTTGTGAAGAAGATTGCTTATATGCTCCAAACTCTGGATAATTATTGTTGATGATAAATCCAAAATTTCATTATTAATAGCCCCTATATTGCTGAGCAGGACACAAGTGTTGTATAATTCTTTGAATGTATATTTTCTGAATTACTTATTCCTTTGCTGTTCATTGATGATTTTTTCAATGCTTTTTAAAGCATTCTCGTATTCTTTAGCCTTAAATAATTCAAATAATTTGCCGTTCATTTCTTCGTCTCGTTTACAATGTCTCTGTATAAGCTAAGCTAACACAGGCATCTTTTTTCTGTGTTCACAAGCACTTAAGACTCAAACTAGATCCTTTTTAACAATCCAGGAATTGAATGCTGATCTAAAACCCAACCAACGTGCATAGACTTTTTTGCCTTTCTTACGTAAAACCTTCTCTACTAGATAATGCTTTGGATAGATTGTTAGTTTGAGTTCTTCGAGATAAAACCAGCCTCTAATGGGCTGATCGCTAAGGTCTTCCAGCAAATAAGTAACAGGCATGCCTAGTTTCGCTTCTTTAATGCGAAAAAGCTCAGTGCTCCAATTGGGCGTATATCTTTTTCAAAAACAGACTTGTGTTTACTGATGCGAACGTGGTCGCCTATTTGAAGGCGGTGGCGTCTAGGATCGACTGCTTTGATGGAATTAAAGAGTCTGTTCAGCCGTGGAATATTTTTTTGTTACGAGTCGAGGCTTTGTACCTATGGTCCTGTGTTTGGCATCGTTGTAACGTGTTGCCAGCTCTGCTATTAAGTCAACCCAGCAATAGGACCCCCGCGCTGTAAACTCTCACCACACGCGTGTTCTTAACGTTCGATTAAAACCAAAGACAACTTAAACTCAGTACGTAGTCTAAAAATAAAGCCCTATAATAGAATGATATAATTAAAACAAAAGACAACCTAAACTCAGTGCAAAGTAAAAAAGATAAAGCCCTATAATAGCGTTAGAGCTTATAAAAATCACACGCACAGTGTCTGATAAAAACATGTCTGTAACTAGCATATTGGCTTAATTCCACTAAATCAATCCGTTTACACTACCAAATTATACTTTCTATACGTTTCTATACTTTCTATTGGCAACTCAAACTAACACTTGGGGCGCTGCGGTCGGTCTGGATAAGTAGGGTTTAAAATACTCAATAACACGCGTTTGATATGGAACACTTTCTATTTTTCGGTCATAATCAGTAAATGTGGTCTCTAAAGTAATGACAGTGTTATTTTTAATTGTATATATGTATAACTGTGCGATACACGTGATCTAATTTGTGTGTTCCACTGGATTTTTTGGTGTCAATTGCATATTATCAAGCATCAGATTTTATGGTTGATGTAGACCAGCTGATTCAAATGTACACAGGGTTACACTTCGGACATTATTTCGGTATTATTATGCGCAATATAATTTAAATGTCGATCCTGAGTCAACGCCGAGGACATTCAAATAGAGAAATACGGTACATAAACAAATAAGTAACACACCGAAGCTATGCTACTTTTATCATTCCGAGACTAGCATCCACGCAAACCAGACGCCACTGCTCCAAGCCCCGACTTATACCGTGAATTGATGTCAAACTGATGATCCGCCAAGCCTACACCTCGTAATCGCCAAGTTCTTGGATATTCGAGCTATTCCACTACGAGTCATATATGCCTAATTTGCCTCCCCGTGGTAACACTGTAGAATGAGTGATTCGGCTACCATCCAAATATTCAACACCAAACCCACCTCTTAACCATACAAATCAAGCAATTCCTGTCGCCCCCCCCCCCCCCCGAGTTTTAATACAAGTTAAACTCATCCCTTCTCCCTACCAAGCAGCCAATAATTAATTATTTAATTAATTATTCAAGTAACTTCAATCTTACCAGCGCTCCCATCGTAACAGCTGTTTTTAATCTGGATAACCTTCTCTGGCTTTACGTCGCAGGTCTTCTGTCTGTCTACCTCGACAAGTGTTAGATCCTTCCCGGGGTGGAAAGGTATTAATATTAGGTATTAGAGGTATCATCACATTTCGGCTATTGCTATTTGCATCTTTTGGAAAGTGATGAAAACGTATATCCGCAGCCCTCTTATACATCGACTTACAGCCGTAAACTGAGCAATACACTTTGCTTTTACTCATTTTTCACTCTATCAACGAGTAAAACTTATTACTTATGTATAAAGACACGAACAATTTACCACGATCTGTTTACCAATACAAGAAACCATATACAAACAGTCACCACGTGACAAATGTACCCTACTTGGTAAGTTTCTCATTTTTACCGCTAGATGTCATATCAGATAGCTGGAGTTGCCAATACAGCTCCCAAGCATGGTTTCATAGAGCCACAAAAATATTTCCATGTGAATTAGCACTTGACAGATTGCCCTTTACATGTACATGTTTTTGCCCACCATTAATAAAAAAAAACATATCACGTGTCTATAGATGGAGTCATTTTCTTAGCAAAATGTCGACATCTGTAAATAAAGGCAAGGCTAAAAAAAAGTTGAACGTCGCCATCTTGTTCCTTAGCAACAGGGGCCATTTTATTCACCAGCACATGGTTCAGCAGCCATCTTGTTCTCTAGCACCAGACGCCATTTTTTGTAAATCGTACCGCCACCTTGTGAAAATGTCGTCTGGCTGCGTGGCTCAGGGGTAACGTTCTCGCTTGCTGAGCCCAAGGTTGCAGGTTCGAAACCTGGCGCAGTCAGCTGGCATTTGAGGGTGCGCAAATGCGAGGGAGCCGTGTCAGTACATTTACTGGCACGTTAAAGATCCCCTTCGGGGCAAAATTCCGGCACCCCAGCGTCTCTAAAAGCCAGTGTAGTTAAAAGGGACGTAAAACCAATAACATTATTATTATTATTATTATTATTATTATTATTATTATTATGTGAAAATGTCACGTGATGCCAGACGCCATTTTGGTTTCAGCCGCCATCTTGTTCCCTAGCACGTAGTACAAGCCGCCAACTTGTGGATATGCCAGAGGCCATCTTGGTTTCAGCCACCATCTTGTGTCACGTGGTGCTGTCATCTTGTGGAAAATGACACGTGGTGCCAACCGCCATCTTGGAAAATGTTACGTGGTGCCAGACGCCATCTTGGAAAAAACAAAATGGCGCCGGTCAAGGGGTCGGCCATCTTGGAAAAAACGAAATGGCACCTGTCATGGGGACGCCATCTTGGAAAAAACAAAATGGCGCCAGTCACGTCGTGTCGCCATCTTGGAAAATGGCGGCGTGATGATTGAGGATTCTAGTGACGGTAAATCACATCTACTCACGTACAGTTTCATCATAATGTGTTCAATCAGTGTAATGTACGGTACAATACGTAACAAAACCACAACTGTTCTCTTGGGCTACAGGGAGTGGCGTACGCAGGACTTATTTCTGGGGAAGGGTTCATTCATAATTGTGTAGGCTACATTATTAAAAACGTTATTTCGATTATTACTCATAAAAAGCAATAATTGAATAAAAATTCTCTTTGCATGTACTGTAAATTATTTTAATTATATTTCCCAGCACAATGAACTTAAATGAAAATAGGCCTACTATTCGAAATTAACAAAAAATTAATTTTAAAATATGGAAAACAGTAACTAAATAAACTGAAAAGATACATTGGTATCAACAGTAACTGCTTATAATATTGATATTATGTGTGAGAAAAATAAAGTTCTGATGTCAACATTCTTACTGCCAATAATCTTGACTCTCACAATCTGCATATCTTGATGATTTTATCTCCATACAATCCTTACAATTAACTAAATATATGTACACGGCAAACGCAGTGAGCTCCTTCTGAGTAAAGAAGCCTCACTGGCGGTAGTGACAGGTGATAGATGGGACAATATAAGGATTCAAATAGACTAAACTAATGTCTTTACCGGGGTTTTAAACCCTAAAACTCCCCCTGTCGATTCGCCATTGCTTAGGCTATATGTACGGTACCCATGTGTTTCGTCAGAGGGTTGTTGCATTACTCTGTGGCATGTGTCGTATCCTACGTTTTGGATATAGTATATTACAGGCATTTTTGCTGTTATGAAGGTGTTTTCGCAGAACCAAGTATGGTAAGGGCAACAAACCGAATAAATCATAATAATTTAATTATTACTCTGTAACGAGCTGCAAGGAAGACAAGCTTCACCCTCCCTTGACTCAGCCGTGGTCTATTGAAAGCGGGAGACAGAGCTCCAGACTGTGCAAACGCATCACGTGCTCGCTCTGCCATAATCAATACTAGTATTATAAGTGGGCAGTCCAAGGCTCATGAACTCCCCTCACGTCTCGCCACTTTACTCATCAATTGGCCGGTCCATTATCTGTGCATCCCCCACCACATGGGTCGTCTCAAATAGAAGTTTAACAAGCCACCACTAGAGGCTCTTCGAGCGGATGTTGATGAATGGCACTTCAAACAATTGGTATCGTGTGAGCTGTCCTCTAAGGAAGCACACTCTTTCCACGTGAAAGAAAATAGTTTTCAATGAATGATACGTGTTCCGTTATCATATATCCAATCTTGGCAAATCGAACAAAACCATTTGGACACGAGGTTGTTAATTGAAATTCCTTTCAGTCATCTTACCCCGATAAATAAATTTTAAATATGATTTTCCTATTTTACTCGAAAGATATATTTAATTTTCTATGTTACCGGTGCTGTTGTTCCTGTTGTTAATTCATTTAGGGGTATTGCGACATCGTGGTCATGTAGCTCCGTTTACTTGGGCGTGTGTGAAATTTGTTTGATAACTTGTGTTATTGTGATGGCTGAATTAGTGTGTGTAGTTATAATTCCGATGAGGATTGGGAAGGAGGCAGCCGTGGCCTTACTTTAGGAACCATCCCGGCATTCGCCCGGAGTAGAAGTGGGGAACCACGGAAAATCACTTCCAGGATGGCTGAGGTGGGAATCTAATCCGCCTCTTCTTAATTTTGCCTCACGAGGTTTAGTGTACCCCGTTCCAGCCCTCAGACCAGAATTAGATTTCTTGGCAGAGCCGGGAATCGCAGCCAGGCCTCCGCGGTGACAGCCAAGAGTGGATATATTACTAGCAGTATCTGTGCGCTTCCCTCTACTCACAACAAATATTTTCGAGAGATGTTCAACAATATCCTGCCCTACAGCTACCACAATGAAACAGGTTATCAGACAAATTCAACACCCACACAAATACATGGGGCATCCACTGCATCCTAAGCCCCTAAATAAGCGCCGTCCAAGGTCGAGCCGTAGTGAGCAGACATTGTGTGTCTCGGAATAGCCGGTGTGCATCCCCTCCCCCTCCACTCTTCGTCCAAGAAACGTGTAGAGGTCAAATCGTAGGTGAGAAATGTATTTTGCAGGCAACGTGGCGAGAACACCGAAAGTATTGTTAATGAAATATTATTTTCTATTAATCAAATTGCTCGTCATATGAAGGGAGGGGCTAGGAAAGAGCGGCAAAACGTTTCCTTTCAAAATTTTGCTCACGCTAGCTCTGGACTGCTTCACGCACAAAATGTATAGTCATTCGTGTACATGTCTCCCTTCCTATGCAAAAGGGAAAAAGACAACATATATCACACAATAACGGCTATACTGAAAGACAAAATACCTAATGTTCCTACAATGGCAAACGTACAACTACTTTCATACACAAATTAAAAACTAGTACCGTACATGTTGGCTGATCTTATTTACAATACGCCTTGTTTGTGTGCGTTAACAATCTTGTTACAATTAGTTGCAAATGAACGTGTTACAGAAAAGCGAAAACAACTTCCCAAATAATTCTAACTGAAATGCCTGCTCGGAAGCTCGGTTTGTTACGTTTTAATATCGAAAAAATATTTCACATACATAGGTAGAACCGAACATACTCTTAAGTTTGGCGGCCTCGTGATGAAGGCGAGGAAATTCATAATGGGGAAATTCATTTTCGCAGAATTCGGCCAAGTATCTTGCAGCAAAGAACTTGTCCCTCAACCGCGCATCGCACTGTAAATCAATTAATTCCAATTGTAAGTTGGTGCGCTATTCACCGAGATAGAAAATGGCCGTACAAAACAATCAAACACAGGAAACAAAGCTGAAAGAAATCTGTTTACAAATTGCTCATTCACGTTTTTGAGTACACATACGTAGCGCTTTCACAACGAGTAGCATTGCAGGATACGTCCCCCCACAATGCACGCACCGTTGTCTAACGACCAGGCACCTCACGCCTACCACGACTCTGCACTGTACATTCACAGGTGTGCAGATGTGCGACTTTGCACAGTGTGAGGCACTCTGGACGCTGCTGCGCTATAGAGTAGGTAAGGGATCAGAATTTTAGAATAAATCTACAAAACTTTATATAAGCCTGAAATATTAAGCAGATTTGTTTTTCCTCGAGGGTGTGCATTCTGGGCTGGTTTATTAAACTCGCTGGCATCGGGAGAGCGTAGTTTTGAATCCCACCTTGGCCATCCGGAAAAAGGTTTTCGTGGTTTCCCATTTTCATTACCAGGCATATGCTGGGACAGTTCCTTTCAACAGGTCTGCAGGCGACTTCCTTCCCAAATCCCTTCCCTGACCCTTCGTTAATTAGACCAGGTTAGCGGTCGTTTGGGTGATCGGCCTGCCACAATCTCAAGTTGTAGCTTATCTGCTGACAAAATATTCAACTTGCGACGGAAGAGGAATGATCCTTCACAGAGTCCGTGGGTGAAGCCGAGCTGGGAGGATAAGTGATTTTTAAAAATAGTATTATTATTCGACTGCTACTACAGTAGTCTATTATTATTATTATTATTATTATTATTATTATTATTATTATTATTATTATTATTATTATTATTATTAACCCTCTCAGTGCCACGCGCCGATCAGATCGGCTCTCGCTGCCTGCGCCAAAAGTGCCAAAGCCGATTCGCGCCGTTTATCTTATATTTGTAGATTTCTGAAGGCATATGTCCGTAATTATTCCATACTGTTGGAAAGGTGAGGTTTCAAGCTTGCCTGTGCAGTGTTTACTTTTTTCCTTCGAAGTCCGTTACGCGATAGGTTTGAGTTTGTATTCACGCCCTCCCTTTGCGCTCCCCCAATCACGCGTGTTCCCGCCAAAATTGCGGTGCAGTTGTTTTCTTCTTGTTGACATTTTCTGCCTACAGATGTATCTAAGAACTTTCTACAGCTGGAAACGCAGTGTTTCTTCGAATATGACTCTTAGGGGTCCTTAATTTAGGCGCAAGACTGATTTTTTACAAAAAAAAATGAAAAATTTACAAATATCAGAATAACCTCAATTAAAAAGGTTTAGATGCCGTATTTACTTTTATGAACATAATGAATGGAAGAATGAAGTATTGGTTATAATGCAAAGCAAAAATAATGTTTCTATTGTTGGAAATGTGGTGTTTATGAATTTTTTCGAATAGTCTGCATGACCATTGGAAATGGCTTGGCATTCTTGGCAAGTATTTTAGGAAATGGCTTGGCACTGAGAGGGTTAAGAGACGGGGTAAGCTACGCGCGAGCAAGGCCATGGAGTCAAACTATCATCTGACTCAGAAGGCGAAAGTGTTTGATTCCCATCGTCGGCCGTCCTTTGAAATAAATTTCCGTGGTTTTCCATTTCTCATAAACCCTTCTCAAGAAGTTGACGGCAGGAAGGGTGTCATAGAAAACTTGTCTCTCCTCCGATACCGTAAAAACGGAAAAATTAAGGAAGGAATTTGTTGATTATTACAGTAATAACTTCATCATGATCGTACTCGCGAAAGAGGCGGCTGTGACCTTAAGGAAGCATTCCAAAATCCATGTAGATTTGCAGTGGGAAAACACAGAAAACCCACTTCTAGGATGGCTAAGAGTGGTATTCCCATCTACCTGACTTCTCAGACGTCCTCTCGGAGTTGAGTACCCCATTTCAACCATTATACTCTCGTGGCGTGGCCGTATACGTTAATGGGCACAATGACTTCGATGGGAAGCTGCAGCATGTCCAGAGATCGGAGATTCGATTCCCGGTGCTCACAGCAGCCACCTTAAGAGTGGTTTACCCTGGGGTTTTCCATACTCCGTCCAGGTAAATGCAGGGATGGTGCCATATTTCAAGTTTCAGGACATCTACCCAATCCTAGGCTCAAATAATTACACTTACACGTTCTGATACAATAACACAGATAGCCAGACAAATTCAAAAGACACAATGAAGTACACAGAGCTGATGACCAAGATGTCCCTAGACCTAAAATGAATCAACAACAACAAACAACATATCAGGGCTTAAATCATCCATGACAGAGGATATAAATCAGACGCTAGTTGTCTGGCTGGCGAGTGAGCAAGATCATGCGCACAAATCATTCCCCGGGATTTGCCAATACAGACAGGTAGCCTAATAATAGATTTCTACCCGGGCATTCGCTGGGCGCTGCGCACACTCCTTTGCCCGCGATTCGCCCCACGCAGACAGAGGTTATTACATTTCCACCCGGGCATTCGCGGAACACTCCATAGCGTTGTAAGAATTATTACTAGGGACTGAACATTTATTCACTAAAAACGATTAAAATATGCTTGCAATTATGCACTAGAAATGTAGAAAATATGCATTAAAATTGAAAAATATGCACATACATATGAGACAATTTTATTCACTCACTTTATAAATGTATCATTCACTGCAGAAAGAAGCATCACAATAGATAACTGCAAGTTTTTCAATGATTTTGAGAGACAAATTACGTCTATAGTCTGTCAAAATAATGACCTTTTTAGATCAACTGAAGTGATGGTACAAAATTTATACACCGACACCGAAGGTTCGAAACATTCATCTCACTCAAATACTGACTGTTTGAATCTTCCTTAGTCCGGGGTTCGAGTTTATCACATTCTCTAACTGGCATTTAATTTTCTTTCCAATTTCACGTGGAACGGAATTCATTGAAGAAGTTGCTTTCTGAACAAGTTCAAGTCAGTCATGGAGGAGTGCACACCAGTAGATTCTAAGCTATCAATGGTTCTCCGAAATGAAGAAATATGCTTATGGATGAAATTCACATCTTGATAGAATCACTTTCAAACACCACTTTTGCTTCACGGACACATGCATTATCATCTTCAAGTTCTGTAATGACTTATTTTACTTAATTGAAATTCTCTCCGCCTAGATAGGTCAGGTTCTGAAGGCAGAGCAGCCTCAGGCAATCTCTGTAGAACTGGACACCGGCTGCTGATTATAGAAACACCGTTTTCGTACTTGCAATTAAATCGTTGACAGCTGGAAATTGTGTGCGTATTTCTTCCGCAATACGGCGCAACCCGTGCGCTAAGCAGGTAATGTGCATAAAGTTGGGCTATGAAAAGGATCGACAAGTTGGATTGTTGTGTATGTAGGCACTAGAGGTTTGAACCCTTAGATGAAGAGTATTGCGTAGGTTCATTATTCAAACATTCACTTCAATTGCATGATTAGGACACAGAGAATAAAAACATAATTTTAAAATTTCACACAGCCGCCATGTTGAGGTTATGAAAACAATTGAATTAAATAAGATGCCAATGCATTATTTTTTATACGTTATGTGCCCGTTGGACGAGGTTATCTGGTTACCACCAACCGTAACGTGGCCTCCCAGATGACCTCTACCTCGAGACACATTGCCGGAGAGGATCGGAATGCACTTCTTGGGACTAGCCGGCACAAGACTCTGCTTCCCTAAGGATCAGGTTCCCATCACAGTGATTGTCATAGACGCCCTAAGAAAATGCACCCCCAAAAGGTCAAAACTACTAAATAATTAAAATCCAGACTTAAGACATACTCATGGTTGGTTTATTTGGCAGGTCAAACCCCTGTCCTACAATCGGAGGGTTTGATAAAACGGCAATTCCGTAGCTAAAAAGCAAAGAAAAAAATAAAAAACTCCTAAAATTAACGTAGCATCCCCTCGACAGGTCCTAAATACAACAAAACAAAGCAAAACTGGGGAAAATGGTACCGCAAGAAAAATCGTTATACAAAAAAAACCGATGCTTCTAGGAAGAAGGCATCATGGCATCAAAACATGTTAAACATGACAGCAAAGTTAAAGGACTGGTACCATCACATATTTACATTTATACTATAATTATTTGAACTACTCCTGCTTTAATCTGATCAACGGCAACAGACGTCCGTGATACACAAACTATACAAAAATTAATTATTGTCAGTCATCATTTTACAGTACACTGGTACAATTATATACAAACAACAAAGATGCTTTACCTTACAAGAGACAGTAGGGTAATAGTGGGAAACACATCAGTAATAAATAAGTTATACACTCAAATAATCATCTTATTAATCCTGCCTGCAACAGATGAACAACTGGTTGTTGTCCACCGTCATCTATCAGGGTATCTAAACTTGAGAATCAAACTGTGCAAGAACAGCATTCCCCTGATCGGGTCACGACCCACGAGTTCTGAACTTTTGGTTCGTGCGATCTCTGTCAAAGTCTATCAGTGTCAGCTTTTAAAAACTTACCAGTAAGAACGAACGAAGGCGCAATGCATTGGTCTGCTAGACTACAAGTACAAGATCAAAATTTAACAACGATTAAGGTTTAACTGTAATATTAGCATCGCCGGTTTAGGAAATAAATTGATGATTCATGATTTAGTCCTAAGTTTAATGTCGTAGATTTATGAGTCCATTGATTATTAAGATAGTTGACCATATGCAAGGCGTCGCAAGAGCGTGCTACCAACACGTGTTACACCTCAACAAAGAAAACGTGGCTCGCACGTTAACAATAACACAATCGGTACTCGAAAGAGACCATACCTTTTCCTCCTCGGTCCAAACTTGTTCTGTAACATAGATCTGGCCGGCTTTCTCTAATAAACGTGGTAACCAACCCTGCGTGTATTAAACACACGGTAAATAATCATTCACTTACAAGTGAGAATACATAATAGCCTGAAGGGTCCAACTTATCAAATGGTTGCTCAAATCCATAATATATCATGACAAAACATATTGGGGCTCGCTCACAAATACCTGCGAGTATATTAAAAATTTAACATTACTTATCAGTACACCTGTACCAGAACAGCTTTACAAAAATCGTTGCTGAATCAAGGTCAATAGCATGAGCATAAACAAAGCATAGCCCATAAGAACATTCCTAACAAGGTCTAGAAATAAAGAAAATAAAAATGAAGTCGATCGTCAATTGTCTCACAAAAGAGATCGTAAGTAACCTTGGGCAATGTCATTGGCGTGGACTGGGCAAACACCTGTCATTGTGCTCCCAGCGCTTGGCACTAAGCATCAGAGCGCGTCAGTGAATCTCAAAGAGAATGTCTATCACTGACCTTTCAACACAACAAAGCACAGTAAATGTAGACTGAGTGTTCTTAGCAATCACTCTAAAGGATTATACACATGTAAAGGAAGTTATTATAACGTTAAACATGAATCAATTACAAGTATTGAGACCGTCGGTGGAGCTGTCAGGATAGCCAACAACCGCAATGACTTCCCTAACTTCTCATCCGTCGGACATAATTGCCGTGAAGATCAGGTGAACTTCCTAATAGGCCAAAGCGGCACGAGAATCTGTAGTCCACAGGGATCGTGGTACATGGTGACGATAGTCATAGACTGCCTAAGGAAAGGTTCACCTTAAAAACTAGACTGAGAAAATAAACATCCAGACTTATGTAAAAACCGTGAAAATGTATTGTTAAAAATCACAAGGACCTAGCCTAGTTCGGAGGGTTTCAATCGGCTAATCCGCAAGCTAATAAACAAACAAAAATAAAGAGCAGGTCCCTACCTGAGAAGTTACGGAAAACCCTCGCGAAAGATCTATCTCACAATAATAAAGCAACAAGAGCAACACTAGGAAAATGGTACGACGCAAGTCCCTAGGTCAAGTTACAAGATCAAGCTAATATCAGAATTTACATTTAACAGGGTAGCAAAACAAATCTAAGTTAGGATGGTACCATCTCCACATTTACATTTAACGTTAATTCGTCTAGCTAAGTCCTATCAATTAATAACAAAATTTACGGCGATGACGTCCGTAACAGAAAACAATTACATCCAAAGCTAAGTGAACAGCCATGTAAAAAAAACGCTTAATTATTCTTAGAAACTAGGTGCTAACAGTACACAATAGGGTAACATGTAGGATTCATTCACTTGTACATCATAAATAATTAATAAGAGACAACAGTTTTATTAAAATGCCTGCCTGCACCTTGGTTTACTCTTTGTAAGCCATAGTCATCTAATGTGTGTAGTTACGGTGACGGCTGCGTAGTTGAGACTACGTCTAACATCGCATGGCCTGCGCTCCACAAGCTACGAACTCAAGGTTCGAGCAAGCTTCAGGTCGCTACAAAGTGTCAGCTGTCCTAGTCATTCCCTCAAAGGAAATACCTTCATTAGCACGGCCATGTCAGCAGGTTCCAAATGCAAAAGAACAAAGTTAGATAGAAAGAATTCGTTAGTTAGCTTTTGTTTTACCAAAATTATGCGTTTTATTATTATAATCACACTTATATAAAGTAGTTGTAACACGTTTACCTCTATATTTTTCTCCAGGCTCTCGGCCCTCCACAAACACGTGGGTATAAAAATATGGTGTTACGGTAATGTTAGAATTTTCACTATACTTGCCAATTATTTTACAATATGCTTCTTGTTGTTCACTGTGCATCAATAAACAGTGATTTGTAGAAAATTCGTGCACGATGGCACCCGATGATAACGTCCACGCTAAACAGCGGATACTTTTCCACGTCTGATACGACGGATACAACTTCACGCCTACACGGGGCGGATTCTCCAGACGTAGTGCAAGGCACAGGGTTACTCGAGGAAGTAGGTCGTCAACCGAAGTCGTTGAGCGACTACTTACATTCCTGTTTGCGTATCTGCAAGGGTATTACCTTACCTTAAGCGAAAATAACATTCTCCAAAATGTTTTAATAAAGCTGAATGACGGAATGGAATATTCTGAGTCTAGTGGAAAGATAAAATTAATTAATAAGACCTCAGATAAATAATTAGCAGACTTCACCGAAATCAAAAGTGCGATTCACCGCTACTTCAAAGAGTATAGCGTGAGCTCTCAGCTCCACGTGGCTTTCTGGGTGTGTTCAAAGGTACTACATCCCATCATAAATGTGCTGTTATAAAAAATAGCACATGAACCTTAGCTCAGCGGGTTCATCTGCCTCTCCGTCGTTTCAAATAAAATGTTGGGATGACATTTTTATTTGACTTAAAGTTCATTCATAAGTGATATTTTTTAGATTAGCTGCATTGAAGGTTCCAATGCGCTCTCCTGTCCTAATGTCTTCAATTACATAACTTCCGTTGTTCAAAGGCTGTCGGATACGACTAGGGCCATAATATAAAGACAGAAATTTCCCATATATGCGGTCTATAGGACTTGAAATTCCGGGTCTCCTTATAAGGACAAGGTCTCCCTCTACTAGTGGTTCTCTGAATCTCTGGCGTCTAGTTCTTCTCAAGCGTTTGGCAGCTTGTCTGTCCAAGGTGTCCCTTGCAGCTAAAAGTCTGCTGGCATGTGATGGTTGTAAACAAGGTGGATTTACAATCACACGATTCCATATTCTCACTGGCATCTGGTTCAAATGCAAAACCATAGGTATTTGACCAGTGCTCTCATGAACTGTTGAATTAATACATTTTGCCATAATAACTAGGACTTCAGTCCATCGCCAGTGTTCTTCTTGACAATATAATCGACAGAATTTTGCGATAATAGACATTACGCATTCTGCTGGGTTGCTCTCTGGATGGCGAATAGATGATAAGACATGACCTATTTCCAGCTCGTTCATAGCATTGGCAAATTCTGCGGAGGTGTACTGTGATCCGTGATCAGTCAACAGGAATTGTGGCTTTCCTGCCTCCGGTATCACTTGTCGTCTAATCCTCTGAATAATCTGATGTGCGGTGGCTTTCTGAATCTGATGAAGCATCGTATATTTCGTGAACACATCAATAGTTACAACTATGTAGCGGTTCCCACGACGGGCCTTAGTTATTGGACCATACAGGTCCTGTGCGTATAACTCTCTAGGTTGAGTTGGGAGTATTGGTTTAGGTGGTTCCTTCAACAAGTGTGACGTGTACTTGTTCCGCTGGCATGCGTCGCAAGCACGTAAACACTGTCTAACGGTGGTTCCTAGCCCTTTCCAAGTAAAAGACTCCTTGATGGTTGCAATGGTCTTGTCTGTCCCACCATGTCCAATGGATAGATGAACCATAAGAATAACAGATTCTTGGTATCTCCTAGGAATAACTGCACGCAGTTGAGTGTGGTCCTCGTCCACAAACTTGTACAAGACACGATGATAAATCAAATAATCATCTGCAACAGCAGCAATCCTCGCATAATGAGCATCCTGTGGATCCATTCTTCGTTCCAGGAAACGGATAATATGCCTGAGTTCCTCCTCACGTCGTTGTCCTTCAGGTAGATGACGAAGTCGGCGAAGGTGTTCCTCGCATTCTCCCTCGATGTCTATGGCATTCACAGTAGCTTCAGGATTCCGGCTGAGAATGTCGGCCAACACATTCTCTCTGCCTGGTCGGTAAACTATTTCCAAATCAAACTGTTGGAGAAACAGCGTGTGATCCTGTCGCTTGCCAGTCTTGTTCGTAATATGAAGGTCAGCGCATGGTGATCGGTCCTCACAATAATCCTCTGGCCTAACAAAAGTTTCTGCCAGTGCGTAAATAATCGCAAGTGCTTCAATATCAGTGGTGAAATAGTGAGATTCATGTGCTCTCAAACGTCGGCTTAAGAAAGCTATGTAATGACGTTCCTTCTCATCATCCTCCTGCAGTAGGATGGCTCCTATTCCAATCGCAGATGCATCAGTCTCTAGAATAAAATTCCGGGAATAGTCTGGATATTCTAACTGAATTGAGTCAACTAGCATCTGTTTAGCTTTCCTGAAAGCTATCTCGCACTCATCATTCCAGGCACATCTGCAGTTCTTCTTCAGTAAACCTTGCAGTGGTGCGACAGTCTCGGAGTACTTCTCACAATGAGCAGCAAAGAATTGGAGAATTCCTAAGAATTGTCTCACGTGTTTCACACGGGTTGGCGTTGGAAATGCAGCAACGGTTCTGATCTTTGCCGGATTCGGCCTATATCCTTCTCCATTGATTATGTGTCCCACAAATTTCACTTCTCTCTTGAAGAATCGACACTTGTCAAATTTCACCTTAAAATTGGCCTGTTGAAGATTCTCAAAAACAAGGCGTAAGGTCTTTAAATGCTCTTCCTCTGTTTCCGAAGCTATGATGATGTCATCCACGTAACATATCACCTTCTGCTTCACTTCAGGAGTCAGCTTCGCATCAAGTGCTCTGATTAATGCAGCCCCGGCATTTTTCAATCCAAAGGGTAGTTTTCGAAAGACATAGGTGGTCTGATCAAACAAAAACCCTGTATATTTCTGAGTATGCTCAGATAATCTGATATGGTAGTAAGACTGTACCAAGTCCAATGACGAAAATATTCTCTTTCCCTTGAACTTCCTGAGGATGTCCCAAATCTTGGGCGGTCTGTTGTGCTCAGGAGCTAGGCGTTCATTTAAGGCTCTTGCATCGAGACAAAGTCTCAAGCTTCCATCCACCTTAACCACAGGTGTTATAGGATTCAAGAAAGGAGTCGGTGACTTCTTGATCGTGCCTGCTGCTTCCATCTCATGGATCTTCTTAGCAGCTTCCTCGCGGTGTTTCTCTGCGATAGGATAAATCTTCTTCTGGAATGGGGAATCATCCAGTAGTACAAGATCGTACTCGTAGTCCAATATCTCACCAGGTGTGGTGTCGAATATATCCCTGTATTCGCTCAATATTGCATCAAGGTTCTCTCGTATGGGTGCTGATAATGGTTCTGCCTCTTCGTCGGCATCTTGGGTCTCCTCAATTTCCTTGCCATTTAATTTTTCGACAACGTCGACTTCGGATAGGAATTCCGGTTCTTCTTCAACTAAGTTCATCTGAATGGTTTCGTTCGGCTTAAACTCTACCGTATTACGTCCCATATCAATGATTCCATCATACTTCCTAATGAAGTCTGCACCTAATATGGCATCATGATGCAAGCCTTTCATCACAAGAAATTCGTGCAAGTACACGTGGCTCGAAATCTTCAAAGTGCATAGAATCTGGATTTTGCACGTTACAACACGGTCAGGTATGACTCCTCTGACTCTTACAGCAGAAACTGGCAGCTCTGTCACCTCAGAGTTTGCTTTCAGTCTGGCATGGCAATCGGCGGAAATGACACTAATCATCGCCCCAGTATCGATGAGAATGACTACGTTGCATCCATTCAGGGTGACTACAATCTTCGGTAGACGCGTCAATTCATAGTTGTGGTTCGTCGTTCGTCTAACAGGTCTTCCTGGATTGGCTCCCAGAGTAAAATGGTGGCAGTTACTCTGTGCTCAACCGGGCAAGAATCTATTGATTTTTCGGCGTTTTTTTTTGTCCTGGCGAGAAGTACCGGACTGGTTTTGCTCCGTCTCCTGCGCCGAATTCCTAGTTTCCCTCGAAGTCGGGTTCTGTTCTCCCTCTTCTCGGATTTGGAGTTCTCGAAGTTGTTGAAGATACTCACGGCTCTCCCGTGCTCTTTCTCTCCAAACTCTATCTGTCTGGTTTCTGGGGTCTCGATCTCTGTTATACCCTCTACTGTAACGGTAGACCCTACGGATACTTCCGTGCTGTGGGTTTCGACCATTATTCCCTCGGCGGTCGTTTTCGTGACGACGGTCGTCGTTCGTCCCTCGGTCGAAGCGCCGGTTCCAGTGACTACGACGGTCATCTCGCTGGTCTCTAGCATATGGAGTGTTGTTCCATTCTCTCCTACCATAGTTATAATTGTTACGTTGTCCAGAGCTCTCTTGGGTTTGCGTCTGCTGTGGCGTCTGGCTCACTTTGTCGACAGTAGTTCAGTTGACATGTCTCTCCTCGCGCCTGTCAGCCTTCTGCTGATGGTGTGTCGGGAACTGTTCAGTGTTTGCATCCAACCGTCGCAGGATTTGGTCACACTGCTGAAAAGTGGATGCCCCTTCAGCAATCAATACGCGTTGCACGTCTGCAGGGTATTGCCAAACGATGGTGTTTACTAAGTCTTGCTCAGACAACGGGGGTTGAAGACAACGAAGTTTCGCAAGCTGGATCGCGAAGTAGTTCGCATAACGCGTTGGAGCGTTAGAGCTGTATCGGCGAGTGTACATCTCAGCTCTGATGTTCTTCTGGATGTCGCTCGACCAGTAAGTTCTTAACAAGGATTCTTTGAAATCCTGGTAGCCTATAAACGAGTATCGGAATGCTCTAAACCAGGTGCTGGCTTGCCCCTCAAGCAAACGCTCTATAACTCGGAGTTCCCTCTCCGGAGTTACCATGGTATCTCTCAAGTAGCTTTCTACGTTGGCCAGAAATTCAACTGGAGTAATACCACTTCCAGTTCCTGAGAAGCGAGCTGGTTGCTCCTCTCTCGAACGGATAATAGTTACATTTCCCTGCGTATGTGCGGGTCTAAATGAATTCTGCATGTAGTTATGCGTAGGTGTATTCGTTTCGTGGCTAAGTCGATTGGGTGCTGGTTGAAAAGGATGGGCGTCAAAGTTCAAAGTTTGACTTTGCGCTGAACCAGTGAATTGTGATGGTTGCGGTTCTATAGGTGCGCTGGGTTGGAAATGAGTAGGCATCATCCCTGCGGATTGAGATACTGGTGTTTCCTGGGAGTCTCCCATCTGTGAGGGTAAGTGTCTCTCTCTAGGAAGCGTCTCAAGTCTGTCGAGACGTCTCTCTATAACCTCTAGTCCTGGAATGGTTCTAGCTGTGACTTTGTTACCTAAGTCGTTAAGTTGTAACTCGATCCTATCGACTTTCCCTTTGAGGTTCGTGTCAACTTCGCGTATTGCCGTCCTCAGGTTATAGCTAAGGTCTAACCTCTCGGTTACCGCGACTTCCTCGAATCGTTTCTGTAAGGAATCGATTTCTCCTTCGACTTTCGACACGTTGTCTTGGATCTTTCCAACATCGTCTCTGACCTCGGCTACCTTAGCCTCCATTGTGGTCTTGCGTTCGTTGAGGTCACCCCTCAATAACATGAGATCGATTTTGTGTTCCTCACGATGAACGTCAACTGTTTCACGCAGGCTTGCTACGGTTTCTGTCAACTCCGTAATATTCCTCCTATTGGTGTTTAATTCGTCCTTGACTTCTATCATGCCGTCGACGATCGTCTTCACGTTGTTATTCACAGCGTTTGCCGCACCTCTCATCAAAATCAGTCCAATATTCATGGTCGCCATGTCCTATTTTACGGTGTCCATAAATCCCTCGACGTGAGTCAATCGAGTCCCAAATTCTTCTCGAGTGTGCTCCAGGTCGGCTCTCATATCTATCTGGACTCTGTTTATTGTCGTTTGAATTTGAGCTGTGTGCTCCTCCAATCGGTTTTGCACATCCTCCCTAGCCCTATTCATCTGGTCGGTTAAGCAATCTACACGCTGGTTAGCCTCCTGATGGTGTCGTATGACATCAACGCTAACAGCCTCTAAACCTGCCGTAAGATCATTCCTAGCTTCGACTCTATATGCGTCCATGTCAGCCCTGACCTGTGTTAAATCAGTCCCTAACATTATTGATCGACTCTGTGACTTGGTCTACATGACCACTTACAATATTTATGGATCGAGTATTAACCTCTAAGTCCTGCCTAACTTTGTTAACTTCCTGTCTAACTTGGTCCACATGACCATTTTCAGTGTTGACAGCTTGGGTAGTCTGACCTAAGTCACCTCGGACTTCACCTAAATCACCTCTTACATCACCTAAATCAGTCCTTACAGTACCTAATTCAGCAGTAATCTGCTGGAGGTTGGCATTAACACCTGCCATCATCTCTCCAAACTCACGACGAATAGTTTCCTCATCCATTGACAAGAAATATATATGAGAAAGTGAGGGATCAATATCTAATGGAACTTACAGCTATGATTAGTTACTTGGTGGTATAAAGCTTGTTTCATTTATATAAATATCACGAGTACAGCTGGAGTATGCAAACTAAGTGCTTCTACATTTACAAAAACAACGGCGAGCAAAGCAAAGTATTACATTTACTCAGGATGAGGCATCAACAAAGAAAATCCTATCCTTCATTTATCTAACACTAAAGCCTCACCCCATGGACTTCTATCAAACATAAATGCCATGCGGTCAATTGATCTGCAGTACGACTTTCTAAGTTCGTCCCAGTCCTGTCAATTTACCATTAATCAACATTAAGACCCTCCTAAATAACATGGAACTGACGGTCACCACGTTAACGTCGGCACATGAGTTGGGCGCCATTTTATGAGACCGTCGGTGGAGCTTTCAGGATAGCCAACAACCGCAATGACTTCCCTAACATCTCATCCGTCGGACATAATTGCCGTGAGGATCAGGTGAACTTCCTAATAGGCCAAAGCAGCACGAGAATCTGTAGTCCACAGGGACCGTGGTACATGGTGACGATGGTCATAGACTGCCTAAGGAAAGGTTCACCTTAAAAACTAGACTGAGAAAATAAACATCCAGACTTATGTAAAACACCGTGAAAATATATTGTTAAAATTCACAAGCCCCTAGCCTAGTTCGGAGGGTTTTAATCGGCTAATCCGCAAGCTAATAAACAAACAAAAATAAAGAGCAGGTCCCTACCTGAGAAGTTACGGAAAACCCCCGCGAAAGATCTATCTCACTATAATAAAGCAACAACAGCAACACTAGGAAAATGGTACGACGCAAGTCCCTAGGTCAAGTTACAAGATCAAGCTAATATCAGAATTTACATTTAACAGGGTAGCAAAACAAATCTAAGTTAGGATGGTACCATCTCCACATTTACATTTAACGTTAATTCGTCTAGCTAAGTCCTATCAATTAATAACAAAATTTACGGCGATGACGTCCGTAACAGAAAACAATTACATCCAAAGCTAAGTGAACAGCCATGTAAAAAAAACATTTAATTATTCTTAGAAACTAGGTGCTAACAGTACACAATAGGGTAACATGTAGGATTCATTCACTTGTACATCATAAATAATTAATAAGAGACAACAGTTTTATTAAAATGCCTGCCTGCACCTTGGTTTACTCTTTGTAAGCCATAGTCATCTAATGTGTGTAGTTACGGTGACGACTGCGTAGTTAAGACTACGTCTAACATCGCATGGCCTGCGCTCCACAAGCTACGAACTCAAGGTTCGAGCAAGCTTCAGGTCGCTACAAAGTGTCAGCTGTCCTAGTCATTCCCTCAAAGGAAATACCTTCATTAGCACGGCCATGTCAGCAGGTTCCAAATGCAAAAGAACAAAGTTAGATAGAAAGAATTCGTTAGTTAGCTTTTGTTTTACCAAAATTATGCGTTTTATTATTAAGATGTCGGTTTAGGTTTATCGTTGGTTTATGGCGAATAATACTGACAATAGCCTGGGCACGGAGTGTCTCCACTGAAATCAATCTCCACCAAAAGCCTCGACTCAAAAGTCGGAATACAATCAACGAGCAATAACAACTCGGACACACAATAACACAAGTTACCAGCGGCGCACAGCTCGCGTTCAATAACTCTGGGATGGGCCTGCACACTCAGTAACCCTCCAATAACATCTGGTCAACGGGAACAATCCCGGACAAGGTACACACAAATACCTTCATACAATAAATATCTCCTTTAACAGGGTCGCCTACAACGTACTATAGAAACCTGACATAACTGTACACGTCAAACGACGGTACACGCAAAAGTGCGTTTAACTAACAAAAAACAATCTATAAAAACATGTGACCAGATACAAGAATGGACACTGGGTTCCATGAGCTAAATTGCAATGAAAGGAAAAGCGAATACAACAAGCATTCTGTCCTTCGTCAAAGTAATTCTGTCTCATAATACAAGTGTGCTCTCAAGGGCACTGGGTCACAAACCAGTTTGTGTCGCCGCCGGCTACAACATTCCTGCGCGGTCTGACACAACACACACAAACTATCAAGGCCGGCGATTTAACCAAAATAAAAACTGTACAACTCGCCTCATTATAAAAACTTTACCATAGGTTATAAACCTCGAAGAATACGTGTATAAAAACACGCTATAAATCTGAATACAATAATATAATTCCGACTTTCAAACCAAAGACGTCTAAATGGTAGCAATGTCACATTGCTGAAGCTCTTTGCTCTCAAAGATATAATACTTCAGTAGTTACTTGCATAACTTCAAATAAATACGTGTCTTCACATGACACTAACAAAATAATAATTGTGACGCGGATTCCACACTCTGGATCTGCTTAATGATACGTTGGGAACTGGGTTCGATGCTAGACAACGAAACATCCCTTTCACTCATAAGGTCCACACTTGACCAGATGGCTTCTGAGCAACATCTCAAATGAAATATAATGCAGTTACAAAACTGGTAATTACAGTCGATTACCTAAATGATACGACTGCTCTAACGAAGTCAGGGTGTAACAAAGACTGGCTGCAAAAAATGCAGTTAAAGAAATATAACCATGGCATCTGATTGCCATAACTAAAGTCAGCAAAGACTTGAAAAATCACCCCAAATAGGGTTAAACAAACTAGCCTCAAATGACTACAGACACGTTCAGCAAAAGATAGGCATTGACGTTCTACGACGTCCATCAAGCTGCACCAGGTTTGACCAAAATGTCAGACCAAAGGGTGTCTCACTCTAACTGAAATAAATGACATCTAATTGGACTAGTTACATTCCCTACTTATAAAAATGGCTGACACTGAGTTCGGTTGGTTCACAAACTACATTAAACCTACTATACCACCAGAAACTAGAACGAGAAAGGGTGTACAAAAACTCACGAAATTGAGGAGCTCTCACTCAGTCCTCTGTTCAACGACAAGGGTTGAACAAATTCACCTCTGGCTTTCCGAAACGGTATCGTCCTCATCAGGAATCCCATCTGGACTCTCCCAAAGGCCAGGGTTCGATCTGTTCATGTCGACAACTTCGTGGATGTACTGGACTTGCCTGGGAATGGCATCCTGGGTTCCTTCCTCCTCGTTCGCTGTTCTGGAAGCTCCACCATCATGCTGGTTCCAATAGATACATCACCCTCATACCATAATGGTATTAGCCCATGATGAAGGTCTCAAACATGGTGTAGAATAATCTGATCACGTGGGTGGTGGAATAAATCGTGTAGTAGATCATTCTTTCACTTCAGAAATCACAATGTTCGTTGAAAATGTTACAGGCTTTAATACAGTTGATAACACAACCTTTACTTCGCAGATATTGAATAATACGTGAGCAAGCACTGTTCTGTGGTTCTTCACATGTACTGACGCCACTTTTACATCACGTAGCTTCCGTGAAATGTGCGTCGTTTTGTAATTGAAAAATTCACTGTGGCAATTCAAATATACTGTACATTCATAATCACACTTATATAAAGTAGTTGTAACACGTTTACCTCTATATTTTTCTCCAGGCTCTCGGCCCTCCACAAACACGTGGGTATAAAAATATGGTGTTACGGTAATGTTAGAATTTTCACTATACTTGCCAATTATTTTACAATATGCTTCTTGTTGTTCACTGTGCATCAATAAACAGTGATTTGTAGAAAATTCGTGCACGATGGCACCCGATGATAACGTCCACGCTAAACAGCGGATACTTTTCCACGTCTGATACGACGGATACAACTTCACGCCTACACGGGGCGGATTCTCCAGACGTAGTGCAAGGCACAGGGTTACTCGAGGAAGTAGGTCGTCAACCGAAGTCGTTGAGCGACTACTTACATTCCTGTTTGCGTATCTGCAAGGGTATTACCTTACCTTAAGCGAAAATAACATTCTCCAAAATGTTTTAATAATGCTGAATGACGAAATGATATATTCTGAGCCTTGTGGATAGATAAAATTAATTAATAAGACCTCAGATAAATAATTAGCAGACTTCACCAAAGTCAAAAGTGCGATTTACCGCTACTTCAAAGAGTATAGCGTGAGCTCTCAGCTCCACGTGGCTTTCTGGGTGTGTTCAAAGATACTACATCCCATCATAAATGTGCTGTTATAAAAAATATCACATGAACCTTAGCTCAGCGGGTTCAGTAGAGTGATATGTTTGGCTTCTGAAAACCAAATAGACGTAACAGAAAGATATTCCTCTCTCTTTGAAAGGCTTTGGCATTTTGTAACGCCACTGAAGCTCACAGCGAATGAGTGCTGGGTACAAAACATGTTTAAATGATAATAAAAATACTGGTTCACACCTTAACCTTAGGTGGAACTAATCGAAATGATACGAATCGTGTAACATAAACTTTATGAGTAAGTTCATAACATTACTTGACTCATGTACAGCGATGTGAATTATCTGAATTCTAGTGGCGAACTGCTCACTCTTTAAAAAAGTATATATTACAAGAACAACAGGCTGGATCCCTTCCATACCTAAACGATACACTATAATGTTAAATAAAGACGTCAGTGGCGTACTAAAATAATAGAAAATGGGGACTTCAAAAACTTAGACCAAATATCAGCTGGAGGTGAATTAAAAACATGCCCCTGTCACAAAAGACTAAATTGATGTTCTGGCATGCGGAATTACCTTCTAATAACAATATCGCACCGTGTGGACACTCACAATCTGGTGACTAACTCAGTGTCGAGTAACTAAATGCAAAGAGAAGTATTCAGAAGCGTGAAAAATCACTTTAAGGAGGTGGTCAAAAAGAATGAAAGAAGCCTACCTTGATGACTGACAATGAGTTACGGATGCTACAGACTAATCCACCCATGACCATCCACCGTACAGAAATAGATTAGGAAATCATGACTCACAGCTATTGCAGACAATTATCCAGACACGAGGATTGAGGATTTTGCCTTTCATCCAGACAAACCACACATATCTTCTCTGCTCGGCCACAAGCATGGTTATCCTCGGGTGGTCATCCATTGTTGTAGTGTGGCTTAGGTGTTCAGCGTTCCTTCCATTCGGATGTTTAAGCCATAGCCCTCATCTTCTTAGATATAGGATTATTATGCCTCTGCACGTGGTGAAATAAAGGCATCTTGTAGATTCGTTATAATACGTATAAAAATAGACACAGCTTCAAGCGTGTTGAAATTCACAGATTTTACACCTTTTCCACCAGCAGACTATATTTAAAATGGCCTTGTCTGCTAAAACATATAAACTGGCTTTGACACTGGGCACGTGTCTTTCCACTGAAGCTAGACAACTTCACACGCTTTACATATTTTATCGAAGAATATCAGCTTAATCTTATTGGTTTTACAGTCGGCCTTTGCACGGCTCGTAAATATTTTACTGTATCTGTTGAATATGACGACCAGATTCTCCACTCGGGTCTTACTGGTACACAACTTGTTTGTCACAGGTCAGCCATTCGAAGCACGCTGTAACCATGTGGTCAACACTTCACTGAATAGAAATATAATCAGATTCACAATCTTGGACGAACTTTTCGCGTCACCAGCACACTTCGTGCTATAATTAATACTTTCAGACGTATTCACTTTACACAATTTGAACGTCGATGATACTTTTAGACTTGGTCTCCTGGGACCTTCACAATTTCACATTCGCTCGCCATGCAAGCGCGGATTCAAGTCATTCCTTCACGGAAGTAGGTGTGCTCAGTTCGATCACTTCCGAGTCATTTAGCGTCTAAGTTCATTCCTTCCACGTATCAGCGGTGTTATACCTTCGGTCGTAAACCATAAATAAAATATCATTAACCCATGACAAATGAAGCTAGTTAAGCTGAATGACTGATTATTTTAAATTCAGGTTGCACATCAAAGAGAACTTCTTTGATCATGTAGGGTAATTTTATACTGCTTCTTAATGAAGTCAAAAGAACATCTAATGTAGTGGCAAGCTGCTGTGGGTGCTTTCACAATTATTGAGCATTATAAATTCCATGGTTCGTGTACAAGCTATCACCAGCATGAGCATTTCCTGCTCATATATCCCCTCGTCGATTCAAAGAAAAATGATGACAGCAATTTTCTTTGACTCAGCATCACTCTTAACTCTGGTGATACATTCCTGAATCTCCACTCTCGGTGGTCAGACAAATGAATAAGTTAGTCTTTCTTCGTAGCTGATTTGCTAATGGCATTCATATCATTATCCCATGCTTCCCATTCCTTCATCGATGGAATGTAACAATCATCCACCGAATCGGATTGTTCTGTATCTCCCATAAATTCAATATGATGGACATGTGTTCCTTCTTCCTTCTTCTTTCCATGGATCTGGTGCATATCACTCATATACTATTGCCATCTCTCGTTTCTTCTCAGCTGAAACGTCAGAGTCGGAGTCTTCATCATCGGTTGTAACTCCATAATTATTAACATTGACAACATGCTTCATACCATATCTTCGGCTTATCTTCTCCAAGTGGTATAGTGCTTCAGACAGTCTCATCTTCGGAATATCACCGTCATCAACATCATCAGATTCTAGCTCTTCGTCGCTTGACGTAGCTTCAAAGTAGTGAATATCAGCATCATCCAAGTTGGAGCTTCCAGAATCAATTTCTTCCTCTCGTTCTCTCAGACTTTGATCTCTGGCATCATCCATCCTCTTCGTAATCTCTTCGAACTGCTCGTCGGACATTGACGGTCTGGTCTCCATCTGATGTACATCGGCGACAACTGTCATGCGATGACTCTGGTAAGGTTCATCCCTCGAAGTTTGAGATGAATCATCAGATTCCTTTCTTCTGTTTAACTCCGTGATGTAAGCTCGACTTTCTAAGGCTTTTGCATGCCAGTCATTCTCTGGTCCTATTGCTCTATCACTGGGTTGCACTGAGTTTTCCTGAGTGGTATTTCTGCATTCTTCCTTGATGCTTTCTTCACTCTCTTCATCAGTGTTTCCTTCGCTGGCTTCTTCCGATCTCTCTTCGTTAATCTCAGTGATTTTTATGCCCTCTGCATTCTGCATATCTCGGGCATAGACATTAGCATTCCTGGCTTCATCTTCTTCATGCACACCCATCGGAATAGGATCAAATTGCTTGAAACAAATCGTATTCTGGCCCATATCGATGATTCCATCATGTGTCCTCATAAAGTCAGCCCCTAAGATGGCTTGATATCGTAAATCTCTCAACACAAGGAATAGATGTAGGTACACGTGGTTAGCAATCTCCACGGTACAATAAACTTGCACAGTGCATTTGACACTCTCGTCTGGGATAATTCCTCGCACTTTCACCGTTGATACTGGAAGTTCAGTCAACTTGGTGTTAATCTTTAGTATGGCATGAAAATCTGCTGACAGCACACTGTGTCTATCAGTAATGTTACAGGGTAACCGTTAATTTTGCCGGATATAACTGGTAGTCTCGTCGGTTGTACGTCGTTCGTCGTTTGCCTCTCATAGAGTAGGTCTTCCTGGAGGGGTTCCCATAGACGTACGACAGCCCTTACTTTGGAATTCCGTCTCCTCAGACATCATTGCGATTTTGGCGTTTTTTGTTGTTTACCCTTACCATTATTAGAAGTACCAGGTTGGTTAGGGTCTAATCGTATCTCATCAAGATCTTCTGGAGGTTCCCTCGGTGTTCGAGTTTTCTCTCTCTCTTCTCTCGTCTGGCGAAGATACTCTCGACTTTCTTGAGCTCTTCCTCTCCAATCTTGGTCAATTTCTGTTTCTTGTAATCGTGGATCTCGGTCTCGACGATATCCTCCTGAGTATCTGTAATCTCGACGGACATTACCTCTTTGTTGATTCTGATGATCCCGTCGTTGATTGCCATTATAATTTCCTCGGTCTTCATTCGATCGTTCGAAACGACGTTCCCAATACGGTTGGTTTCTGAACCTATCGTTTCGATCATAGTTACGGTTATACGGTTGCCGGTTCCAATTTCTCCGGTCAGGTCCTGGATTGTCCTGCTGATACCGTGTTTCCATATTGGACATTGGTTCAGGTGTCTGGCTGTTCTTGTCGACAGGGGTTATATTAACTTGTCGATTCGCCGGTCTGTTATCATTGCGTGGTTCACCATGAGGTCGTTGACTAGGAAATTGTTCGTTGGTTGAGTCGAGTCTTCTCAAAATCTGATCGCATTGGACAGAAGATGTTGCGTCAGCGGAGATCAAGACTCGTTGAACGTCTGCGGGATATTGCCTGATTATCGTTTGGATCAGATCCGTTTCCGTCAGTGGGCGTAGAAGGCATCTCAACTTAGCTAATTGAGACGAGATGTAATTAGCATAGCGCGTTGGCTGAATAGAGCTGTACCTCTTCGTGTACATTTCGGCTCTTATCCCCTGCTGAATATCCGAAGACAAATATGTGCGCAATAAAGCTTCTCTGAAATCACGGAAACCAGTGAACGAGTACCTAAAAGCTCGGAACCAGGTGCTGGCTTGACCTTCCATCAAACGCTCTATTACCCGGAGTTCACGTTCCGGTGTTATCATCGTATCACGCAAGTACGCTTCAACATTATTTAGGAATTCAACAGGTGTGACGCCTCCTCCACTTCCTGAAAATCTGGCAGGTTGTTCCTCCCTTGAACGTATGATCATCACGTTCTGATTCCCCGAACTACGAATCGGTGTAAAGATCGGTGCTTGACTATTTAATAAGCTCGGTTGCTCCATGGTAGTTTGGATAGCAATTACCGGTCATAGTCGTGACATTCGGAGTAGTAGTCATCGTAGATAATCCGGTTGTATTGATTGGCATTTGGTAATCGTATTGCAGTGGATTTCCCGCGGTGGAAGTAACATTTAGTGGTGACTGCCAATAATGTGACGTACTGGGTTGCCCTGAGGTTGTGGTAGGGTATGCCTCAGCAGTCATCATCATTTGTGGTCTCACTGTTGATGATGTTGTTGGAATTAACGGAGGTGTTACAAATGTCGTGGATTTCATTTGAGTGTCGATCCGTTCTAATAAACGCTGCTCATGATCCTGCATGTCAGGCGAATTAGAAATATTGCCTGGAGAACCTATTGCATTTATTTGTAGCTCGATCCTCTCTATTTTCCCACGGAGACACTCGTCAACATCGTGGACGGTCTTCTTAATTTCGCCAATGTCAGTCGTGTGTTCGGCCTGATCCTCCTTAACTGAACTTATCTCCCTCATCAACTCCTTCAAATTTTCATGAGTTTCCAGCCTTAACCCTTCCGTGTTAGCAGTAAGTTCCGCCATAGTATTCTTTTTGTCGTCTAAGTTTTCTCTAAAACTGCCCATGTCTTTCACCACTGTTCTCATATTATTGTGAACAGCAGTCGCTACGCCCCTCATAACTCTCATACTCTCAAGTTCGACTTGACGTCTCATCTCTTCGGTAGACGTTTGAGTTTCATCCATCCGTTCCTCAATAGCAGAAACTCTAGTTCCTAACTGCTCCTTCACGGTCGCAATCGCAAGTTGGAGTTCACTCCTCCCTTCATCCATACGATCGCTTACCTCTTCAATTCTAACGTCTATTGCATCTAACCGTGTCTGCATTTCTAGTCTACCTGCATCGATAGTGTATCAACCTTCCCTAACGCTGCGACAAGATTAGCATTTGCTTCTGCCCGATTCGTTTCCAAATCGTTCCTGACCTGAGTTAGTGTACAATTTAAAGCGACAGTGTTTTCAACATTGGCATTAATAGATTCATTTAATGCTTCAACATGATTATCAATAGTTTGATTAATTGCTGCAACATTAGTATTAATAGAATCACTTAATTCTGTCCTAACATTATGTACATTTGTGTTTACATTAGTTAAATCAGCCCTAACACTGGCTAGTGTTTCATGAATTGTGTTTACATTCGTATTAATCGTTTCATTAATTGTGGCGACATTAGTAGTCAAGTCACTTCTGACCTCAGTCAGCGTGTTGTTAAGTTTGGCAACATTAGTAGCCATAGTTTCATTAATTGCGGCAACATTAGTAGCCATAGTTTCATTAATTGCGGCAACATTAGTAGCCATGGTTTCATTAATTGTGGTGACTCTAGTGTTTATGTTTTCGTTGAGGTTGGCAGTATTACTCGCCATAGCCTCATTTATGTTAGCAACATTATCAGTTATGTTGCGCCTAACTCTACCTAATATTCCATTTACCTCAGTCACATGTGCTCGGACCGAATCTAAATCGCCTCTCAATGTCGCTGTATTTTCATTAAAATCAGCTCGTAATATGGTAATGCTTGCCTCCATATTGGCATTAATCTGACCCACCATTAGGTTCATCATCTCATGGAACCGCTCTCCCTCCATTACACAAATACAATTGATGAGATGAGGAAGAAACACCTTACACCCAGCGAACACCATTTTATGGATGAATGGCGATGGTGGAAAGCTTGGCCATCCCCAATAACCTCCCATGAATTCTGCTGGATTCGACGACAAAGAATGATTCTACATTTACATTTAACAACAAGCAAAGCAACACAAAACAAGTTACATTTACTACGGATGAAGTACTAGCAACATAAAATACCTCGACTGAATTTTAACTCTATTAGAATTCACCCCATGGTCTGATATCTAAACAGAATGCCATGTGACCTTTTATACGGCTGTACGACCTCTAAAGTTCGTCACAGTCCAGACAAATTTGTCAATAATCAAAATACATGATCCTCTTAAAAATGACATGTTGCTGATGGCCTACATGTCCACGTCGTCCTCACGTTGGGCGCCAAAAGAAATAGAAGGTTATGTGCCCGTTGGACGAGGTTATCTGGTTACCACCAACCGTAACGTGGCCTCCCAGATGCCCTCTACCTCGAGACACATTGCCGGAGAGGATCGGAATGCACTTCTTGGGACTAGCCGGCACAAGACTCTGCTTCCCTAAGGATCAGGTTCCCATCACAGTGATTGTCATAGACGCCCAAAGAAAATGCACCCCCAAAAGGTCAAAACTACAAAATAATTAAAATCCAGACTTATGACATACTCATGGTTGGTTTATTTGGCAGTTCAAACCCCTGTCCTACGGTCGGAGGGTTTGATAAAACGGCTATTCCGTAGCTAAAAAGCAAAGAAAAAAATAAACAACTCCTAAAATTAACGTAGCATCCCCTCGACAGGTCCTAAATACAACAAAACAAAGCAAAACTCGGGAAATGGTACCGCAAGAAAAATCGTTTTACAAAAAAACTGATGCTTTTAGGAAGAAGGCATCATGGCATCAAAACATGTTAAACATGACAGCAAAGTTAAAGGACTGGTACCATCCCATATTTACATTTATACTATAATTATTTGAACTACTCCTGCTTTAATCTGATCAACGGCAACAGACGTCCGTGATACACGAACTATACAAAAATTAATTATTGTCAGTCATCATTTTACAGTACACTGGTACAATTATATACAAACAACAAAGATGTTTTACCTTACAAGAGACAGTAGGGTAATAGTGGGAAACACATCAGTAATAAATAAGTTATACACTCAAATAATCATCTTATTAATCCTGCCTGCAACAGATGAACAACTGGTTGTTGTCCACCGTCATCTATCAGGGTATCTAAACTTGAGAATCAAACTGTGCAAGAACAGCATTCCCCTGATCGGGTCACGACCCACGAGTTCTGAACTTTGGGTTCGTGCGATCACTGTCAAAGTCTATCAGTGTCAGCTTTTAAAAACTTACCAGTAAGAACGAACGAAGGCGCAATGCATTGGTCTTCTAGACTACAAGTTCAAGATCAAAATTTAACAACGATTAAGGTTTAACTGTAATATTAGCATCGCGGGTTTAGGAAATAAATTGATGATTCATGATTTAGTCCTTAGTTTAATGTCGTAAATTTATGAGTCCATTGATTATTAAGATAGTTGACCATATGCAAGGCGACGCAAGAGCGTGCTACCAACACGTGGTACACCTCAACAAAGAATACGTGGCTCGCACGTTAACAATAACACAATCGGTACTCGAAAGAGACCATACCTTTTCCTCCTCGGTCCAAACTTGTTCTGTAACATAGATCTGGCCGGCTTTCTCTAATAAACGTGGTAACCAACCCTGCGTGTATTAAAACACGGTAAATAATCATTCACTTACAAGTGAGAAACATAATAGCCTGAAGGGTCCAACTTATCAAATGGTTGCTCAAATCCATAATAAATCATGACAAAACATATTGGGGCTCGCTCACAAATACCTGCGAGTATATTAAAAATTTAGCATTACTTATCAGTACACCTGTACCAGAACAGCTTTACAAAAATCGATGCTGAATCAAGGTCAATAGCATGAGCATAAACAAAGCATAGCCCACAAGAACATTCCTAGCAAGGTCTAGAAATAAAGAAAATAAAAATGAAGTCGATAGTCAATTGTCTCACAAAAGAGATCGTAAGTCACCTTGGGCAATGTCATTGGCGTGGACTGGGCAAACACCTGTCATTATGCTCCCAGCGCTTGGCACTAAGCATCAGAGTGCGTCAGTGAATCTCAAAGAGAATGTCTATCACTGATCATTCAACACATTAAAGCACAGTAAATGTAGACTGAGTGTTCTTAGCAATCACTCTAAAGGATTATACACATGTAAAGGAAGTTATTATAACGTTAAAGATGAATCAATTACAAGTAGAGTGATATGTTTGGCTTCTAAAAACCAAATAGACGTAACAGAAAGATATTCCTCTCTCTTTGAAAGGCTTTGACATTTTGTAACGCCACTGAAGCTCACAGCGAATGAGTGCTGGGTACAAAACATGTTTAAATGATAATAAATATACTGGTTCACACCTTAACCTTAGGTGGAACTAATCGAAATGATACGAATCGTATAACATAAACTTTATGAGTAAGTTCATAACATTACTTGACTCATGTACAGCGATGTGAATTATCTGTATTCTAGTGGCGAACTGCTCACTCTTTAAAAATGTATATATTACAAGAACAACAGGCTGGATCCCTTCCATACCTAAACGATACACTATAATGTTAAATAAAGACGTCAGTGGCGTACTAAAATAATAGAAAATGGGGACTTCAGAAACTTAGACCAAATATCAGCTGGAGCTGAATTAAAAACATGCCCCTGTCACAAAAGGCTAAATTGATGTTCCGGCATGCGGAATTACCTTCTAATAACAATATCGCACAGTGTGGACACACACAATCTGGTGACTAACTCAGTGTCGAGTAACTAAATGCAAAGAGAAGTATTCAGAAGCGTGAAAAATCACTTTAAGGAGGTGGTCAAAAAGAATGAAAGAAGCCTACCTTGATGACTGATAATGAGTTACGGATGCTACAGACTAATCCACCCATGACCATCCACCGTACAGAAATAGATTAGGAAATCATGACTCACAGCTATTGCAGATAATTATCCAGACACGAGGATTGAGGATTTTGCCTTTCATCCAGACAAACCACAAATATCTTCTCTGCTCGGCCACAAGCATGGTTATCCTCAGGTGGTCATCCATTGTTGTAGTGTGGCTTAGGTGTTCAGCGTTCCTTCCATTCGGATGTTTAAGCCATAGCCCTCATCTTCTTAGATATAGGATTATTATGCCTCTGCACGTGGTGAAATAAAGGCATCTTGTAGATTCGTTATAATACGTATAAAAATAGACACAGCTTCAAGCGTGTTGAAATTCACAGATTTTACACCTTTTCCACCAGCAGACTATATTTAAAATGGCCTTGTCTGCTAAAACATATAAACTGGCTTTGACACTGGGCACGTGTCTTTCCACTGAAGCTAGACAACTTCACACGCTTTACATATTTTATCGAAGAATATCAGCTTAATCTTATTGGTTTTACAGTCGGCCTTTGCACGGCTCGTAAATATTTTACTGTATCTGTTGAATATGACGACCAGATTCTCCACTCGGGTCTTACTGGTACACAACTTGTTTGTCACAGGTCAGCCATTCGAAGCACGCTGTAACCATGTGGTCAACACTTCACTGAATAGAAATATAATCAGATTCACAATCTTGGACGAACATTTCTCATCACCAGCACACTTCGTGCTATAATTAATACTTTCAGACGTATTCACTTTACACAATTTGAACGTCGATGATACTTTTAGACTTGGTCACCTGGGACCTTCACAATTTCACATTCGCTCGCCATGCAAGCGCGGATTCAAGTCATTCCTTCACGGAAGTAGGTGTGCTCAGTTCGATCACTTCCGAGTCATTTAGCGTCTAAGTTCATTCCTTCCGCGTATCAGCGGTGTTATACCTTCGGTCGTAAACCATAAATAAAATATCATTAACCCATGACAAATGAAGCTAGTTAAGCTGAATGACTGATTATTTTAAATTCAGGTTGCACATCAAAAAGAACTTCTTTGATCATGTAGGGTAATTCTATACTGCTTCTTAATGAAGTCAAAAGAACATCTAATGTATTGGCATGCTGCTGTGGGTGCTTTCACAATTTTTGAGCATTATAAATTCCATGGTTCGTGTACAAGCTATCACCAGCATGAGCTATTCGTGCTCATATATCCCCTCGTCGTTTCAAAGAAAAATGATGACAGCATTTTTCTTTGACTCAGCATCACTCTTAACTCTGGTGATACATTCCTGAATCTCCACTCTCGGTGGTCAGACAAATGAATAAGTTAGTCTTTCTTCGTAGCTGATTTGCTAATGGCATTCATATCATTATCCCATGCTTCCCATTCCTTCATCGATGGAATGTAACAATCATCCACCGAATCGGATTGTTCTGTATCTCCCATAAATTCAATATGATGGACATGTGTTCCTTCTTCCTTCTTCTTTCCATGGATCTGGTGCATATCACTCATATACTATTGCCATCTCTCTCGTTTCTTCTCAGCTGAAACGTCAGAGTCGGAGTCTTCATCATCGGTTGTAACTCCATAATTATTAACATTGACAACATGCTTCATACCATATCTTCGGCTTATCTTCTCCAAGTGGTATAGTGCTTCAGACAGTCTCATCTTCGGAATATCACCGTCATCATCATCATCAGATTCTAGCTCTTCGTCGCTTGACGTAGCTTCAAAGTAGTGAATATCAGCATCATCCAAGTTGGAGCTTCCAGAATCAATTTCTTCCTCTCGTTCTCTCAGGCTTTGATCTCTGGCATCATCCATCCTCTTCGTAATCTCTTCGAACTGCTCGTCGGACATTGCCGGTCTCGTCTCCACCTGATGTACATCGGCGACAACTGTCATGCGATGACTCTGGTAAGGTTCATCCCTCGAAGTTTGAGATGAATCATCAGATTCCTTTCTTCTGTTTAACTCCGTGATGTAAGCTCGACTTTCTAAGGCTTTTGCATGCCAGTCATTCTCTGGTCCTATTGCTCTATCACTGGGTTGCACTGAGTTTTCCTGAGTGGTATTTCTGCATTCTTCCTTGATGCTTTCTTCACTCTCTTCATCAGTGTTTCCTTCGCTGGCTTCTTCCGATCTCTCTTCGTTAATCTCAGTGATTTTTATGCCCTCTGCATTCTGCATATCTCGGGCATAGACATTAGCATTCCTGGCTTCATCTTCTTCATGCACACCCATCGGAATAGGATCAAATTGCTTGAAACAAATCGTATTCTGGCCCATATCGATGATTCCATCATGTGTCCTCATAAAGTCAGCCCCTAAGATGGCTTAATATCGTAAATCTCTCAACACAAGGAATAGATGTAGGTACACGTGGTTAGCAATCTCCACGGTACAATAAACTTGCACAGTGCATTTGACACTCTCGTCTGGGATAATTCCTCGCACTTTCACCGTTGATACTGGAAGTTCAGTCAACTTGGTGTTAATCTTTAGTATGGCATGAAAATCTGCTGACAGCACACTGTGTCTATCAGTAATGTTACAGGGTAACCGTTAATTTTGCCGGATATAACTGGTAGTCTCGTCGGTTGTACGTCGTTCGTCGTTTGCCTCTCATAGAGTAGGTCTTCCTGGAGGGGTTCCCATAGACGTATGACAGCCCTTACTTTGGAATTCCGTCTCCTCAGACATCATTGCGATTTTGGCGTTTTTTGTTGTTTACCCTTACCATTATTAGAAGTACCAGGTTGGTTAGGGTCTAATCGTATCTCATCAAGATCTTCTGGAGGTTCCCTCGGTGTTCGAGTTTTCTCTCTCTCTTCTCTCGTCTGGCGAAGATACTCTCGACTTTCTTGAGCTCTTCCTCTCCAATCTTGGTCAATTTCTGTTTCTTGTAATCGTGGATCTCGGTCTCGACGATATCCTCCTGAGTATCTGTAATCTCGACGGACATTACCTCTTTGTTGATTCTGATGATCCCGTCGTTGATTGCCATTATAATTTCCTCGGTCTTCATTCGATCGTTCGAAACGACGTTCCCAATACGGTTGGTTTCTGAACCTATCGTTTCGATCATAGTTACGGTTATACGGTTGCCGGTTCCAATTTCTCCGGTCAGGTCCTGGATTGTCCTGCTGATACCGTGTTTCCATATTGGACATTGGTTCAGGTGTCTGGCTGTTCTTGTCGACAGGGGTTATATTAACTTGTCGATTCGCCGGTCTGTTATCATTGCGTGGTTCACCAGGAGGTCGTTGACTAGGAAATTGTTCGTTGGTTGAGTCGAGTCTTCTCAAAATCTGATCGCATTGGACAGAAGATGTTGCGTCAGCGGAGATCAAGACTCGTTGAACGTCTGCGGGATATTGCCTGATTATCGTTTGGATCAGATCCGTTTCCGTCAGTGGGGGTAGAAGGCATCTCAACTTAGCTAATTGAGACGAGATGTAATTAGCATAGCGCGTTGGCTGAGTAGAGCTGTACCTCTTCGTGTACATTTCGGCTCTTATCCCCTGCTGAATATCCGAAGACCAATATGTGCGCAATAAAACTTCTCTGAAATCACGGAAACCAGTGAACGAGTACCTAAAAGCTCGGAACCAGGTGCTGGCTTGACCTTCCATCAAACGCTCTATTACCCGGAGTTCACGTTCCGGTGTTATCATCGTATCACGCAAGTACGCTTCAACATTATTTAGGAATTCAACAGGTGTGACGCCTCCTCCACTTCCTGAAAATCTGGCAGGTTGTTCCTCCCTTGAACGTATGATCATCACGTTCTGATTCCCCGAAATACGAATCGGTGTAAAGATCGGTGCTTGACTATTTAATAAGCTCGGTTGCTCCATGGTAGTTTGGATAGCAATTACCGGTCATAGTCGTGACATTCGGAGTAGTAGTCATCGTAGATAATCCGGTTGTATTGATTGGCATTTGGTAATCGTATTGCAGTGGATTTCCCGCGGTGGAAGTAACATTTAGTGGTGACTGCCAATAATGTGACGTACTGGGTTGCCCTGAGGTTGTGGTAGGGTATGCCTCAGCAGTCATCATCATTTGTGGTCTCACTGTTGATGATGTTGTTGGAATTAACGGAGGTGTTACAAATGTCGTGGATTTCATTTGAGTGTCGATCCGTTCTAATAAACGCTGCTCAAGATCCTGCATGTCAGGCGAATTAGAAATATTGCCTGGAGAACCTATTGCATTTATTTGTAGCTCGATCCTCTCTATTTTCCCACGGAGACACTCGTCAACATCGTGGACGGTCTTCTTAATTTCGCCAATGTCAGTCGTGTGTTCGGCCTGATCCTCCTTAACTGAACTTATCTCCCTCATCAACTCCTTCAAATTTTCATGAGTTTCCAGCCTTAACCCTTCCGTGTTAGCAGTAAGTTCCGCCATAGTATTCTTACTGTCGCCTAAGTTTTCTCTAAAACTGCCCATGTCTTTCACCACTGTTCTCATATTATTGTGAACAGCAGTCGCTACGCCCCTCATAACTCTCATACTCTCAAGTTCGACTTGACGTCTCATCTCTTCGGTAGCCGTTTGAGTTTCATCCATCCGTTCCTCAATAGCAGAAACTCTAGTTCCTAACTGCTCCTTCACGGTCACAATCGCAAGTTGGAGTTCACTCCTCCCTTCATCCATGCGATCGCTTACCTCTTCAATTCTAACGTCTATTGCATCTAACCGTGTCTGCATTTCTAGTCTACCTGCATCGATAGTGTATCAACCTTCCCTAACGCTGCGACAAGATTAGCATTTGCTTCTGCCCGATTCGTTTCCAAATCGTTCCTGACCTGAGTTAGTGTACAATTTAAAGCGACAGTGTTTTCAACATTGGCATTAATAGATTCATTTAATGCTTCAACATGATTATCAATAGTTTGATTAATTGCTGCAACATTAGTATTAATAGAATCACTTAATTCTGTCCTAACATTATGTACATTTGTGTTTACATTAGTTAAATCAGCCCTAACACTGGCTAGTGTTTCATGAATTGTGTTTACATTCGTATTAATCGTTTCATTAATTGTGGCGACATTAGTAGTCAAGTCACTTCTGACCTCAGTCAGTGTGTTGTTAAGTTTGGCAACATTAGTAGCCATAGTTTCATTAATTGCGGCAACATTAGTAGCCATAGTTTCATTAATTGCGGCAACATTAGTAGCCATGGTTTCATTAATTGTGGTGACTCTAGTGTTTATGTTTTCGTTGAGGTTGGCAGTATTAGTCGCCATAGCCTCATTTATGTTAGCAACATTATCAGTTATGTTGCGCCTAACTCTACCTAATATTCCATTTACTTCAGTCACATGTGCTCGGACCGAATCTAAATCGCCTCTCAATGTCGCTGTATTTTCATTAAAATCAGCTCGTAATATGGTAATGCTTGCCTCCATATTGGCATTAATCTGACCCACCATTAGGTTCATCATCTCATGGAACCGCTCTCCCTCCATTACACAAATACAGTTGATGTGATGAGGAAGAAACACCTTACACCCAGCGAACACCATTTTATGGATGAATGGCCATGGTGGAAAGCTTGGCCATCCCCAATAACCTCCCATGAATTCTGCTGGATTCGACGACAAAGAATGATTCTACATTTACATTTAACAACAAGCAAAGCAACACAAAACAAGTTACATTTACTACGGATGAAGTACTAGCAACATAAAATACCTCGACTGAATTTTAACTCTATTAGAATTCACCCCATGGTCTGATATCTAAACAGAATGCCATGTGACCTTTTGTACGGCTGTACGACCTCTAAAGTTCGTCACAGTCCAGACAAATTTGTCAATAATCAAAATACATGATCCTCTTAAAAATGACATGTTGCTGATGGCCTACATGTCCACGTCGCCCTCACGTTGGGCGCCAAAAGAAGTAGAAGGTTATGTGCCCGTTGGACGAGGTTATCTGGTTACCACCAACCGTAACGTGGCCTCCCAGATGACCTCTACCTCGAGACACATTGCCGGAGAGGATCGGAATGCACTTCTTGGGACTAGCCGGCACAAGACTCTGCTTCCCTAAGGATCAGGTTCCCATCACAGTGATTGTCATAGACGCCCAAAGAAAATGCACCTCCAAAAGGTCAAAACTACAAAATAATTAAAATCCAGACTTAAGACATACTCATGGTTGGTTTATTTGGCAGGTCAAACCCCTGTCCTACGGTCGGAGGGTTTGATAAAACGGCTATTCCGTAGCTAAAAAGCAAAGAAAAAAATAAACAACTCCTAAAATTAACGTAGCATCCCCTCGACAGGTCCTAAATACAACAAAACAAAGCAAAACTGGGGAAATGGTACCGCAAGAAAAATCGTTTTACAAAAAAAACTGATGCTTTTAGGAAGAAGGCATCATGGCATCAAAACATGTTAAACATGACAGCAAAGTTAAAGGACTGGTACCATCCCATATTTACATTTATACTATAATTATTTGAACTACTCCTGCTTTAATCTGATCAACGGCAACAGACGTCCGTGATACACAAACTATACAAAAATTAATTATTGTCAGTCATCATTTTACAGTACACTGGTACAATTATATACAAACAACAAAGATGTTTTACCTTACAAGCGACAGTAGGGTAATAGTGGGAAACACATCAGTAATAAATAAGTTATACACTCAAATAATCATCTTATTAATCCTGCCTGCAACAGATGAACAACTGGTTGTTGTCCACCGTCATCTATCAGGGTTTCTAAACTTGAGAATCAAACTGTGCAAGAACAGCATTCCCCTGATCGGGTCACGACCCACGAGTTCTGAACTTTGGGTTCGTGCGATCTCTGTCAAAGTCTATCAGTGTCAGCTTTTAAAAACTTACCAGTAAGAACGAACGAAGGCGCAATGCATTGGTCTGCTAGACTACAAGTACAAGATCAAAATTTAACAACGATTAAGGTTTAACTGTAATATTAGCATCGCGGGTTTAGGAAATAAATTGATGATTCATGATTTAGTCCTAAGTTTAATGTCGTAGATTTATGAGTCCATTGATTATTAAGATAGTTGACCATATGCAAGGCGACGCAAGAGCGTGCTACCAACACGTGGTACACCTCAACAAAGAATACGTGGCTCGCACGTTAACAATAACACAATCGGTACTCGAAAGAGACCATACCTTTTCCTCCTCGGTCCAAACTTGTTCTGTAACATAGATCTGGCCGGCTTTCTCTAATAAACGTGGTAACCAACCCTGCGTGTATTAAAAACACGGTAAATAATCATTCACTTACAATTGAGAATACATATTAGTCTGAAGGGTCCAACTTATCAAATGGTTGCTCAAATCCATAATAAATCGTGACAAAACATATTGGGGCTCGCTCACAAATACCTGCGAGTATATTAAAAATTTAGCATTACTTATCAGTACACCTGTACCAGAACAGCTTTACAAAAATCGATACTGAATCAAGGTCAATAGCATGAGCATAAACAAAGCATAGCCCACAAGAACATTCCTAGCAAGGTCTAGAAATAAAGAAAATAAAAATGAAGTCGATAGTCAATTGTCTCACAAAAGAGATCGTAAGTAACCTTGGGCAATATCATTGGCGTGGACTGGGCAAACACCTGTCATTGTGCTCCCAGCGCTTGGCACTAAGCATCAGAGTGCGTCAGATATCTCAAAGAGAATGTCTATCACTGATCATTCAACACATTAAAGCACAGTAAATGTAGACTGAGTGTTCTTAGCAATCACTCTAAAGGATTATACACATGTAAAGGAAGTTATTATAACGTTAAAGATGAATCAATTACAAGTAGAGTGATATGTTTGGCTTCTAAAAACCAAATAGACGTAACAGAAAGATATTCCTCTCTTTGAAAGGCTTTGACATTTTGTAACGCCACTGAAGCTCACAGCGAATGAGTGCTGGGTACAAAACATGTTTAAATGATAATAAAAATACTGGTTCACACCTTAACCTTAGGTGGAACTAATCGAAATGATACGAATCGTGTAACATAAACTTTATGAGTAAGTTCATAACATTACTTGACTCATGTACAGCGATGTGAATTATCTGTATTCAAGTGGCGAACTGCTCACTCTTTAAAAATGTATATATTACAAGAACAACAGGCTGGATCCCTTCCATACCTAAACGATACACTATAATGTTAAATAAAGACGTCAGTGGCGTACTAAACTAATAGAAAATGGGGACTTCAAAAACTTAGACCAAATATCAGCTGGAGCTGAATTAAAAACATGCCCCTGTCACAAAAGGCTAAATTGATGTTCCGGCATGCGGAATTACCTTCTAATAACAATATCGCACCGTGTGGACACACACAATCTGGTGACTAACTCAGTGTCGAGTAACTAAATGCAAAGAGAAGTATTCAGAAGCGTGAAAAATCACTTTAAGGAGGTGGTCAAAAAGAATGAAAGAAGCCTACCTTGATGACTGACAATGAGTTACGGATGCTACAGACTAATCCACCCATGACCATCCGCCGTACAGAAATAGATTAGGAAATCATGACTCACAGCTATTGCAGATAATTATCCAGACACGAGGATTGAGGATTTTGCCTTTCATCCAGACAAACCACAAATATCTTCTCTGCTCGGCCACAAGCAAGGTTATCCTCAGGTGGTCATCCATTGTTGTAGTGTGGCTTAGGTGTTCAGCGTTCCTTCCATTCGGATGTTTAAGCCATAGCCCTCATCTTCTTAGATATAGGATTATTATGCCTCTGCACGTGGTGAAATAAAGACATCTTGTAGATTCGTTATAATACGTATAAAAATAGACACAGCTTCAAGCGTGTTGAAATTCACAGATTTTACACCTTTTCCACCAGCAGACTATATTTAAAATGGCCTTGTCTGCTAAAACATATAAACTGGCTTTGACACTGGGCACGTGTCTTTCCACTGAAGCTAGACAACTTCACACGCTTTACATATTTTATCGAAGAATATCAGCTTAATCTTATTGGTTTTACAGTCGGCCTTTGCACGGCTCGTAAATATTTTACTGTATCTGTTGAATATGACGACCAGATTCTCCACTCGGGTCTTACTGGTACACAACTTGTTTGTCACAGGTCAGCCATTCGAAGCACGCTGTAACCATGTGGTCAACACTTCACTGAATAGAAATATAATCAGATTCACAATCTTGGACGAACTTTTCGCATCACCAGCACACTTCGTGCTATAATTAATACTTTCAGACGTATTCACTTTACACAATTTGAACGTCGATGATACTTTTAGACTTGGTCACCTGGGACCTTCACAATTTCACATTCGCTCGCCATGCAAGCGCGGATTCAAGTCATTCCTTCACGGAAGTAGGTGTGCTCAGTTCGATCACTTCCGAGTCATTTAGCGTCTAAGTTCATTCCTTCCGCGTATCAGCGGTGTTATACCTTCGGTCGTAAACCATAAATAAAATATCATTAACCCATGACAAATGAAGCTAGTTAAGCTGAATGACTGATTATTTTAAATTCAGGTTGCACATCAAAGAGAACTTCTTTGATCATGTAGGGTAATTCTATACTGCTTCTTAATGAAGTCAAAAGAACATCTAATGTAGTGGCATGCTGCTGTGGATGCTTTCACAATTTTTGAGCATTATAAATTCCATGGTTCGTGTACAAGCTATCACCAGCATGAGCTATTCGTGCTCATATATCCCCTCGTCGTTTCAAAGAAAAATGATGACAGCATTTTTCTTTGACTCAGCATCACTCTTAACTCTGGTGATACATTCCTGAATCTCCACTCTCGGTGGTCAGACAAATGAATAAGTTAGTCTTTCTTCGTAGCTGATTTGCTAATGGCATTCATATCATTATCCCATGCTTCCCATTCCTTCATCGATGGAATGTAACAATCATCCACCGAATCGGATTGTTCTGTATCTCCCATAAATTCAATATGATGGACATGTGTTCCTTCTTCCTTCTTCTTTCCATGGATCTGGTGCATATCACTCATATACTATTGCCATCTCTCTCGTTTCTTCTCAGCTGAAACGTCAGAGTCGGAGTCTTCATCATCGGTTGTAACTCCATAATTATTAACATTGACAACATGCTTCATACCATATCTTCGGCTTATCTTCTCCAAGTGGTATAGTGCTTCAGACAGTCTCATCTTCGGAATATCACCGTCATCATCATCATCAGATTCTAGCTCTTCGTCGCTTGACGTAGCTTCAAAGTAGTGAATATCAGCATCATCCAAGTTGGAGCTTCCAGAATCAATTTCTTCCTCTCGTTCTCTCAGGCTTTGATCTCTGGCATCATCCATCCTCTTCGTAATCTCTTCGAACTGCTCGTCGGACATTGCCGGTCTCGTCTCCACCTGATGTACATCGGCGACAACTGTCATGCGATGACTCTGGTAAGGTTCATCCCTCGAAGTTTGAGATGAATCATCAGATTCCTTTCTTCTGTTTAACTCCGTGATGTAAGCTCGACTTTCTAAGGCTTTTGCATGCCAGTCATTCTCTGGTCCTATTGCTCTATCACTGGGTTGCACTGAGTTTTCCTGAGTGGTATTTCTGCATTCTTCCTTGATGCTTTCTTCACTCTCTTCATCAGTGTTTCCTTCGCTGGCTTCTTCCGATCTCTCTTCGTTAATCTCAGTGATTTTTATGCCCTCTGCATTCTGCATATCTCGGGCATAGACATTAGCATTCCTGGCTTCATCTTCTTCATGCACACCCATCGGAATAGGATCAAATTGCTTGAAACAAATCGTATTCTGGCCCATATCGATGATTCCATCATGTGTCCTCATAAAGTCAGCCCCTAAGATGGCTTAATATCGTAAATCTCTCAACACAAGGAATAGATGTAGGTACACGTGGTTAGCAATCTCCACGGTACAATAAACTTGCACAGTGCATTTGACACTCTCGTCTGGGATAATTCCTCGCACTTTCACCGTTGATACTGGAAGTTCAGTCAACTTGGTGTTAATCTTTAGTATGGCATGAAAATCTGCTGACAGCACACTGTGTCTATCAGTAATGTTACAGGGTAACCGTTAATTTTGCCGGATATAACTGGTAGTCTCGTCGGTTGTACGTCGTTCGTCGTTTGCCTCTCATAGAGTAGGTCTTCCTGGAGGGGTTCCCATAGACGTATGACAGCCCTTACTTTGGAATTCCGTCTCCTCAGACATCATTGCGATTTTGGCGTTTTTTGTTGTTTACCCTTACCATTATTAGAAGTACCAGGTTGGTTAGGGTCTAATCGTATCTCATCAAGATCTTCTGGAGGTTCCCTCGGTGTTCGAGTTTTCTCTCTCTCTTCTCTCGTCTGGCGAAGATACTCTCGACTTTCTTGAGCTCTTCCTCTCCAATCTTGGTCAATTTCTGTTTCTTGTAATCGTGGATCTCGGTCTCGACGATATCCTCCTGAGTATCTGTAATCTCGACGGACATTACCTCTTTGTTGATTCTGATGATCCCGTCGTTGATTGCCATTATAATTTCCTCGGTCTTCATTCGATCGTTCGAAACGACGTTCCCAATACGGTTGGTTTCTGAACCTATCGTTTCGATCATAGTTACGGTTATACGGTTGCCGGTTCCAATTTCTCCGGTCAGGTCCTGGATTGTCCTGCTGATACCGTGTTTCCATATTGGACATTGGTTCAGGTGTCTGGCTGTTCTTGTCGACAGGGGTTATATTAACTTGTCGATTCGCCGGTCTGTTATCATTGCGTGGTTCACCAGGAGGTCGTTGACTAGGAAATTGTTCGTTGGTTGAGTCGAGTCTTCTCAAAATCTGATCGCATTGGACAGAAGATGTTGCGTCAGCGGAGATCAAGACTCGTTGAACGTCTGCGGGATATTGCCTGATTATCGTTTGGATCAGATCCGTTTCCGTCAGTGGGGGTAGAAGGCATCTCAACTTAGCTAATTGAGACGAGATGTAATTAGCATAGCGCGTTGGCTGAGTAGAGCTGTACCTCTTCGTGTACATTTCGGCTCTTATCCCCTGCTGAATATCCGAAGACCAATATGTGCGCAATAAAACTTCTCTGAAATCACGGAAACCAGTGAACGAGTACCTAAAAGCTCGGAACCAGGTGCTGGCTTGACCTTCCATCAAACGCTCTATTACCCGGAGTTCACGTTCCGGTGTTATCATCGTATCACGCAAGTACGCTTCAACATTATTTAGGAATTCAACAGGTGTGACGCCTCCTCCACTTCCTGAAAATCTGGCAGGTTGTTCCTCCCTTGAACGTATGATCATCACGTTCTGATTCCCCGAAATACGAATCGGTGTAAAGATCGGTGCTTGACTATTTAATAAGCTCGGTTGCTCCATGGTAGTTTGGATAGCAATTACCGGTCATAGTCGTGACATTCGGAGTAGTAGTCATCGTAGATAATCCGGTTGTATTGATTGGCATTTGGTAATCGTATTGCAGTGGATTTCCCGCGGTGGAAGTAACATTTAGTGGTGACTGCCAATAATGTGACGTACTGGGTTGCCCTGAGGTTGTGGTAGGGTATGCCTCAGCAGTCATCATCATTTGTGGTCTCACTGTTGATGATGTTGTTGGAATTAACGGAGGTGTTACAAATGTCGTGGATTTCATTTGAGTGTCGATCCGTTCTAATAAACGCTGCTCAAGATCCTGCATGTCAGGCGAATTAGAAATATTGCCTGGAGAACCTATTGCATTTATTTGTAGCTCGATCCTCTCTATTTTCCCACGGAGACACTCGTCAACATCGTGGACGGTCTTCTTAATTTCGCCAATGTCAGTCGTGTGTTCGGCCTGATCCTCCTTAACTGAACTTATCTCCCTCATCAACTCCTTCAAATTTTCATGAGTTTCCAGCCTTAACCCTTCCGTGTTAGCAGTAAGTTCCGCCATAGTATTCTTACTGTCGCCTAAGTTTTCTCTAAAACTGCCCATGTCTTTCACCACTGTTCTCATATTATTGTGAACAGCAGTCGCTACGCCCCTCATAACTCTCATACTCTCAAGTTCGACTTGACGTCTCATCTCTTCGGTAGCCGTTTGAGTTTCATCCATCCGTTCCTCAATAGCAGAAACTCTAGTTCCTAACTGCTCCTTCACGGTCACAATCGCAAGTTGGAGTTCACTCCTCCCTTCATCCATGCGATCGCTTACCTCTTCAATTCTAACGTCTATTGCATCTAACCGTGTCTGCATTTCTAGTCTACCTGCATCGATAGTGTATCAACCTTCCCTAACGCTGCGACAAGATTAGCATTTGCTTCTGCCCGATTCGTTTCCAAATCGTTCCTGACCTGAGTTAGTGTACAATTTAAAGCGACAGTGTTTTCAACATTGGCATTAATAGATTCATTTAATGCTTCAACATGATTATCAATAGTTTGATTAATTGCTGCAACATTAGTATTAATAGAATCACTTAATTCTGTCCTAACATTATGTACATTTGTGTTTACATTAGTTAAATCAGCCCTAACACTGGCTAGTGTTTCATGAATTGTGTTTACATTCGTATTAATCGTTTCATTAATTGTGGCGACATTAGTAGTCAAGTCACTTCTGACCTCAGTCAGTGTGTTGTTAAGTTTGGCAACATTAGTAGCCATAGTTTCATTAATTGCGGCAACATTAGTAGCCATAGTTTCATTAATTGCGGCAACATTAGTAGCCATGGTTTCATTAATTGTGGTGACTCTAGTGTTTATGTTTTCGTTGAGGTTGGCAGTATTAGTCGCCATAGCCTCATTTATGTTAGCAACATTATCAGTTATGTTGCGCCTAACTCTACCTAATATTCCATTTACTTCAGTCACATGTGCTCGGACCGAATCTAAATCGCCTCTCAATGTCGCTGTATTTTCATTAAAATCAGCTCGTAATATGGTAATGCTTGCCTCCATATTGGCATTAATCTGACCCACCATTAGGTTCATCATCTCATGGAACCGCTCTCCCTCCATTACACAAATACAGTTGATGTGATGAGGAAGAAACACCTTACACCCAGCGAACACCATTTTATGGATGAATGGCCATGGTGGAAAGCTTGGCCATCCCCAATAACCTCCCATGAATTCTGCTGGATTCGACGACAAAGAATGATTCTACATTTACATTTAACAACAAGCAAAGCAACACAAAACAAGTTACATTTACTACGGATGAAGTACTAGCAACATAAAATACCTCGACTGAATTTTAACTCTATTAGAATTCACCCCATGGTCTGATATCTAAACAGAATGCCATGTGACCTTTTGTACGGCTGTACGACCTCTAAAGTTCGTCACAGTCCAGACAAATTTGTCAATAATCAAAATACATGATCCTCTTAAAAATGACATGTTGCTGATGGCCTACATGTCCACGTCGCCCTCACGTTGGGCGCCAAAAGAAGTAGAAGGTTATGTGCCCGTTGGACGAGGTTATCTGGTTACCACCAACCGTAACGTGGCCTCCCAGATGACCTCTACCTCGAGACACATTGCCGGAGAGGATCGGAATGCACTTCTTGGGACTAGCCGGCACAAGACTCTGCTTCCCTAAGGATCAGGTTCCCATCACAGTGATTGTCATAGACGCCCAAAGAAAATGCACCTCCAAAAGGTCAAAACTACAAAATAATTAAAATCCAGACTTAAGACATACTCATGGTTGGTTTATTTGGCAGGTCAAACCCCTGTCCTACGGTCGGAGGGTTTGATAAAACGGCTATTCCGTAGCTAAAAAGCAAAGAAAAAAATAAACAACTCCTAAAATTAACGTAGCATCCCCTCGACAGGTCCTAAATACAACAAAACAAAGCAAAACTGGGGAAATGGTACCGCAAGAAAAATCGTTTTACAAAAAAAACTGATGCTTTTAGGAAGAAGGCATCATGGCATCAAAACATGTTAAACATGACAGCAAAGTTAAAGGACTGGTACCATCCCATATTTACATTTATACTATAATTATTTGAACTACTCCTGCTTTAATCTGATCAACGGCAACAGACGTCCGTGATACACAAACTATACAAAAATTAATTATTGTCAGTCATCATTTTACAGTACACTGGTACAATTATATACAAACAACAAAGATGTTTTACCTTACAAGCGACAGTAGGGTAATAGTGGGAAACACATCAGTAATAAATAAGTTATACACTCAAATAATCATCTTATTAATCCTGCCTGCAACAGATGAACAACTGGTTGTTGTCCACCGTCATCTATCAGGGTTTCTAAACTTGAGAATCAAACTGTGCAAGAACAGCATTCCCCTGATCGGGTCACGACCCACGAGTTCTGAACTTTGGGTTCGTGCGATCTCTGTCAAAGTCTATCAGTGTCAGCTTTTAAAAACTTACCAGTAAGAACGAACGAAGGCGCAATGCATTGGTCTGCTAGACTACAAGTACAAGATCAAAATTTAACAACGATTAAGGTTTAACTGTAATATTAGCATCGCGGGTTTAGGAAATAAATTGATGATTCATGATTTAGTCCTAAGTTTAATGTCGTAGATTTATGAGTCCATTGATTATTAAGATAGTTGACCATATGCAAGGCGACGCAAGAGCGTGCTACCAACACGTGGTACACCTCAACAAAGAATACGTGGCTCGCACGTTAACAATAACACAATCGGTACTCGAAAGAGACCATACCTTTTCCTCCTCGGTCCAAACTTGTTCTGTAACATAGATCTGGCCGGCTTTCTCTAATAAACGTGGTAACCAACCCTGCGTGTATTAAAAACACGGTAAATAATCATTCACTTACAATTGAGAATACATATTAGTCTGAAGGGTCCAACTTATCAAATGGTTGCTCAAATCCATAATAAATCGTGACAAAACATATTGGGGCTCGCTCACAAATACCTGCGAGTATATTAAAAATTTAGCATTACTTATCAGTACACCTGTACCAGAACAGCTTTACAAAAATCGATACTGAATCAAGGTCAATAGCATGAGCATAAACAAAGCATAGCCCACAAGAACATTCCTAGCAAGGTCTAGAAATAAAGAAAATAAAAATGAAGTCGATAGTCAATTGTCTCACAAAAGAGATCGTAAGTAACCTTGGGCAATATCATTGGCGTGGACTGGGCAAACACCTGTCATTGTGCTCCCAGCGCTTGGCACTAAGCATCAGAGTGCGTCAGATATCTCAAAGAGAATGTCTATCACTGATCATTCAACACATTAAAGCACAGTAAATGTAGACTGAGTGTTCTTAGCAATCACTCTAAAGGATTATACACATGTAAAGGAAGTTATTATAACGTTAAAGATGAATCAATTACAAGTAGAGTGATATGTTTGGCTTCTAAAAACCAAATAGACGTAACAGAAAGATATTCCTCTCTTTGAAAGGCTTTGACATTTTGTAACGCCACTGAAGCTCACAGCGAATGAGTGCTGGGTACAAAACATGTTTAAATGATAATAAAAATACTGGTTCACACCTTAACCTTAGGTGGAACTAATCGAAATGATACGAATCGTGTAACATAAACTTTATGAGTAAGTTCATAACATTACTTGACTCATGTACAGCGATGTGAATTATCTGTATTCAAGTGGCGAACTGCTCACTCTTTAAAAATGTATATATTACAAGAACAACAGGCTGGATCCCTTCCATACCTAAACGATACACTATAATGTTAAATAAAGACGTCAGTGGCGTACTAAACTAATAGAAAATGGGGACTTCAAAAACTTAGACCAAATATCAGCTGGAGCTGAATTAAAAACATGCCCCTGTCACAAAAGGCTAAATTGATGTTCCGGCATGCGGAATTACCTTCTAATAACAATATCGCACCGTGTGGACACACACAATCTGGTGACTAACTCAGTGTCGAGTAACTAAATGCAAAGAGAAGTATTCAGAAGCGTGAAAAATCACTTTAAGGAGGTGGTCAAAAAGAATGAAAGAAGCCTACCTTGATGACTGACAATGAGTTACGGATGCTACAGACTAATCCACCCATGACCATCCGCCGTACAGAAATAGATTAGGAAATCATGACTCACAGCTATTGCAGATAATTATCCAGACACGAGGATTGAGGATTTTGCCTTTCATCCAGACAAACCACAAATATCTTCTCTGCTCGGCCACAAGCAAGGTTATCCTCAGGTGGTCATCCATTGTTGTAGTGTGGCTTAGGTGTTCAGCGTTCCTTCCATTCGGATGTTTAAGCCATAGCCCTCATCTTCTTAGATATAGGATTATTATGCCTCTGCACGTGGTGAAATAAAGACATCTTGTAGATTCGTTATAATACGTATAAAAATAGACACAGCTTCAAGCGTGTTGAAATTCACAGATTTTACACCTTTTCCACCAGCAGACTATATTTAAAATGGCCTTGTCTGCTAAAACATATAAACTGGCTTTGACACTGGGCACGTGTCTTTCCACTGAAGCTAGACAACTTCACACGCTTTACATATTTTATCGAAGAATATCAGCTTAATCTTATTGGTTTTACAGTCGGCCTTTGCACGGCTCGTAAATATTTTACTGTATCTGTTGAATATGACGACCAGATTCTCCACTCGGGTCTTACTGGTACACAACTTGTTTGTCACAGGTCAGCCATTCGAAGCACGCTGTAACCATGTGGTCAACACTTCACTGAATAGAAATATAATCAGATTCACAATCTTGGACGAACTTTTCGCATCACCAGCACACTTCGTGCTATAATTAATACTTTCAGACGTATTCACTTTACACAATTTGAACGTCGATGATACTTTTAGACTTGGTCACCTGGGACCTTCACAATTTCACATTCGCTCGCCATGCAAGCGCGGATTCAAGTCATTCCTTCACGGAAGTAGGTGTGCTCAGTTCGATCACTTCCGAGTCATTTAGCGTCTAAGTTCATTCCTTCCGCGTATCAGCGGTGTTATACCTTCGGTCGTAAACCATAAATAAAATATCATTAACCCATGACAAATGAAGCTAGTTAAGCTGAATGACTGATTATTTTAAATTCAGGTTGCACATCAAAGAGAACTTCTTTGATCATGTAGGGTAATTCTATACTGCTTCTTAATGAAGTCAAAAGAACATCTAATGTAGTGGCATGCTGCTGTGGATGCTTTCACAATTTTTGAGCATTATAAATTCCATGGTTCGTGTACAAGCTATCACCAGCATGAGCTATTCGTGCTCATATATCCCCTCGTCGTTTCAAAGAAAAATGATGACAGCATTTTTCTTTGACTCAGCATCACTCTTAACTCTGGTGATACATTCCTGAATCTCCACTCTCGGTGGTCAGACAAATGAATAAGTTAGTCTTTCTTCGTAGCTGATTTGCTAATGGCATTCATATCATTATCCCATGCTTCCCATTCCTTCATCGATGGAATGTAACAATCATCCACCGAATCGGATTGTTCTGTATCTCCCATAAATTCAATATGATGGACATGTGTTCCTTCTTCCTTCTTCTTTCCATGGATCTGGTGCATATCACTCATATACTATTGCCATCTCTCTCGTTTCTTCTCAGCTGAAACGTCAGAGTCGGAGTCTTCATCATCGGTTGTAACTCCATAATTATTAACATTGACAACATGCTTCATACCATATCTTCGGCTTATCTTCTCCAAGTGGTATAGTGCTTCAGACAGTCTCATCTTCGGAATATCACCGTCATCATCATCATCAGATTCTAGCTCTTCGTCGCTTGACGTAGCTTCAAAGTAGTGAATATCAGCATCATCCAAGTTGGAGCTTCCAGAATCAATTTCTTCCTCTCGTTCTCTCAGGCTTTGATCTCTGGCATCATCCATCCTCTTCGTAATCTCTTCGAACTGCTCGTCGGACATTGCCGGTCTCGTCTCCACCTGATGTACATCGGCGACAACTGTCATGCGATGACTCTGGTAAGGTTCATCCCTCGAAGTTTGAGATGAATCATCAGATTCCTTTCTTCTGTTTAACTCCGTGATGTAAGCTCGACTTTCTAAGGCTTTTGCATGCCAGTCATTCTCTGGTCCTATTGCTCTATCACTGGGTTGCACTGAGTTTTCCTGAGTGGTATTTCTGCATTCTTCCTTGATGCTTTCTTCACTCTCTTCATCAGTGTTTCCTTCGCTGGCTTCTTCCGATCTCTCTTCGTTAATCTCAGTGATTTTTATGCCCTCTGCATTCTGCATATCTCGGGCATAGACATTAGCATTCCTGGCTTCATCTTCTTCATGCACACCCATCGGAATAGGATCAAATTGCTTGAAACAAATCGTATTCTGGCCCATATCGATGATTCCATCATGTGTCCTCATAAAGTCAGCCCCTAAGATGGCTTGATATCGTAAATCTCTCAACACAAGGAATAGATGTAGGTACACGTGGTTAGCAATCTCCACGGTACAATAAACTTGCACAGTGCATTTGACACTCTCGTCTGGGATAATTCCTCGCACTTTCACCGTTGATACTGGAAGTTCAGTCAACTTGGTGTTAATCTTTAGTATGGCATGAAAATCTGCTGACAGCACACTGTGTCTATCAGTAATGTTACAGGGTAACCGTTAATTTTGCCGGATATAACTGGTAGTCTCGTCGGTTGTACGTCGTTCGTCGTTTGCCTCTCATAGAGTAGGTCTTCCTGGAGGGGTTCCCATAGACGTATGACAGCCCTTACTTTGGAATTCCGTCTCCTCAGACATCATTGCGATTTTGGCGTTTTTTGTTGTTTACCCTTACCATTATTAGAAGTACCAGGTTGGTTAGGGTCTAATCGTATCTCATCAAGATCTTCTGGAGGTTCCCTCGGTGTTCGAGTTTTCTCTCTCTCTTCTCTCGTCTGGCGAAGATACTCTCGACTTTCTTGAGCTCTTCCTCTCCAATCTTGGTCAATTTCTGTTTCTTGTAATCGTGGATCTCGGTCTCGACGATATCCTCCTGAGTATCTGTAATCTCGACGGACATTACCTCTTTGTTGATTCTGATGATCCCGTCGTTGATTGCCATTATAATTTCCTCGGTCTTCATTCGATCGTTCGAAACGACGTTCCCAATACGGTTGGTTTCTGAACCTATCGTTTCGATCATAGTTACGGTTATACGGTTGCCGGTTCCAATTTCTCCGGTCAGGTCCTGGATTGTCCTGCTGATACCGTGTTTCCATATTGGACATTGGTTCAGGTGTCTGGCTGTTCTTGTCGACAGGGGTTATATTAACTTGTCGATTCGCCGGTCTGTTATCATTGCGTGGTTCACCATGAGGTCGTTGACTAGGAAATTGTTCGTTGGTTGAGTCGAGTCTTCTCAAAATCTGATCGCATTGGACAGAAGATGTTGCGTCAGCGGAGATCAAGACTCGTTGAACGTCTGCGGAATATTGCCTGATTATCGTTTGGATCAGATCCGTTTCCGTCAGTGGGGGTAGAAGGCATCTCAACTTAGCTAATTGAGACGAGATGTAATTAGCATAGCGCGTTGGCTGAGTAGAGCTGTACCTCTTCGTGTACATTTCGGCTCTTATCCCCTGCTGAATATCCGAAGACCAATATGTGCGCAATAAAACTTCTCTGAAATCACGGAAACCAGTGAACGAGTACCTAAAAGCTCGGAACCAGGTGCTGGCTTGACCTTCCATCAAACGCTCTATTACCCGGAGTTCACGTTCCGGTGTTATCATCGTATCACGCAAGTACGCTTCAACATTATTTAGGAATTCAACAGGTGTGACGCCTCCTCCACTTCCTGAAAATCTGGCAGGTTGTTCCTCCCTTGAACGTATGATCATCACGTTCTGATTCCCCGAACTACGAATCGGTATAAAGATCGGTGCTTGACTATTTAATAAGCTCGGTTGCTCCATGGTAGTTTGGATAGCAATTACCGGTCATAGTCGTGACATTCGGAGTAGTAGTCATCGTAGATAATCCGGTTGTATTGATTGGCATTTGGTAATCGTATTGCAGTGGATTTCCCGCGGTGGAAGTAACATTTAGTGGTGACTGCCAATAATGTGACGTACTGGGTTGCCCTGAGGTTGTGGTAGGGTATGCCTCAGCAGTCATCATCATTTGTGGTCTCACTGTTGATGATGTTGTTGGAATTAACGGAGGTGTTACAAATGTCGTGGATTTCATTTGAGTGTCGATCCGTTCTAATAAACGCTGCTCATGATCCTGCATGTCAGGCGAATTAGAAATATTGCCTGGAGAACCTATTGCATTTATTTGTAGCTCGATCCTCTCTATTTTCCCACGGAGACACTCGTCAACATCGTGGACGGTCTTCTTAATTTCGCCAATGTCAGTCGTGTGTTCGGCCTGATCCTCCTTAACTGAACTTATCTCCCTCATCAACTCCTTCAAATTTTCATGAGTTTCCAGCCTTAACCCTTCCGTGTTAGCAGTAAGTTCCGCCATAGTATTCTTACTGTCGCCTAAGTTTTCTCTAAAACTGCCCATGTCTTTCACCACTGTTCTCATATTATTGTGAACAGCAGTCGCTACGCCCCTCATAACTCTCATACTCTCAAGTTTGACTTGACGTCTCATCTCTTCGGTAGCCGTTTGAGTTTCATCCATCCGTTCCTCAATAGCAGAAACTCTAGTTCCTAACTGCTCCTTCACGGTCACAATCGCAAGTTGGAGTTCACTCCTCCCTTCATCCATACGATCGCTTACCTCTTCAATTCTAACGTCTATTGCATCTAACCGTGTCTGCATTTCTAGTCTACCTGCATCGATAGTGTATCAACCTTCCCTAACGCTGCGACAAGATTAGCATTTGCTTCTGCCCGATTCGTTTCCAAATCGTTCCTGACCTGAGTTAGTGTACAATTTAAAGCGACAGTGTTTTCAACATTGGCATTAATAGATTCATTTAATGCTTCAACATGATTATCAATAGTTTGATTAATTGCTGCAACATTAGTATTAATAGAATCACTTAATTCTGTCCTAACATTATGTACATTTGTGTTTACATTAGTTAAATCAGCCCTAACACTGGCTAGTGTTTCATGAATTGTGTTTACATTCGTATTAATCGTTTCATTAATTGTGGCGACATTAGTAGTCAAGTCACTTCTGACCTCAGTCAGTGTGTTGTTAAGTTTGGCAACATTAGTAGCCATAGTTTCATTAATTGCGGCAACATTAGTAGCCATAGTTTCAATAATTGCGGCAACATTAGTAGCCATGGTTTCATTAATTGTGGTGACTCTAGTGTTTATGTTTTCGTTGAGGTTGGCCGTATTAGTCGCCATAGCCTCATTTATGTTAGCAACATTATCAGTTATGTTGCGCCTAACTCTACCTAATATTCCATTTACCTCAGTCACATGTGCTCGGACCGAATCTAAATCGCCTCTCAATGTCGCTGTATTTTCATTAAAATCAGCTCGTAATATGGTAATGCTTGCCTCCATATTGGCATTAATCTGACCCACCATTAGGTTCATCATCTCATGGAACCGCTCTCCCTCCATTACACAAATACAATTGATGTGATGAGGAAGAAACACCTTACACCCAGCGAACACCATTTTATGGATGAATGGCCATGGTGGAAAGCTTGGCCATCCCCAATAACCTCCCATGAATTCTGCTGGATTCGACGACAAAGAATGATTCTACATTTACATTTAACAACAAGCAAAGCAACACAAAACAAGTTACATTTACTACGGATGAAGTACTAGCAACATAAAATACCTCGACTGAATTTTAACTCTATTAGAATTCACCCCATGGTCTGATATCTAAACAGAATGCCATGTGACCTTTTGTACGGCTGTACGACCTCTAAAGTTCGTCACAGTCCAGACAAATTTGTCAATAATCAAAATACATGATCCTCTTAAAAATGACATGTTGCTGATGGCCTACATGTCCACGTCGTCCTCACGTTGGGCGCCAAAAGAAGTAGAAGGTTATGTGCCCGTTGGACGAGGTTATCTGGTTACCACCAACCGTAACGTGGCCTCCCAGATGACCTCTACCTCGAGACACATTGCCGGAGAGGATCGGAATGCACTTCTTGGGACTAGCCGGCACAAGACTCTGCTTCCCTAAGGATCAGGTTCCCATCACAGTGATTGTCATAGACGCCCAAAGAAAATGCACCCCCAAAAGGTCAAAACTACAAAATAATTAAAATCCAGACTTAAGACATACTCATGGTTGGTTTATTTGGCAGGTCAAACCCCTGTCCTACGGTCGGAGGGTTTGATAAAACGGCTATTCCGTAGCTAAAAAGCAAAGAAAAAAATAAACAACTCCTAAAATTAACGTAGCATCCCCTCGACAGGTCCTAAATACAACAAAACAAAGCAAAACTGGGGAAATGGTACCGCAAGAAAAATCGTTTTACAAAAAAACTGATGCTTTTAGGAAGAAGGCATCATGGCATCAAAACATGTTAAACATGACAGCAAAGTTAAAGGACTGGTACCATCCCATATTTACCTTTATACTATAATTATTTGAACTACTCCTGCTTTAATCTGATCAACGGCAACAGACGTCCGTGATACACAAACTATACAAAAATTAATTATTGTCAGTCATCATTTTACAGTACACTGGTACAATTATATACAAACAACAAAGATGTTTTACCTTACAAGAGACAGTAGGGTAATAGTGGGAAACACATCAGTAATAAATAAGTTATACACTCAAATAATCATCTTATTAATCCTGCCTGCAACAGATGAACAACTGGTTGTTGTCCACCGTCATCTATCAGGGTATCTAAACTTGAGAATCAAACTGTGCAAGAACAGCATTCCCCTGATCGGGTCACGACCCACGAGTTCTGAACTTTGGGTTCGTGCGATCTCTGTCAAAGTCTATCAGTGTCAGCTTTTAAAAACTTACCAGTAAGAACGAACGAAGGCGCAATGCATTGGTCTGCTAGACTACAAGTACAAGATCAAAATTTAACAACGATTAAGGTTTAACTGTAATATTAGCATCGCGGGTTTAGGAAATAAATTGATGATTCATGATTTAGTCCTAAGTTTAATGTCGTAGATTTATGAGTCCATTGATTATTAAGATAGTTGACCATATGCAAGGCGACGCAAGAGCGTGCTACCAACACGTGGTACACCTCAACAAAGAATACGTGGCTCGCACGTTAACAATAACACAATCGGTACTCGAAAGAGACCATACCTTTTCCTCCTCGGTCCAAACTTGTTCTGTAACATAGATCTGGCCGGCTTTCTCTAATAAACGTGGTAACCAACCCTGCGTGTATTAAAACACGGTAAATAATCATTCACTTACAAGTGAGAAACATAATAGCCTGAAGGGTCCAACTTATCAAATGGTTGCTCAAATCCATAATAAATCATGACAAAACATATTGGGGCTCGCTCACAAATACCTGCGAGTATATTAAAAATTTAGCATTACTTATCAGTACACCTGTACCAGAACAGCTTTACAAAAATCGATACTGAATCAAGGTCAATAGCATGAGCATAAACAAAGCATAGCCCACAAGAACATTCCTAGCAAGGTCTAGAAATAAAGAAAATAAAAATGAAGTCGATAGTCAATTGTCTCACAAAAGAGATCGTAAGTCACCTTGGGCAATGTCATTGGCGTGGACTGGGCAAACACCTGTCATTATGCTCCCAGCGCTTGGCACTAAGCATCAGAGTGCGTCAGTGAATCTCAAAGAGAATGTCTATCACTGATCATTCAACACATTAAAGCACAGTAAATGTAGACTGAGTGTTCTTAGCAATCACTCTAAAGGATTATACACATGTAAAGGAAGTTATTATAACGTTAAAGATGAATCAATTACAAGTAGAGTGATATGTTTGGCTTCTAAAAACCAAATAGACGTAACAGAAAGATATTCCTCTCCCTTTGAAAGGCTTTGACATTTTGTAACGCCACTGAAGCTCACAGCGAATGAGTGCTGGGTACAAAACATGTTTAAATGATAATAAAAATACTGGTTCACACCTTAACCTTAGGTGGAACTAATCGAAATGATACGAATCGTGTAACATAAACTTTATGAGTAAGTTCATAACATTACTTGACTCATGTACAGCGATGTGAATTATCTGTATTCAAGTGGCGAACTGCTCACTCTTTAAAAATGTATATATTACAAGAACAACAGGCTGGATCCCTTCCATACCTAAACGATACACTATAATGTTAAATAAAGACGTCAGTGGCGTACTAAAATAATAGAAAATGGGGACTTCAAAAACTTAGACCAAATATCAGCTGGAGCTGAATTAAAAACATGCCCCTGTCACAAATGACTAAATTGATGTTCCGGCATGCGGAATTACCTTCTAATAACAATATCGCACCGTGTGGACACACACAATCTGGTGACTAACTCAGTGTCGAGTAACTAAATGCAAAGAGAAGTATTCAGAAGCGTGAAAAATCACTTTAAGGAGGTGGTCAAAAAGAATGAAAGAAGCCTACCTTGATGACTGACAATGAGTTACGGATGCTACAGACTAATCCACCCATGACCATCCACCGTACAGAAATAGATTAGGAAATCATGACTCACAGCTATTGCAGATAATTATCCAGACACGAGGATTGAGGATTTTGCCTTTCATCCAGACAAACCACAAATATCTTCTCTGCTCGGCCACAAGCATGGTTATCCTCGGGTGGTCATCCGTTGTTGTAGTGTGGCTTAGGTGTTCAGCGTTCCTCCCATTCGGATGTTTAAGCCATGGCCCTCATCTTCTTAGATATAGGATTATTATGGCTCAGCACGTGGTGAAATAAAGGCATCTTGTAGATTCGTTATAATACGTATAAAAATAGACACAGCTTCAAGCGTGTTGAAATTCACAGATTTTACACCTTTTCCACCAGCAGACTATATTTAAAATGGCCTTGTCTGCTAAAACATATAAACTGGCTTTGACACTGGGCACGTGTCTTTCCACTGAAGCTAGACAACTTCACACGCTTTAGATATTATATCGAAGAATATCAGCTTAATCTTATTGGTTTTACAGTCGGCCTTTGCACGGCTCGTAAATATTTTACTGTATCTGTTGAATATGACGACCAGATTCTCCACTCGGGTCTTATTGGTACACAACTTGTTTGTCACAGGTCAGCCATTCGAAGCACGCTGTAACCATGTGGTCAACACTTCACTGAATAGAAATATAATCAGATTCACAATCTTGGACGAACTTCTCGCGTCACCAGCACACTTCGTGCTATAATTAATATTTTCAGACGTATTCACTTTACACAATTTGAACGTCGATGATATTTTTAGACTTGGTCACCTGGGACCTTCACAGTTTCACATCCGCTCGTCATGCAAGCGCGGATTCTAGTCATTCCTTCACGGAAGTAGGTGTGATCAGTTCGATCACTTCCGAGTCATTTAGCGTCTAAGTTCATTCCTTCCGCGTATCGGCGGTGTTATACCTTCGGTCGTAAACCATAAATAAAATATCATTAGCCCATGACAAATGTGGCTAGTTAAGCTGAATGACTGATTATTTTAAATTCAGGTTGCACATCAAAGAGAACTTCTTTGATCATGTAGGGTAATTTTATACTGCTTCTTAATGAAGTCAAAAGAACATCTAATGTAGTGGCATGCTGCTGTGGGTGCTTTCACAATTCTTGAGCATTATACATTCCATGGTTCGTGTACAAGCTATCACCAGCATGAGCTATTCGGGCTCAATATACTGTAGTTTCTCCCAGTCGGATAGTTAAATCCCGTGTAAGGTTCTTTAAAACGTTTCAATTTCGTTTGGCCGCCATGCTGAATTAATACTTAACATGTTTTTGAAGTTCATATAGGTAAACTTGTAGTAGGCTAGTATCTTTTATCGCTGCACAATGTTTCATGCTGATATATGTTACCGTTGCGGAGATATAGAATGCCAGTGAAATATTTCGTGTGGCCGCCATGTTGAATTCGTGAAACGTATCAAAATTTGAAAGGCACGGTCGAGGTCGGACGAGATAGTAGCATGTACTTACCGAGTTTCATTGAAATCAATTCGGCCGTTTATATTTTATTAGGGGGGGGGGCACACATATAACCATACGCACACACGGACTAAAGGTCAACTCATTAGCCTTTTTTTTTTTTTTCATAAATGAAAATAGGCTAAAACATACTAAGTTAATGTAGGATCTATTTCACGAATACTTGATATTTGTTTACGCGTAGTACAGTCTTCAGAGTGACACAGGTTATCAGACAAATCCTACACACACACACACAGCCAAGTACACGGAGCTACATGACCACGATGTGGCAAAGCAACTTAAGGAATCAACAACAACAACAGTGTTCCTAGAAGATAGGAGTAAGGAACGGAATCAAACGTGTTCTCATCGCCGATAATTTCTACCGTCTATTTTAGTTTTGTTTCTTAGCCAAATGGTAATTATTTTAGAGATTATAATTATCTATTTGCTTTCTATGGATTTGTTGTAACCGCTATTTAGATCTTTCGATATTAAGGGCAGCTTTCCAGTCGGTCAATACAAATTTAACCCCGAAGTATGTACATCATTAGCAATCATTTCGACTAAACAAGCGACTACCATATAGATAAAACCCGAAATTAGGTTTTCGTACTAAGGGGACCTTGTCGCCTAAAGGGGTCAAATTTGGGATTTTTATTTTATTGTTTAGTTTAATTAAGCACACTTTTCTGAACAAATCTTAGTTTGTTTCATGAAGATCGGACTGTTAGTTTTTGAAATATAAATTATTTTGTGCCGTAGTGTCACGCCCCTTTTATACATGCCGAAACTAAAAGACATAGAGATATCTGTAAAGCAATGTCACAGAAGCATATTTCTCATAAAGGTAATATTTTAATAGTCTACGTGTATTGGCAGTACTTGTTTATTATAAAGAGTTTGGGCGGGAATACGTGTCATTTCTCATCTAGCTTGACATTTGTGTGCATGTGTTGAATTGTGTTTAAAAAAATAGATCTTACAATGCCTAGGATAAGGAAGTTTTCCCCAAAGCTAAATTTAGAGGTAATAAGTACCTCTCTAACATGAGTCGGTGTCAGGGGCGGCTGGCTCTAACAGGCCAGTGGGCCAGGGCCCCCCTTACCATTAACCTGCATTAGTAATTCATTTTTTAATCCTTAACACTCGAAATACTGGCCGAGTTTTGCGCTCCTCACAATGAAAATTCACCAGCATGTTTGAATAACGCCCCACATATCTTGTCACGTAATTCGCCTTGCTGCGGGCTACTCGGGGCCCAGGCCTTACTGGGCCCAAGACTCCATTTAACAACAAACAAGGACAGGTCTATTGCGCGTGCGCGCAGACGCAGTTCAAACGTCGGCTATAGGCTGGTTCACAATTGGCCCGGGAACGAGAACCAGAACGAGAACGCGAAGCTTCCCGGGGCCCCGGTTCACAATTAGCCCCGGAACGTGAACTTGTGCTTGCGCGCGCAATCAGCTATAGCGTAATAATATTAAAACAATCAGCAAGCGCCCACTAATAAACACCAATTACACAACTGAAATGCTTCAGAGGGTTATAATAAGGTTATTATAACTTTATTAAATACACATTGTGCGCTTTAGAGAAGCAAGGTTAGAGAGCGCATTCACAGGTTATGTTTACATCGCTGGCTACTCCTTCCGTACAGCGCATGTGCATGTACAACGTTTCTGATTGGCTCCGGGAAGCTCCGAGAACGTCAAACATGAAACTTGACCATGTTTCCCGTTGGCCTTCCCGGGCTACTTATAGCTTCTCGTTCCCGGAGATTGGTTGTGAACCGACCCATAAGGTAGCGTGCATTTCAACTTCCTTCTCGTTCCCGTTCTCGTTCCCGGGCTATTGTGAACCGGGCTTATGGGCCCAGAGATTGCGAGCCCACGGTGACAAGGACGAATAACAAAAGGAGCAGTTGTATGGGCTCTGGAAGGAACGTTGGAATGCTGAACTGCTACGTTCAACTCGAATTTACAACATCTATGGCCATACCCTGCCCCTTACACAGATTACCTACTACTAGCCCCTTACCACCCCTTCTTCCGATGCTGTTTGAAATGATTCGCAAGACGACCACTGGATGGCAATGGTTATCGGAAACAAAGAGGACACCACCCTGGTGTCATTAGGTCCAAGGTTACGTAAATAGGTCTCTTTTGGAATTCTTTGACAACTGTTACAAATTAAATAATTTTGTTTTTCACCTAGGCCTAGAGTTTTTGACAAATGTCTTAGTGACAGGCTATTATAAATTTGGAATTAAGTAGCGATTTAGAGGATTATTTAAATTATATTAAGTGTAGAACTTAACATTTTCCCTAATGAGACAAAACTTAATGGATATTGGCAAACACCTTAGCGTGCTAGCGAGTAATTTTTTCTGTGCATGATAATTTATTTTGTGTGCACTCCCAAGCTCTAAGACCACCAGCCGCCGCTGGTCGGTGTAGTGAGTCCAAAGAGAACTATTACTGAAATAAGAAACAGTAGCCTAAGTGCAAAACCGAATTGAACGAAATTTGGTACAGCGGTAGCACTAGCAAAGGGCACCTGAATGTCATGTTTTATGTCACCGCTATCTTGACGGAAACGTAATGGCGGCAACCGAAATGTTCAAACTTTAAAACAAATTACGACTACCGGTAACCCAATCATCTGATCTCTACCGAATTTTACAACAACATACCTTTATGTAGGAAGCATATTTTGACCAAACTACAAGGTCATCAGCCCAATAATTTACAGATGGCGGCCATGTATGAGAGCAAATCGATTCCCCCTATGAATTCAAACACGGTGAAACCGAATTGAACGAAAGTTGGTACAAGCTGTTAGGTATTGAACCGGTTGTCAACACACTATCAGCCCTCAATGATATAGACCACCAGGCTGAAGAACGAACCAACGTTACTTAGCAAGATGCCAGAAAGCATCAGAGGAACACTAAAAGGAAGATGGAAGAAGCCAATGATGCAGATGATCCAGATTATGGGGCAGGATTGTTCTAATTATGAAGGCAATACACTATTTTCTTGTGTAAAACTTTTAAATTGAAATTACCAGAAAAGTGATTTTTTCAGTTTTAGGTACATATTTCTGGAAAAATAAGAGAGCTTCAACCATGAAACTTACTTTTTATACCCAAATAGTGAAAGTGATGCAAATTTAGGTCAATATGTTGTGTAAAAGTGTAAATACCTGAGTGAAGAGCATTGAAAATTGTGATTTTTTGAAAATAAATGCATCGCGTATTTTTTAAATTTCATTTCTCAGACCCCATTATTCCAAATGTACTAAATGTGCATGGCTTTGTTCAACATGAGATACCCTACATACATGATTTTTTTAAGGTAATGTAATGGTTATTTTGTCTAAAGGGTGTACCTAAATATGTCTACTTTTAACATTGAATTATATGGGACATTCGTCACCTACAAGGTCCCCATAGGAAACTGAAAATCAACCGACAATTATATTAATTTTAATTGTGGCCAAGGCAGTTAAGGAGTGATACAAATTCCACATAACTGCATACAGGCCATGGAGGCCCTGGGAGTAGTGGAAGGTAGAGGCTTCCACTTTTTGTGACATCAGCACTAGATGGAATGGAGTAGTCAGTTCCACGCCCGGCCATCTTTGCTCCCAGGAATTACCCTGGTACTCATTTCTGGTGTAGGCTGAGTGAACACCAGGGCCATTTGCGTTTCCAAAAGTGGTAGTTTTGTTTCTAAAATCCACTGCCTGGGTGGGGATCGAACCCACTCCCTTTCAGTTAGAAGCTCAGCGCCTCTACCGACTGCGCCACGCAGTTCCCTTTCGGTTTTGCATGCACAAGAAAAAGTTGTGGTATGTTGTTCTTCTCCTCCCTTTCCCCTTTGCCATAACGAATAGAATAAAAAGTGTGATCTCTTCTCTCTCAATAGCATGTAATGAATACGGATCGGGTTGGCACTCACCGCTACGCAGCGCTACAGTCGATTTGAGATGGTTGATTTCCACATATGTTTATGTGTTTATGTGCGATATATTAAGTATTTAATCGGTCGGAGTGTTTTGGTGGTGTTCTGTGCAAACGTTTATTGATATACAAGTGCTTACACTATTACTTCATAGTATTAATACCTGAAATGCTATTGTAGGAAGCATTAACTGAAATGGAATTTAATTTCTTGTCGTGTGTTGACGTTATCTTCGTGTGTTAATTTTATTGTTATTTAATGTAAGTAAACAGCAGTTTAGCCCTTACATTTTCATGAGTGCTTAATGTGAGTAGTGAAGATGCCTTGCTGTTTTGTACCAGTATGCAGATCGTAGCTATGGGGACTGTAAAGAGGTCAGACAGGTTTTCAAACCTCCTAACGATAAGGAATGTTTTATCAAGTGCAAAGGGGCCATGCCAGGGAAGGATAGGGAACTTACTGAAAAGTCCTACATCTGTGATGCTCACTTTTCAGATTTAATTGTTAAATTTGACAAATCTGTGATACAAGGGAAGGAAGTAGTACTTCTCCCAAGAACCTACTGGCGATTGAAAGACTATTTTGTTCCACATATATTTCCTAATTTGCCTAAGTATTTGTCCAGTATGGTGTAAATAAAAATGCTCTTGGTGCCATTAAAGACTACTTCTGTGAAGAAAGGGATGAGAATAAAAGACAATGAGTTTAAAAACATAGATCTACCGTAATGCTGAAGGAGGCGTGATCAGTTTTAGGCAATAGCCTACTCTAAGAAGGGTCATGACTGTGCCTTCTATGTCTGTTAAATGTTAAGTGCTTCTGAAATGATGCTAGTTTACTGATTTTGGTGTTTGTGGAGTGAAATTTATGGTTATTATTGAATTTTATAGTAATCTAAGCTAAAGTTGAAAGTTGCGTTCGTACGGCTTTTTTTTTTTGCTGTGTTGCAAGTCTGTTAAGGGAATGTAATAATGTGAAGAAATCCTTTCTGATATCGAGGTTAATTTTTCCGTTCTTTTTTTTTATTTATTTACCGATAGCTGGCAAAACTAATTGCATTTTGAACTTGCTCTCTGTCATCGCTTATTGTCGAAACTGGACTATTACAGGAGACGACTTATTAAATTATAATTGGACACAGTAAAGTAAGTGGAGATGTCGAACTTATTAGTGCCTATGAGGATATCTTGCGGTGTTTTAACATGTAAAACAGGTCGCAAGGTTATAAAGTCTCGTAAGCGCCAATGCTAACTTACATCACAGATCGGAGCCAGCGCTGCGCTGCGGCGGACCAGGCGTACTAGGCCAGTGATATCACTTCTTATTCTATTCGTTATGCCTTTGCCATAATATGTGCAGTCGTTTTTGCATGTTTTGTTGGTCAAGTTGAAATTTCTATTCACATTTCACTTCCTTCGAACATAGGCATACTTGACAATAGACGACAAAGCCATCAGTTGAATAATCATCACTATTACCTGATTACCCCCACTGATTTAATAAATACTGTACCATACTTTCAGCTGCTCTTCTCTTTAGGCATTTTGAGTAAAATATATGCAGTAACACTTTAACTTAACTGAAGAAACACCTCACAAAACTAACCCCGGGCTACTGGCTGACGAGAGGGTGAAAGTAATGTTCCTTTCATTGAAATAGGCAGGCACCGTACTTGCGTAAAATACTGTTCTCTCATGATTGTATGTTACTCAGAAAGTTGCTTATAAGGGATATCCAACACACAGGCAAAACCAATTTTGTTCGAGATGCTTTAAACTACCGGTACCGGTATACTTAACTTCAAATGTATATCGGTATGCAATAAATCCAATAAACCCTCAAATTTTGACTTTGCATATACGCATGTAAAGTTTCAAAAAATCCTATCCCTAATTATTAGGCCTACACACTATGTTGTTAATTAGTTTTAGTGGCTTGGTACATATTGGTCATCAGCCCTGTGTACTTGGGCGTGTGTTCAGCTTGTCTATATTTCTGTGGTGAATGTAGTACCGGTAGTGTGTGTAATTGTTAGGTAGGTGTCCCGGGACTTGATATAAGGTAGCCTACTATCCCGTCCTGATATTTGCCTAGAGGGAGTGAAAAATCATACTCAAATAGCACCCGACAGCACCGGGATTCGAACATCCACTCTCCGAACTTACTGCAGTTCTCCATGGCGGTCGTGGTGAGTGGTTTAACGCGCACGACTACGTCGGGGGTATTACACAATAGTGTTGGCTGATGACGCCGTCGTCTTAGCGAGTTCTCCTGCACTCTAGTATCCTCAGTACATGGTCACTCAAGACTGGGTGAACTAATTAACCCTTGGCTGGAATGTGGTGAAGCCTCAAGATCTCGGTACAGTATGAGTGGTGGGGGACGAGAGCGCTGGAGGAGACACACCTCACGTATAGTTCTCGCACTTTCCTCATTAACAACCAGCTCGCTTTTGAAACCTAGCTGGGCAGCCATGTTTATATTCCAAGTCTGTGTGGAGTCAGGGCTTTCCCAACTCGAGGCACAGCATTGACAACTCTCCACCATAGCCACTGAGATCAAGCAGTGAGCCCGGACAGAACTTCGTGCAACTATGCAACATTGGAGACCTGACAAGCAAGCTGGCAGCCTATTCTGGACTTTAGACTCCATGTTGAGTCACAGAGCAAGCATAGTATTGTTCACGAACCATCAGTTACTAATCAACAGTGAACAATGGTTATTGTGAGCGCATGATAGGCTACTGCCTAACGTTTGAGTTACCGGTCGTTAACAAGGCAAGTGAGAGAACTATAGCTGTGCCGAGCTCCAGACAGTTACAGTACATGCACAGATTATAAGCAAGATGTCAACAGAATAGTGCACGAAGAGTGACTGCGGACATTGTTCCCCCACCACTGAAACATAGCTGGAAATCTGCCTGCCCAGAGCCGACAGCTTGACCTTGAGGCTTCACCACGAACGGCTCAAGCTATATTCGTACAAGAATAACTTATGGGGTTTTCATACGCTAGTGCGTTTACATTTCACAAATAATAGAGGTATTTTCTGCAAGTTTTGCTCATATGTAGACTCCCACCCCAGTATTTTATTTGAATCCTTTTGAAAATGTCAAACAATTTACTCCAATCAACATGATCAAAAACCATTTCTAAGTTTACAAATGTTATGAAAGTCCTTATCTTTCCTAATTCTACCTTCCAAGATCAGCCCAAGACTTATTATACCATACTGTACTTTCACTTGTTTCTATGTCCTGAAACCAAACTTATCATCACCCAACTTGACTTTAGTCTTAGTAGGCTAACTTATAACAGCCTTAATTCCAGCAATTCGTCTAGGTTTTTGCCATGTAGGCTATGTTGTAGGCTTTCACCCAGGATTACCAAATTGGTCTCAACAGCAGGCTTCTAGTACCTACTTCCTGGACCCCACTGGGATAGAAAACACCTTGCCCTACATCTCATATATAAAGTACATCATAGCTCATTCAGCATTATCTCCTCCCTACAGAGGTACCACAAGATGGAGCTCTTGGCTCACCCAGCAAAATGTACGATGACATACCATATTTCATACATAGCATTTAGTAAAAGACTTGCTATCCCAATGAGATCCAGGCAGAAAGTGCCAGAGCCCTACTGATGAGCCCACTTTGGTACTCCTGGGCAAAACCCTGCGACACTGCAAAACACTAGAACAATTGTTGGAATTATGGCTGTTATTTTAAATAACAATAAGAACTTATAAGAAATTACCATTTAGTGAATTGAATTAAAAGACAGTATGTCCATGTATTTCTATAAGTTACATGTTTCATACAGACAATAATACAAGACTTTACAACGTCATCACGTTTTCCCATGTAAATTGCTTTAAAGGTTTGTTTTGATCACTTGAATAGGATACAAGAAATAAAATCATGTTCTTGAAATTTTTAACAGCTGCCATTACGTTTCATTGTCCTGGCTGTAAAGTGTTAAAGCTTCACATGGGCACACTTGTATAGAGAGAGAAATCTTGAGCAAAGAATATGTTAGTTGTACTCACTTCTGATTAAGTAAAACATGGTTCTCTAAAAAGGAGTTTAGAAAGAAACTATTATGGTGGCTGTGCTAATGTTTGAAATGTAATTGCCTTTGATCGGAACCAAGTTATAAGCCTGATATTTTATGTGATGACAGGGGAGTATATAAAAGAACAATGAGTGAGATGGCTTACTGCTTGTGCAATCTCCTGCCGTGTTGGTGGTTGCACTGAGACAGTTCAACTTTCTTCAGGTCTTGTTTCTCACTGAGATTACTGAAAAGTACTGTCTCCATCTTTCCAGCTGCCACATCTTGGATGCCAAGGCTCTACGGTTAGTATCTTTCACTGGTTTATCCCTCGAGAAGTTCTTATTGGATAGCCTTCTCGTAATTGCATATACTTCTTTGCTGTTACTCGCTCTTGCTGCTGCTGCTGCTGCTGCTACTACTGCTGCTTGCATTGCTAGTTGATCTGTAAACACTTGTTTATCTCTCCGAACATTCTTCTTGACTTCTCTATTTGCCTCCCTATATTTTATCATCGCTGCTGATGTCTGGTTTCTTGTTCGACTGGAATTGACTAGTGCCTTGCACTCTTCACTTTTGTATTGATTTCCATGTTTCATCCAATATCCATTCTTTCCTTCCAGGCTCTCTGTAACCAACTAACTTACCTCGTCACATGTTTCATTTTTTTTTAGCATATGGCTTTTAGTGCCGGGAGTGTCCGAGGACATGTTCGGTTCGCCAGTTTTTGTAGCTGCTTCGAGACGGACACCCAATGGGTGAGCTACAAGTACCGTTGGGGAGGAAAGTTGGAATGGAAAGTCGAGGAGTTGGAAGGTAGCGGCTGTGGCCTATAGTTAGGGACCAACCCCGGCACATTTGCCTGGAAGGAAGATGGGAAACCACAGAAGACCATCTTCAAGGTTGCCGGGGGGGGGGGGGGATTCGAACCTCCCCGCCTCCCGGATGTGAGCAACTGCCAGCAGTCATGCCGTAACGACCACGGCTAACTCACCCGGTCACATGTTTCATGAAAGAGTTCTTTTACTGTGCTCCATTTTGAATTTCTCTCTTCATCTGATTGTTTACTACGACCTCAAACCTGCTCTTCGGTTGGATCTTGAACTCATTTTTAACTTCTGTTTATCTTAATTTCACTGAGTTGAAAGGCTCCTTTCGTACAACTGCCTGGTTTATGTGTGCTGCCTCCATCAGTTGAACATCTGCAATCATGAGATGATGGTCACTCCCTACTTCTGTTCCACGTTTGTTTCTCACATCCAGAAGTGAATGTCTCCATCTCCTACTATTAAATGCCAAGTGATCGATTTGGTTTCCTATTTGAAGATCCGGTCATACGGACGAGACCTTATAGCAGTTCTTATGTGGAAAAAGTGATCCTCCTATAACCAGATCAAAATTACTGCATAGATCTATGAATCTCTTACCATTATAATTTTCCTCTCCTATTCCTTGTTTGTCCATGATGATTTCCCTACCTTCATTTTCACTTCCAATTTTTGCATTTAGATCCCCCATTAAAACCACGATATCCTACTTCTTTATTCCTGCCGAGGTTGATTATTTATTTAGCATATGACTTTCAGTGCCGCGAGTGTCCGAGGACATGTTCGACTCGCCAGAGGCTGTAGCTGATTCAAGCGGACACCCATGGGGTGAGCTACAAGTTCCGTTCAATTTCAAGCCAGCCTATCATAGAACTCCTCTTTCTTTTCCTTTTCTGATAACTCTGTTGCTGCATAGCACTGCACTATTGTCACAGGTCTAACTTTGGTTATTAGTCATACAGTGCGGCAGGTGTCCATTCCATTACGCTGTTCTTTGCTTTCATTGTGAGTAAAACTCCCACTCCACTTGAATGCTGTTCGCTTTCTGCTCTTTGGGAGTAAATGAGTACCCCCATCCTCCTTTGTTCTCACTTCTCCATAGCCTGTCCATTGTGTTTCACTGAACCCAAGTACCGGTATCTCCAATTTACACCTTTTCATATTGGCCACTACTTGTCTCGGTCAAACCCCCTCACCACTGGCGGCATGAAAGGTAAGATGTAGTAGGATTAGAAGCTACAGCCGGCAACCATGAATGGGTTAGTGCCAGGGCGATAACCACGCCCAGCAGCTGACAGTACGTAATTGAAAAACATTTGGATTTATTACGAGATTAATCGGAAATGAGAAAGAAAGAAAGAAGCAAAGAAAGAACCAAGCATGATTGAAGAGTAACGTCAATAAAAACAAATAATGTGTCAGCATAAAATGAATTCTATACTTTTGAAGTAACAGTAAAAGAAGATGCATTGGCTGTTGGAGAATAAAAGTGCATTGTTATAGCAACCCTTTTCAGCATATGTGAATATTCGCCCTTCTGCTCCCCAAACGCCCTTGAAATAATGTCAAACATAACTTCTGAAAAGTCGCAAGTGTGTGCTCACTTTAACTGCTACAGACATGGCCAAATTATCAGAATTAAAATAAAACTCCCCAGTTCTTTAACAATTTGTGTCCCTAATTAGGATAGTAACCGGTGTTTTCATAAATGTTATTTTAGTAATTGATGAGAGTGGAATTTCTATATTTTGAGCTATATTATATTTTATGCAATTATACTGAGCCCAAGGTGTCTTTTCCACCCCTTTTTTGTGTGAAAAACTATCTCACTTTATCCTCCTTAATCAAACATACTGAACCCTTAATATGATTGCCGCATATTAATGTTTCATATTTCTGGTCTGTATGAAGACGAAAGATGAGATTTGTAGGAGGCCTGCTAGCATGTTGAAAATGTAGAAGCTACCTGGCAATAAGAAGGGAGCCTGACATCGTGTTCAAAACAATGGGCCGGGGAGAGTTTGGAATGCAGCCCGGACCAAAGAAAGGTATAACCCGTTAGCTGGATTTCAAGAACCTAGTTGGCACGTTGGACAATGAGTCGCACCTAAGCGTCTGTTCCTTGATACAGGGGAAAATACGTGGGCGGGGCGGCATTTTACCGCAAGTTCAGAAACAACACCCAACCAATAAGGACTGAGGACGCGAGGCCTTTCGCGCTATTTCGAAGATACGGCATCCGATGAAATTAAGGAGGGAAATTGATTACGATTAATTGCTCGATAAGAATAAAATCCGCATGCCATAGGTGTTCGATTCGCATCAAGACAAGCTCCCTGATATGTGTCATGTGTATGTAGGACTACTGGTTTAATAATTAGATATTTTATTCAGTCACGCCCCCACTTTAGGACTAAAATGCATAAATACTGGGTGGAGTGTTCACTGAGGGACAGTATTATTTCATCCGTTGACAGATTGTGAAGGCTGATTACGCTCGTTATACGCTACTATTTTGGGAAGTGACAATACTTAAACTTTCATAAAATCATTGCTCTTAGGAGATGAAATTCTACCGCATCTCGAATGTATAAATTAATGTGTTCTGCGTGTGAAATGTTCTAGATAGCTTTTGGCTATAAGTGAGGGACAGTCACCGCTAAATATTGCTATCAGGACTTGTGGGTGGATACAGCAACCCACGCTAGCAATCTATTAGGGTATTGTGTGAGGCACTATTTTAAAACGAACTGACATTCTATTTGAAGCAGCCAGCCAGAAATGGAGACCGTGGTATCAGCAGCTGAAGGAAGAATGGTGCTACTGGAATCGAACACGGAAATGATGGGGTGCTAAGCGCACATGGCCGGGGTCATGTCCAGGAAACGTCAACGATGGAGGACACTAAAAGGGGATGAGTACCGAATGATTTATTTCATTATGTAGCCTAGTTTTGGTAATCGGGAAATCCTTGTATATTGTATAGTTGTGATGTTTTCTTTGTGTGATTAGAGTGTTTTTGGGGTGACCGACCACTATTTTAATTTGTGAAGATCATCGTGGTTATTCTTTTGTATTTCATTAAAATTTGTGCGGGACAGTCGGTTAAATTGTACTCGTGTGCACTGAGTGCGTTTTTATGACAGATACAGCAAATGAACGGAATGTATCGCTGATGATAAGTGAAGCTTTGGTTAGGTAACGTAATTTCAGTATAAGGGGGGAAATGTGATAATTTTGTGGGAGAGACTTCGGATTACCCAGGCTGTAAATTTTATGCGATATTGCATATTTTCTTAGCGAGAAGCATTCAGTTTCTCTGGTAATCATTCCTTTGTAGTTGAGCACTTAGTAACTTCTTGTGTGTTGGAGCACTATATATTTTTTTTCTGAGATTTATCTGTGATCTGGAGCAAATTGAGGGTGGTGTGTGTTGTACCAAGGCATGGGTCTATTATTATTATTATCCTGCGCGGGGTCTGGCCGAGGTCAGTTACCTGTCAGCTGCATGGCGTCGAAGACAGGGCTCACATGGTTGAGGTCACTGTTAAGTATTCTACAGATCCCAAATTGCATGGTGCAGGTTTGAGGACAGATCTACGAGTTGATATGTGTTTTATTCCAGGGTGTGAATGTTAATTCTTTTCTTCGGATCTCTGATATATGTGAGATACAAATTTGAGACTTGCCTGGTATTGACACAATGACGAGAGCTGGATATTCCAGACTGACAAGGCTCAGATCTCAGATAAGAACAGAGGAGCCATTAGGGCCAGGATGCGTGCTCCCGCGATAACGATCAGTTAAAAGCCTGGATGATTGGAAGCGAATTAGATTAATTTTTATGCAAGTTCTTCACATCAGAAATGCAGTTCGTGATTAGGCTAATTTCTGTATTGTTGCCATTTGGCTACTGTCTCGTAATTATTGTAAATATTTTATCGCATTTTTTTTGATGCGCCCCTGTAACTTTGGTGTGTTCGGAAAACGATCGGTTTATCCATGAATTAGTTACGGATGGCCACGATTGTATTTTCAGCCTGTTTATGTAAGACCTTTTTAGGCAGCTTGATTTTGCGTGCTTTGGCACTGATATAAATACTTCTCGCGGAAGTAATGACTGTATATTTAGTAAAGGGTAGTGTGGTCGATTGTCACGTCATTTTATGTTAGCCATTAAGTATGGATCCCGATGCCAAGGCGTGGTGAAAAATGTTCATGGATATGCGTCCTGCGATCTGGTTCTATGGAAGCATATCTCATGGAAACACGTACTCATTCTAACCGTAGTCCTGCCAGTAAAAACCGTCAAGCACAATACACGCAACATTAAGAGGGGTAAGGACGAGGTCCATGATTTGATTTATTTGCTGCTGTAATGTTGATTCAGAGTAACCTATTATTTGATTGTTTATTGTTGAGTTGAGAAATATGGGTGTCATAAGGGAAATTTGTGTCATTGTTGTGTCATTCTTATCGGGATATTAAAATATTTGTTTTGTTGAAGTTGAGTCATCTTTTGTTAATTATATTCTCCTTGTGTCACCTTGAAATTATGGAAGCAAAGTACAAAATATCCAACTTCACGACGATGGACCGTACACCCCCGAATAAAGTCTCGTGTACGCTTCCTCAAGGGGACATATAGGAAGAATGGCGCAGGCCAACTATGGGGCTATTTCGTGTTAGGTTGGTTGGCTGTGTGAGAAACGTGGTATTAGAAATTTGGTATACAAGTTTGCCACTGTTTCAGGTTTTGTTAAATTCAGTTAATAGGCGAAGTTTTTCCGCCAGATGTGATAAATAAAGTAGAATCTTGGAGTTTGTCAGTAAATATTAAATACGGGACACATTACTTGATTTGATTGATGATTTTGAGATAATGTGAGTATCCGGGCGTCCAACTATAGATTAATTAGAAATGTGTAGTGATGACAAACTCAAAAATGTAGTAGGAGGGTGTTAACCCTGGAAAGATTAATTATATTTGATAATTAAGTCTTGGTGAAAACGTAAAGCCAATTTAATTAGGGAAAATTTTAATAACCGATACTAAGTGTTGACACTAAGTAAATTAAAGTAAAGATATACTCAAGGATGATTGCATTGCGGGAGGTTAAAATAAAGTAAATGAATTGAGTATGATTAAAATATTTAAATGCATTGTTGTGTGTGTGCGTGACGGAAGTTGATGTTTCTATGTGCATGGCCCCTATATTCTCAAGTGAATTTATTTGTTGTCATGGCGACAATTGAGGAAATAAGACAGATTGTAGAGCTTGCCACGGCAAGGAACATTGAAAATTTAGAGAAAATGAGAGCTGAACTGAAGGAACAGAGTAGGGTACAAGTTGAGGAATTAAACAATCGTATTTCACAACAGTCCGAGGAAATAAATAAGCGTATCGCGGAACAGTCGGTTATACAAAGCGAGAAAAACCAGGAGCAATTTAATCAGCTGTCGGATAGGATCAAACAAAATACTCAGGAGCAGATGGACCAGTTAGCCAGTGAGGCAAGCAAAAACAACGACAAACAACTAGGTCGTATGAAAGAGATGGAGGAGAGCTTCGACAGAAAACTGGGAATTCTTGATGAGACCGTAAACGCTAAGCTGAAACAAATTGAACAGGCATGTAGCTATAATTCGGATGAAATGAAAGAAGCGCACGAAAAATTGAAAGAACGGTTTGATAAGGTGGAAGCGAACACTCAGGGTATGCAGCAACAAATCGAAGCAGTAGACAATAACTTGCTAGGCATAGTGAAAGAGATGGAGCGGGCCGAAATGAAAGCGACGGAGCGTTTGAAAGGGATAGAGAAAGAGCAAGGTGAATTAAAGGCGTCCTTTGATGCAAATAATAATCAAATGGAAATACGGCTGGACAGGATGGAAATAAATCAGGAGGAAAACGCAGAGAAACTTGAGGCGAAATTCGAAGGATTGAAGATTAAAATACGCAAAGATCTGAGCCGAGAAAGGGAAAATAGTAAAGAAGAACGCCTATCCATAATAAAGAAATTAGGAGATAATCTCGCCAGGTTGCAACTCTTAGAAAAAAATGTGCATTCGAAACTGCAGGAACAGGATGATAAATTTGTAAAAGCTGAACTCAAGTCACAAGAGCTGGACACGTTGTTGACATCCGTGAAAGACAGAGAGGGCTTGGAGAACAATAATAGCTTGGAGAACGTAAATAGCTTGGGGGCGAGTAACGGAACGGAAAGGGGGCTGAGTAATGAGCAGAGCCCACTGACCTGTTGCAACACAAGAGTATTTGAGAAGTTTAGAGGCCAGACGTCGACCCCAGAGCAAACCGCATTACCCACACAAATTATACAAGTGATCAGGGGCAATGAGTACAAACCAAATCGATACACAGATGGAACAGGGACCACGCCTAAACAATTCTTGTGGGAACTAGACGATTTTTTTTAGACCAGGGGGTACCGGAAAGTAAGAAATTACGAATGGTAGAGAAGTTTTTGAGTGGGAGCAGCTTAATTTGGTATCAGAGCTTCAAATATACTTTTGGTAGCATGCAGGACTTTAAGGATGCATTCTTAAGAAAATTTTGGTCTTCAGCCCTGCAACAAAGTCTAAGGATGGACTTGTACGCTCGCAAGTATCATTCTACCCACCCAACGAGATTTGCCGATTTCTTTACCCAACAGCTATTAAAACTGAAAGATTTAGATGACCCACAATCCGAAAAAGACATGGTAATGACAATAGGAAGACAGCTTCCCATGAACGTGCAACAGTTCCTGGTAACGGCAAATATAACTACAGCAGTCGGAGCGGAAGAGATGCTAAGGAACTTGGATGAGACAAGCCTACAGCTACCGCCTCGGGGCGCGAGACACAACGAGCAAGTGAACACTGCAGAGGTTGTAAATGAGAGCGCTAAGAATAGCACTCGCACGAGGTCACAGGCAACAAACACTGGAACAGATCAGCGCTGGCAAGAAAATAATAACGGACAGTACGGGAGGTACGAAAACAGAGGAAATTACAGGAACAACAGAAATAATTACAGACCGTACCAAAGAGGATATCAGGAAGGCGGAAATGATAGAAGGCAGGAATTTCCGTACCGAAGGAATGGTGACACGAGAAATGACCGTCAGTGGCGTAACGACAGACAGCAGACAGGGGGGTACCAAAGAGGGCACCACAACAACTGGAACGAGAGATATCACGAATCACAGAGGTACCTGCAGGATTTACATGCTGCGGAGAATAATGAACCAGATAGATGGGAAAGAGCCATGAAAAACCACCAGAACCCGGACACATTCGAGGATCAGGGAGCTGAGAGTTTGGAAAGGCAGCAGGAAACATGCAACCAGGGGGCGATACCGAGGGACTCTCGGGATAAAAAAAAACAATAATTTCAGTTAAAGGAGATAGTCTCGCAAAACAGCATGGGGCTGATGACCATGATGGTAGAATTGTTGCACACATAGCAGAGTGGGTTGCAAGACCGGAAGATTGCCTGGAGGAGATGACTAAGCCACAGACAAATAACATCAAGAAACTACCAGTAATTTATGCACGGATTGGGGGAGTGAACGTAAGATGCCTTCTAGATACCGGGGCGCAAATAAGTCCTATATCAGAGACATTGTTGAAGGAACTGGCACGTAATCAACATGTACCATTGATTCCTGTACCACAGTTGAAAGTAAGGGGCGTAATTCCCGAGCGATCTATAGTATGCAAGCACCAAGCGTACATAGAACTGGATATTTTAGGCCACACCTTCGCACAGACTTGCATTGTTATGGCAAGAATGAATTTTAATGTCATATTAGGGGCAGACTTTATTTATGATTACCAAGCAATTATTGACCTGCATAACAATATGGTAAGCTTTCGGCAGATTGAAGGAATAAGGGAAGTTGCCTTACACATGGACGACGGACCTAATGATCAGGAAGTAGACACCTGGATGCTGGAAACAATTAACGAGGAAACCATTGAGGAACTAAGTGATGAAGCGGAGGACGAGTGTGACATTGCTGTCGTGGAACTTGGAGAGCAGGACTACTCACAGGAAATATGGACCTTATTAGCGAATGAAGAAAAGGACGGATCCGAATTTGAATGTCTACTACAGGAGCGGCTTCGAGAAGTAAATTTGGGGGAAGCGGATAAGAAGGAATTTGAAAATATTTTACGCAAACACAAAGAAGTTTTCGATACTGTCCCAGGGAAGATTTTAAACTTCACTTATGCCATACAAGTGGATAATTGGGCCCCATTTAAGAGTAAATTATATCCGATACCAGAGAGGCACTATTCTGAAGTCAAGAATATCATAGACGGAATGCTAGCGTCTGGCATGATAAAGAAATCACCGACACCATATCTCAACGCAATATTGGCTGTTGTAAAACCAAATGGATCGATCAGGCTGTGTCTCGATGCACGAAATTTGAACTTCAAGGTCATACCTGAGTATGACAAAGCGCCGTTAATCCGTGATGTACTGAAGGGATTCAGAGGAAAGCATATATATTCTTCTGTCGATCTCACTAATTCGTACCATCATATTGAACTAGAGGAAAAGTCTAAGCTACTGACAGGCTTTCTCTTCGATAACCAGACTTTTATTTGGAATAGGCTCCCGTTTGGCATTAAAACAGCTGGATCTGCACTTATCAGAGCTTTGGAGAGGAATTTAACGGATGAGGTCAAGAGCATGACAGTAAGATATATCGATGATATTCTACTGGCATCCGGAGGTATTAATGAGCACATGTGTAACCTGGACAAACTGTTGGAAAATTTGAAGACCACAAGTTTTAAAATAAATTTGAAGAAATCTCACTTCTTCAAGAATGAAATTCTATACCTGGGGCACATCATTGATCGAGAAGGCGTGCGGCAAAATCTGCGAAAATCGAGGCGATAAAGAGATTTCCAACCCCCACTAGGGTGAAACATGTGAGAGCTTTCCTTGGAGTGACTGGTTTCTTCAAAGAAAACTGTCCTGGATATACGGAGACTGTAGCTCCAATGCAGGAAATGCTAAAGAAAGCTAACAGATGGAAATGGGATGACGCCTGCGAACAGTCATTTCAAGCAACTAAGGAACTTTTGGCCAACTGCATTAAATTGGGTTATCCAGACTTTGAAAAGAAATTTATCATACAGGCAGATGCTTCCTTTATTGGGGTAGGAGCAATGCTCTATCAAGAAAATTCTAATAATTCACAGGACCGATCATATTTGGCATTTGTAAGCCGCAAACTGCGCAAACACGAGAAAAATTACACCGTGACTGAATTGGAACTGCTAGCGATACTTCACGCATTACAAAATTGGCGGAAGATCGTTTTCGGTTATCAAATTGTGGTGAGGACAGACCACAAGGCATTGATGTTTATGTTCAAAACGGCGATGATGAGTGAGAGAGTCACGCGTTGGTCACTATACATTCAACAATTCAACATAGAAATAGAACACTGCCCTGGAAAAATGAACGTGATACCTGATGCCCTAAGCAGATACCCAGACCCGGAGGACGAGATAACAGTAGATGTCCGACACGTTGAGTTGACCACCAAGGACAGGGAATTCCTAGATGAACTGAAGAACATAGCTCAGGAACAGGAAAGGGAACCGTGGATGATGATGATGATGAGGAAGTATTTCAGAAGAGAACTACAGCCCGGAACACCGGCATACCAAGAAGCAAGGTCAAAGGAAGCCAAGTATAACCTTATAAACGGAGTGCTGCATAAATTTATAGACGAAGACCACACCAAGTATAGGATATTAGTACCAGCAATACTGCAGAGAGGACTGACATGGCATGTACACAACAGTTTAGGCCATGTCGGTACAGACAAGGTTGAAGCGACGATCGGTGAATCTTTCACTTGGCCTAGGATGAGGACGACGATCTGTGACGTCATAAAAACCTGCGACGCATGCCAGCGAACTAAGCCAAATAACTACTTAATGAGGCAGATCCCAAAGCCTTTACTACCTGGAAAACCTTGTGAGCTAGTGGCTGTGGACACATTTGGGCCGATTCCTAAGGGAAGGCGGGGATGTAAACACCTACTTGTATGCATTGATGTGTTTTCGAAGTTTGTTGTTCTATGTCCTATTCAGAAGACAACTTCAAAACAAGTGCTGAGCAGAATAAAGCATAAGGTGATCCCAATGCTAGGAAAACCTGAATTCTTACTCTCTGATCACGGCAGCTACTTCACGAGCGCCGAATTTAAAAGGGGAATCGCCGATCTGGGAATCAAACACATACTATCTTCTATAAGACACCCAAGGTCAAATCCAGCCGAGAGAGCGATCAGGGATATTTTAAAATTTTACCGCATTTTCATTCCAAACGCACACTACAAATGGGTAGAGAGAGTGGGTGATGTTGAGACGTGTATGAACTCTACCAAGCATGAATCAACTGGTCAGATACCATTGGTACTACACCACAACAGACTTCCGGTGAGATCATGGGACAACGCTCTCAACTGTCCCAGAGATCCAATGCTAGCACATGACATCAGAATCAGAAACACTGTGGAATATATGAAAAGCCAAGCAGACAGACGTCTGAGGAGGATGAGAGGAAAGAAGTTCCACCGGGAATTGGTCGTAGGGGAATTGGTCCTAGTGAAAAAGATCCCGATATCTGATCCAGCAAGCAAAATACTGGCCAAGTTCAGCCAGCGATATATTGGACCGTTCCGCATTGTTAGAAATCTGGGCAACAATGCGTACAGGATTCAGGAAATCAGCACGGGAACGATGTCAGTCTTTAACATTGAAAACCTTAAGGTGTACCTAAGGACGGAGCCGTTTGAGAACGAAGAAGACGTCGCTGAGGCAAATGCGGTACATTTCAAATAAACCACAACATACAGCACGGGGAGACTGGAGCAAGCAGCTGGAGGAAGAAGCGAGTAATGGTTTGTTTACAAACTGTGCAGTCAGCCGAGGTCAGACTCGCTTAGACAGAGAGCGGAAATGAATGGGAACAAGGCAGGTAGCGAGCAGACAGAAGGCGGTGTCGAAGTGAGTCAGAAAGGAAGAAACTCATTAGCAAATGAGAGGAGGACACCACACAGCCAGAATGAAATTTGAAAATTTTGAGTACTAGACCGTATGAAGGCACAAAAAAAATCGAATCCATGTATCGATTCGATTTTTCCTAAGAAAAGGACGAATGAACCCTTAATATGATTGCCGCATATTAATGTTTCATATTTCTGGTCTGTATGAAGACGAAAGATGAGATTTGTAGGAGGCCTGCTAGCATGTTGAAAATGTAGAAGCTACCTGGCAATAAGAAGGGAGCCTGACATCGTGTTCAAAACAATGGGCCGGGGAGAGTTTGGAATGCAGCCCGGACCAAAGAAAGGTATAACCCGTTAGCTGGATTTCAAGAACCTAGTTGGCACGTTGGACAATGAGTCGCACCTAAGCGTCTGTTCCTTGAGACAGGGGAAAATACGTGGGCGGGGCGGCATTTTACCGCAAGTTCAGAAACAACACCCAACCAATAAGGACTGAGGACGCGAGGCCTTTCGCGCTATTTCGAAGATACGGCATCCGATGAAATTAAGGAGGGAAATTGATTACGATTAATTGCTCGATAAGAATAAAATCCGCATGCCATAGGTGTTCGATTCGCATCAAGACAAGCTCCCTGATATGTGTCATGTGTATGTAGGACTACTGGTTTAATAATTAGATATTTTATTCAGTCACGCCCCCACTTTAGGACTAAAATGCATAAATACTGGGTGGAGTGTTCACTGAGGGACAGTATTATTTCATCCGTTGACAGATTGTGAAGGCTGATTACGCTCGTTATACGCTACTATTTTGGGAAGTGACAATACTTAAACTTTCATAAAATCATTGCTCTTAGGAGATGAAATTCTACCGCATCTCGAATGTATAAATTAATGTGTTCTGCGTGTGAAATGTTCTAGATAGCTTTTGGCTATAAGTGAGGGACAGTCACCGCTAAATATTGCTATCAGGACTTGTGGGTGGATACAGCAACCCACGCTAGCAATCTATTAGGGTATTGTGTGAGGCACTATTTTAAAACGAACTGACATTCTATTTGAAGCAGCCAGCCAGAAATGGAGACCGTGGTATCAGCAGCTGAAGGAAGAATGGTGCTACTGGAATCGAACACGGAAATGATGGGGTGCTAAGCGCACATGGCCGGGGTCATGTCCAGGAAACGTCAACGATGGAGGACACTAAAAGGGGATGAGTACCGAATGATTTATTTCATTATGTAGCCTAGTTTTGGTAATCGGGAAATCCTTGTATATTGTATAGTTGTGATGTTTTCTTTGTGTGATTAGAGTGTTTTTGGGGTGACCGACCACTATTTTAATTTGTGAAGATCATCGTGGTTATTCTTTTGTATTTCATTAAAATTTGTGCGGGACAGTCGGTTAAATTGTACTCGTGTGCACTGAGTGCGTTTTTATGACAGATACAGCAAATGAACGGAATGTATCGCTGATGATAAGTGAAGCTTTGGTTAGGTAACGTAATTTCAGTATAAGGGGGGAAATGTGATAATTTTGTGGGAGAGACTTCGGATTACCCAGGCTGTAAATTTTATGCGATATTGCATATTTTCTTAGCGAGAAGCATTCAGTTTCTCTGGTAATCATTCCTTTGTAGTTGAGCACTTAGTAACTTCTTGTGTGTTGGAGCACTATATATTTTTTTTCTGAGATTTATCTGTGATCTGGAGCAAATTGAGGGTGGTGTGTGTTGTACCAAGGCATGGGTCTATTATTATTATTATCCTGCGCGGGGTCTGGCCGAGGTCAGTTACCTGTCAGCTGCATGGCGTCGAAGACAGGGCTCACATGGTTGAGGTCACTGTTAAGTATTCTACAGATCCCAAATTGCATGGTGCAGGTTTGAGGACAGATCTACGAGTTGATATGTGTTTTATTCCAGGGTGTGAATGTTAATTCTTTTCTTCGGATCTCTGATATATGTGAGATACAAATTTGAGACTTGCCTGGTATTGACACAATGACGAGAGCTGGATATTCCAGACTGACAAGGCTCAGATCTCAGATAAGAACAGAGGAGCCATTAGGGCCGGGATGCGTGCTCCCGCGATAACGATCAGTTAAAAGCCTGGATGATTGGAAGCGAATTAGATTAATTTTTATGCAAGTTCTTCACATCAGAAATGCAGTTCGTGATTAGGCTAATTTCTGTATTGTTGCCATTTGGCTACTGTCTCGTAATTATTGTAAATATTTTATCGCATTTTTTTTGATGCGCCCCTGTAACTTTGGTGTGTTCGGAAAACGATCGGTTTATCCATGAATTAGTTACGGATGGCCACGATTGTATTTTCAGCCTGTTTATGTAAGACCTTTTTAGGCAGCTTGATTTTGCGTGCTTTGGCACTGATATAAATACTTCTCGCGGAAGTAATGACTGTATATTTAGTAAAGGGTAGTGTGGTCGATTGTCACGTCATTTTATGTTAGCCATTAAGTATGGATCCCGATGCCAAGGCGTGGTGAAAAATGTTCATGGATATGCGTCCTGCGATCTGGTTCTATGGAAGCATATCTCATGGAAACACGTACTCATTCTAACCGTAGTCCTGCCAGTAAAAACCGTCAAGCACAATACACGCAACATTAAGAGGGGTAAGGACGAGGTCCATGATTTGATTTATTTGCTGCTGTAATGTTGATTCAGAGTAACCTATTATTTGATTGTTTATTGTTGAGTTGAGAAATATGGGTGTCATAAGGGAAATTTGTGTCATTGTTGTGTCATTCTTATCGGGATATTAAAATATTTGTTTTGTTGAAGTTGAGTCATCTTTTGTTAATTATATTCTCCTTGTGTCACCTTGAAATTATGGAAGCAAAGTACAAAATATCCAACTTCACGACGATGGACCGTACACCCCCGAATAAAGTCTCGTGTACGCTTCCTCAAGGGGACAATACATACATTTTCATTTGAGACTGTTTTGCTTTTCAGGACCAGTCTAGTCTGCAAGCCTCTGTTTGTGAACAAGCCGCCTCCATGATCACCTATTTGCAGTTAGCACTGCGGTCTCCTCTGCTTCTATGCCCCTTACCTTGAAATAGTTAAACACTAAATCTAACCATCGCCTCCTAGGTCTACCTCTACTTCTCTTACTCTCTACAGTCAAACTCATTATTCTCATAGGTAATCTCTCCTCCCCCATTCTCTTCACATGACCCCACCATCTGAGTCGGCTCATATGAACAACTTGATCTAGCATGTTTATTTCTAACTTAGTCTTCATCTCTTCATTACGAATACCTTCCTGCCATTGTTCCCATCTATTTTTCCCAGCAATCATTCGTCGTACCCTCATATCAGTTACCTCTAGCTTATGCATCAGATACCCTGAATCTACACAGATCTCAGTTCCATACAGCAAGGTCGGTCTAAATACTGAGCGATGTAGGGAGAGTTTTGTGGCTACACTAACTTCTTTCTTGCAGAATACTGTAGATTACAACTGAGAACTCACTGCATTTACTTTTATTCACCTCGACCCTATTTCTTCCCTCTTACTACCATCCTGAGAGAATATACAGCCTAAGTATTTAAAATGTTCCACCTGCTCCAATTTAGTTCCTCCTATGTGACATTCTATTTTCTTGTGTTTCTTCCCTACCGACATAACCTTCGTCTTTGAAATGCTGATCAACATATCATACTCCCTACATTTCTGTTCAAGTTCTAACATGTTGGCTTGTAAGCTTTCGACGGAGTCCGTCATTACAACCAGGCCATCAGCATAGACCAGACTACTTACCTGGTTTCCATCTAATTGAATCCCACCCAGCCAGCTTATGTCCTTCAACAAATGGTCCATATATAAAATAAACAGTAGTGGTAAGAGGTTACAACCTTCCCTTAATACCATAATCCCTCAGGATGCTCAGCGTCATCTCCCTTGGTACTCTATCGTATGCCTTCTCTTGATCTACAAAACACAAACACAACTGTCTGTTCCTCTCGTAGCAGTTCTCAATAACTTGGCTCATGCTGAAAATGTGATCTTGACATCCTCGTTGTGGTCCAAGACCACACTGAATTCCATCCATCTTACTCTCGGCCAATGATCGAACTCTCCTTTCTACGATGCCTGAGTACACTTTACCTGTGACACGTATCAAAGAAATGCCTCAATAATTATTGCAATCTTTACGGTTATCTTGCTTATAAATTGGGGCGATTACTGCTTTTGTCCAGTCAGAGGGTACCATTCCTAAATTCCATGCCAATTCGATTATCCTATGCAATCATTTCAGCCATGGTTTCCCACTATATACGAGGGTAAACCCAAAAATAAGGTCTCCTATTTTTTTTATAAATACTTAGACCTGTTTATTTCTACAATGGTTTACATCATTTTACAGCTTGAACATTTAGCTATTTTTCTACATAATCACCATTTTGGTCAATGCATTTTTTTAGACGCTGTGACAGTTTTTGTATGCCCATGTCATACCAGCTCGCTGCCATGCTGTTCAGGAAGTTGTGAACCTCATCTTTCACCTCGTCGTCGGTTCTGAATCGCTTTCCGACCAAATGTTCTTGCAACTTAGGGAACAAGTGATTGTCACTGGGCGCCAAGTCAGGACTATAGGGTGGGGTGTGATGATCTTCCATTGAAACTTTTGCAGGAGAGCAACGGTTTGCCGGGCGACATGTGGACGAGCGTTGTCGTGGAGAGTGTTTCAACTTTTCTGTTAAAATTCTGTGAGCGGCGATTCAGGAAACCTCAGGAACCAACTGCAGAGATCATCCAGGGTGATCCGCCAATTTTCATGCATGATTTGCTCAGCCTTCAAAACTGTCTCGTCGGAAATTGACGGTCTCCCGTTCCTCTGTTTGTCGTGAATTTCAGTCCAACCGGCTGCAAACTCTCTACACCACTTACGAACATTTTTGATATCCATGCACGACTCACCATACACTTCCGTCAATTGGCAATGGATTTCAATCAGTTCAGTACCCTTTGCGTTCAAAACCCGAATAATTGCGTGCACTTTGCACTTGGCGGCAACATCCAACGGGAGCTCCATTCTCAACGGCTGTCAAGCTAAGACTGAGTGCCTCAGCACGGCGTGCGCATGTTTATACGCGAGCGCGGGAAACACTCTTCACAATATTGTGACCAACAGCCACATGAACAGAGTTCCGTATTTATAAAAAAAAAATAGGAGACCTTATTTTTGGGATTACCCTCGTACCATTTATGGCCGAATTTCATCAACTCCTGCCACTTTGTGGCATTGTAGTTTATTTACACGCTCTCTACTTCCTCAACCGTGATCCTCTTCCTGTCCTCATTCTCCTGCATAATCTCAAAATCTGACACATTTTCAGATAAGTCTCCATTAACAATTAGCAAGTTTTCAAAGTATTTTTGCGATCTTCCCAGTGCTTCCTTGGTATCTACAATGAGTTTACCTGAATTATCCAGAACACTGTCATTTCACTTTTTCCTCCGTTTCTAAGATTCTTTATAACACTCCAAAAAGGTTTTCCTGCAGCTTGAACTAACGTTTCTAATTTTGCTCCAAATTCCTTCCGTGTGGTTTCCTTTTGGAGTCGACTATTATTTGTTTGGTTTGGTTCCTTTCCACTACACTCTGTCTGTCCACTCTGCCGGAGTCCTTGTTTGGAGCCATTTTCTGTAAGCCTTGTTTTTACTTTTACAAGCAGACTTCACTATGTCATTCCACCAGGATGTAGGCTATTTCCTGTCTTTACACTGTTGTCTCAAGATATTCCTTGCTACTTCTAGTACTGCATCCCTGTATCCTGACCACTCCGTTTCTATGTCCTGCAATTCTTTACCATCTACTCTTTGGAATTTCTCATCAATCATTTCCATGTATTTCTGCCCGAGTTCTTTATCCTAGAGATTTTCAACGCTAATCCGTCTGTAAACAGACCTCACTTTCTACACTTAAGTTCTAACTATGCTCAATTCTCATCAGATCAGTTTGTGGTCTGTTTCATCAAAAATGGCCCTGAATACCCCACAATTCCTTATCAATTTACTAAATTGAAAGTCAGTAATGATATGGTATATTATTGACCTGGTTCCTCTAGCCTCCCATGTGTATCTGTGAATCTCCTTATGCTCCGAGAATGAGTTTGCAACTGATAACCCCATGCTAGCAGGTCCAATAAACATTTCCCATTGGTTTTCGCTTCCCTATCCTCACCCTACTTACCCATTACTTTCTCATACCCCTCGGTTCTATTTTCTATCCTAGCATTGAAATCCCCGTCAGTACTACACCATCCTTATTGTTAACTCTCACTACCACATGGAGTGTACACTAAAATAATCCTGACCCAATTTCCTGAAATTTCCAAATCTATCCACATTAATCGTTTATTTACATACCGGTACCACACAGAAACTATGTTATACTCAAAGGTTCTCTTGACATACAGCTTTACTCCCCACTTTGCCCTACCTCATCTTACACCTGACAGGTATACCTTGTAATAGGGTGACCAACTATTTTTGAAGAAAATATGGGAGATTTTTATATTCTTGACTAAAAATAAGGGAGATTTAGAACACAGCAAAATTTCACCAAAAAAAAGAAAAGCAATGCAGTGTTTGTAAAAGAAAATTTAAGAAGACCTAAATATATTTTGTAACAGATTTTTGGTGACGTTTTAGCTTTGTCATCACTACCCATTATTGAATTATAAACTCTTGCCCTTATATGGCTCACAGGTGATGTAGAGTAAAACTGAAAACCACTGAAACCAAATCACGCCAAAGCACCACCAGTTGAGCAACACAAAGCTCGAAAGAAAGGAAGTAAGTAAGTAATTATGCATTCATTGGTGCAACAGACAAGGAGATTTAAACTCATTGGTGGGTCATTTCTAAACGAGTTAATCGATAGAAAAACCTCCATATAGAATCTATTACGTCTGCTCTCGAGCGTTTAAATGAATTTCCACCATGTGCACAAAATTTAAATGATTGAAACTGAATGATATTACTTGACGAAAAAAATACGGGAGAAATTCATCCAAAGAAACAATAAATACGGGAGCTGGTCCTCTTCCACACGTTAATTTACTTCAAGATCCTGAGGTAACGATACGCTTTTCATTAAGACAGTGTGAATACTCGTACAATTATTTTAAGAGTAAAATTTAATTTGTCTGGCTTTTCAATACAACAACTGTATACACAGTTTATAGGTACCGGTACATGTTTCGGGAGAACCTATCCCCCTTCATCAGCCGGTCCTCAAGCCTTCGTATAACAATGCAAAAACATTAATTGTTTCCAAGAATGACATACAGTACATTAAGAATACCGGTATTTTGACAAAAAACATGCTTGTAAAGAAACACTAATTATTAAAAAGACAATTCTGCGACTCAGGAGTTGTGGTCCAATACGTACAGTTCCAACTTCGCAAGATCAGTTTCTTTTTCCACACGTTAATTTCCTTCAAGATCCTGAGGTATCAATATGCTTTTCATTAAGACAGAATTTTTAAATCTTGTCCATAACATCTCCCAGTCTCAGTCGCCCAGAGTGGAACATAACAAGACGTAATGCAAGAGCCGCCACAATTTGTTCCATTCAACTTACTCGCAAAGGATCTATGGTCCAAAACAAGCACTGCAGCAAAATACTACCAAGTGCACAACAAACCCAACTAGAGAACATTGGTCATGACTTTGACGGCGTAAGGACACTATGGTCTTTTAATGTGTTTTTACAGTGTTTTTTAAAATGTTTTTTAATGTTTTAATTTTTTCTTTTAGTCTCTCCACTACAAGCAACACAAAAAATATATATACATTACAGGTTTAATAGGTGTCAAAGGATGCAACTCGTCCTGAACTAAGGACAGATTATATAATGTAGCAGAATTGTCTTTTTTAATAATTAGTGGTTTTTTTTACAAGCATGTTTTTGTCCAAATACCGGTATTCTTAATGTAGTCATTCTTGGAAAGAATCAATGTTTTTGCAATGTTATATGAAAGCAAGAGGACCGGCTGACGAAGGGGGATAGGTTCTTCCGAAACATTTACCTATAAACTGTATACATGATGTATTGAAAATTAAATTAAATTAACTAAGTCAATACAGTAGTAGTGAGCCTCCGTGCCTTAGGCGGCAGCACGCCGGCCTCTCACCGCTGGGTCCGTGGTTCAAATCCCGGTCACTCCATGTGAGATCTGTGCTGGACAAAACGGAGGCAGACAGGTTTTTCTCCGGGTACTCCGGTTTTCCTTGTCACAATTTCATTCCAGCAACACTCTCCACTATCATTTCATTTCATCTGTCATTCATTTAATCATTGCCCCAGAGGAGTGCGACAGGCTTCGGCAGCCGGCACACTTCATATCCTCGCCGCTAGATGGGGGCTTCATTCATTCCATTCCTGACCCGGTCGGAAACTGGAAGCAGGCAGTGGATTTTCATTTTCAAGTCAATACAGACCATTGTGGAGTCGATTACTCTCTCAGCCCATCTATGAATTATTGTTGTATACAATATGAAAGAGAAATTATACATAATTGAAACCCTGATATTCTTTTGTGCATGCCTTTGGTCTCATTCTGCCAGTTTTGTGCATAGCTTTCACATTCCAAAATCCAATTATTGTCCTATATTTCGTGTCTCCATGAATTTCATCTGATTTCCATAGTAAGTTTGATTTGGGTATGTGGGTTATTAGCCCACAACACCTTAGTCCAGTGGAGGGGCTCCCCCCTGCCTGCACTGGACTGCTGTGCTGTACCAAAGGTCTCCTTCTCTGCCATGTTTGCCCTTGAGGTCGTTACCAGAGCCCTGTTAGCTGTCACTTTTCAGGGTTCCTATAGACTTGTTGGGAGATTCCTCACAGTAAATGTTTGAGGTGCCCTCCACCAGTATCCATACACAACTGTACTCGTTTCACCATATTCCATGGCGTTCTGTGAAGTTCAGCAGTTGTCTAAGGTCTATTTTTGTCTTTAAGATACTCCCATAAGAAAAAGTCCGGCAAGGTTAGGTCAGGTGATCGGGGGAGGCCAACAAATGTTTTGAGATTATTCGGTCACCAAAGAAACTGGTTGCAGTTGCATGAAAGCATTAGACGTATGACATGTTGCTCCATCTTGTCGAAAATGACCTCCTGTCAGTTCGACCTCATCCAGCTGCTCCACAAATGCTGGACTGAGGAGCACATGCGCAGAAACAATCAACAAACTTGCCAATGGGTAGTGGTACTGATTCTCCCAGAGCCACTGAGGTCACTAAAACAAATTTCCCGTTTCTATGAGCTTTCAGAGGGAAATTATGACCCGTTAAAGATGTTCAGGTTACATGGATCTCTTAATATAATACATATATACATTTTTTTAAACACTCATCAGGTTAATGTGATCCTTGAATTTTAATGGTGTTAAGAATGTTAGTGATGTCCAGGGAGAAGTCGCTCGTAGCCACATGTAATCAGTCCAGCAGATACCAATCAGTTAATTGTGATTGTACAGTACTCTGTTAGTGAGGTCTTTCAAGACTGAAAGAGCTTTCTCTCACAAGAAGGTTGTCGCAATCATAGCCAAACTTGAGAGAAACTCTCCCCACAGTATTTGAAACTTTTTGGTGTTTCTAAACCCCAGAAGGCTATGTATTTATCCTATTCAAACAAATATTTCTGCGCTAACGAGGGCTGGAGATCTATCAATTCAAGTTCTGCACGTACTGTCATCTTGTTTCTAGAATAAACCTGACTTATGTTCACTTTCTTCCAAAACACAAAAACTCCCTTCTAATTCATTCAAAAGATCTTGAATTACCACCTGCACAATTTTAGAACAGTCAAACTGAGCTCGGCCAAGACCCAAGAGTGTGTGTGCATGTTCTGGGAAACGATGCAGTTCATTGTTAGTGTCTGTAGAAAAGAATCCTCTTTACTTTAAGAGAAATGAAAATGATCTCTTTCATATCACAAATTCTATTTTGTTGACTTTGAAGTTGTTTATTGAGCTCGTTGGGATACTGAAAGAGGTCCATTATAAAAATGAGATTACAATTGCCCTCAAATAACTCAGGAAACTTTTTCAGTGAAGCCGTTTGAGGAAATGTATGCCCTTATTTCTTTGAATACTATCCAAACCCTTGTAATAGCATCGCCATGTTTTAGCCAACTTGTCCGCCTCATTGCGTAGTGGCTAGCATTCTTGGCTGTCACCACAGAGGCCTGGGTTCGATTCCCGGCTATGCCAAGAAATTTAATTCTGGTCTGAGGGCTGCAATGGGTTACGCTTAGACTCATGATGCAAAAATGAGAAGTGACGGGTTTGATTCCTACCTCAGCTATCCTGGAAGTGGCTTTCCATGGTTTCCCCACTTCTACTCCAGGCAAATGCCGGGGTGGTACCAACTTAAGGTCACGGCCACTTTCTACCCAAATCCTACCTAAATTACAAGTACACACACTTACATGACAGTGACACAGGATACCAGACAATTTCTGCACACATATGACCACGATGTCGCAAAGCCCCTAAATAATCAACAACAGCAGACTTAGCCAACGAATGTCTGCATGAAGGATTAGTTCTGGGTACGGTGTTCATAAATCATGCAAGAAGACTTTCGGCAGATGTATGTTAAGGGGACTTGCAACAGAAAAGTTTATTAACTTAACAATCACTTTGAATTTTTCGAAATGCCAGGTACAGATTTGAAATGACAAGCTTGGTTTTCAATATGAATTAAGCAATGATAGTGAATGAAAGGAGTAAAGCGTTTATCCCATCTTCAAATCCTTTGTTTTTACCCAACGTTGATAGTTCACCATCTGTAACCACACTCACGAGCTTCGATATGTCGATATCGTTGGATATTAGGGAGTTGGTTACGCCACTATTAATGTCCTCACCTGTAGTTGCACCTTGGAGTGGTAAAACTGTCAGAAATAAATTATTATCTAAAGTTCCTTGATCATTAACGCAGCGCACAAAACACGGCAACAGAAGTAATGTCAGTAGATTGTGCAACAGAAGTAATGTCAGTAGATTCTTCAACAGAAGTAATGTCAGTAGATTGTGCAACAGAAGTAATGTCAGTAGATTATACAACAGAAGTAATGTCAGTAGAATCTTCAACAGAAGTAATGTCAGTAGATCTTCAACAGCAACTGCATTCAGATACTTTTAGTAAAGTTTTGTGTCTAAATTTTGCCGCAATGATGTTAACGGACCTGGCAGCCGTGTCTTTACTAATCGGTACATTTTTGTGGCATTAATCAGAACATTTCTGCATTTTTATGGTAGTCACTGCTGCAACTATTCACTCCTTCACCATCTCACCACTTGAAAATACCATGCCATATAGGCAATTCAATTGAAAGCTTGTTACAGCATTGCAAGTTTAAAACATTCGGTTGATGCTTGTGCTGCAATTTTAGTTGTATAATTTGCATACCCGAATTCTTGCGTCTGACTGTGATCAGTATTGTACCGATTTTGCAAATCAGTACATGTTCATCTTATCTTCGAGACGCAGTAAGAGCTCCAGGCCTGGCCAGGTTATCATGAGAGCATACACCAGGCCTCTTCTGAGAAATCCTTTCGCCAACCTGGCGCCTGACTACTGGTGAAATGGGATCGCCAAGCCTTTCTGCCAGGATTTCTACCCTTCGTGCGAACTGTCACTTAAGGTATTATCGCTAATGGAAAAGGGGGATAAGTCAAGCTTTGATCTGTGAACATTGGAAAGCTGAACATTTCCTGTCAGCTACATTCGCCAAGCTCTTGTTCTGAGAACACCCTTGCAAGAACATTGTGTAATGCCTCAACTCCTGGGAAGTTCTACGCAGTAACCTGAGTGGGGTGATATTCAATAGTACCAACTCAAACCTTGGACTCTGGCCTTGGACTCTGGCCTTGTTTTGGTCGGTTGCGCCACTAGTCGCTTTTGGTACTACTGGACAGTGTGGTGGGGGTACGCTGGAATACAGGGATGCGATCTGTGACTGGAGCGACATTGTGGTGAGGACCTTGCTGGCATAAACACTCTTAAGCAGTTGCCTCCGGGGAAGCAAATAGTGCAGTTTCCCCGGAGGGCTGAAATACACCAGGTGATATGAACTCAATTTGTTAGAAGGGGCAACCGTTCGATGGAACATTAAACTGTGTCATTTGGTATGTCGTTAAGGCCATGTGTCGGTGGACCATATTTTGAGCGGACTGACATTTTTATTTTAATATATTAGTATGTAATATTTTGGAAGGGCTTGCATAATTTGGTGATACCTTTATATGTAGTTACTGCAGGGTGGGTTATTATTGCCCTATTTCCCGTTACCAGGATGGGAACCTCGTGGATTTAACTTTGGTCAGATAGGCTTCAAAAGACAGTCAGTGCTGGACTCTGAAGCTTCTCGGACGCTTTCGTTCGCTAAGGAACGCGTTTGTTGCTTTATGCAATTTGTTTGTGAAACGGCACCGGGCCTGAATTTCATGTTGTTAAATTTCCTTTATCTTTGCGGGTGATACTACCCTCAATTCAGTAATTCAATTAGTCGTATGATGGGGAAATGTAATATTGCCAACTGAGCAATGTCTGACTTTATTTTATTCACTGTATTACCCGGAACTTGTTTCCGCATTACCCTTAAATTATTAGCCTAAGCGGTTAAAGGTTTTAGTTGTAATTTAATTGTAATTCAATTGTATCATTCCTAGATTCTTATTATACCTTGACATTTTGATGTTGTTTTTTTTATTTAATGACGGCAGTCAGCAGGAAGATTGTTTCTATTCCTTTCACCATGTGTGGCAAGATTAAAATTGTCGGCCTTCCTGAGTACGTCCAGCCTTCCATTCAACATGCTGGTCTTGACATTAGCTTCGCCCCACCTGATCTCTTATTCTAAATCAAATCAGGGTGTTCTTGAATACCACGAAAATTTGGAACATTCACTCCTAGGTTTTTTTTGCTGTGAACTCAGCAGACCTAGCGAGTAATTAAATTATTAATTTTTGGTATGGTAATGTCATGTTGATTAATTATTTTGATATGCTGACATTATTATTATTATCACATTTTGGGTTATCAAAAGGGAAGGGGGGGATGAGAGCCTGTACATTGGTAGCAGGGAGCATGGTTTGTTCTGTGATCTTGCCATTAGCAAATAATCTTTCCTGCTGACTGATTGCAGTAATTAATTAAAATTAAATTCAGTAACTTAATTAACGTAGATTGGGCCCTCCTCCTTACTAATCTTTTCTCCACATAGGTAGGATTGTTTCAAACTCTGTGTAATGATTAATTTGTGTTCTGTTACATGAAATTTATGTACGATGGCTTCCCGCAAAATCATCGTGAAATACTTATCAGATGAAGAGGTAACCTACGAATTGCTGTTACGTAACCTTGAAGTACCCAGGGATGCAGAACTAGCGCGCCAGAGTCTAGAGTATGCCGTGAATTTTGCAGCAACCCTTCCAAAGCTGTCAACTGCTGAATTCAAACTCGGTGAGTCAAAGTTATGTGACGCAGTTAAAGAAATTTGTAATGTAATTAAGTATTGTTTCAGTGAAGTACAATGTAGCCCTGTTGATCTCACCAAATTGAAAGCTAGAATTGATTACCTATATCTTCGATGTGTGGATTTGTTGCAATCTGATGAAGAACGTCCCATCGTCGATTTGAAAGGTTTATTAGAGGCTGAAGTTAATTTAGTGGAATGTGCTCAGACCTTGGACACTGTTAATCGTGTTAGTGGAAGTGGGGATTTATTGAATTCAACTCCTGCGTGTAGCCGTAATGTCTCGACAAATCTAGGCGCCAGTCTGGCTGAAAATGCGGCTGGCCAAGTTGGTAATCGTGTCGCTGAACCTGCCGTGCTTCGTGGCAATGGAATAGCTCGCCTGCCCAACAGCTGTGAGAGTCGAGAGATTCTTCCTATTGTCGGTAACCGTACCTTTAATCATGAAACTGTGACAACAAATTCTGTGATTGACCAGGCAGCGTTAGGCCCTGATATGGTGATACCAGTTTCGAATACCATTAATCCTAATGTTGTGATGGCTTCTGTGCCAAATAATACCAGCAACGTAACCTTCAACCTCCCCGGACGTGAAAATTGTACTTGCAGTTGTAACTGTATAACTTGTAACTCCGTCTCTGCTGTTGTCGGCTCGCCTCGTGTAAGGAGGTCGGTAATCGAACCCCAGTCTGTCTTAAATTTCCCCTCATCTAGTTGTAATCCTGTTAGTGTCGGTGCTCGAGAAGTAAATTCTAGAGATAATTCCGGGTCTGTTTCATCATTTAAAGTGCCGGGTAACTCAGGTCATCAGGGGCCTACAGTGATACAAAATTCTCCTTCAGAACCGGTTAGGGATTTAAATTCTGTTTATCGAGACTCTCAGGGGAGTGTTTCAAATTCAGGGCGTAACCTCGTTTCTTCATCTTGTTCCGGAAACCAAAATTATGTGCAAGGAAATCCTTGTGCCGAAATGCCAGGTCGTCACGTGTCCAATTATGAGCATTCTAATTATTCTGTTTTTTCTAAGACCAGCTTTGGTTCTGTCAGTCACCCAATTTTGGGTTTTGTTTCAAAGTTATCGGGTAGAAGTATGGACACGGTTGAAGGTGTCGTTGATTTTTTGAGAATATTGGTCGATATTCATGAATGTGCTATCCAATTCCGTGTCAGCGACCAAGTGGTCTTTCAATTAATATCCTCCCATGTGTCGGATACGTTGGGAAACTATGTGACTAGTGCCATGTGTGAAGGTTGGAGTGTGGAGAATTTTATGTCCGAGGTGTTGCGAGTATTTGTGCCCATCAGGTCGCTCGATACTGTAAAGGGACGTTACCTGTACCGAGCTCAGGGTATTAACGAGCCGTTAAATTCATACATTGTGGACATATCCAGGTTTGTAAAAGTCTTTAGAGTAGATATGCCAGAGGCAGAAGTGGTAAGGCTTATTTTGGCCGGTGCTACGCCGGAATTTCGGAATTGCCTATGTGTTGGAACTAATCCGAGTACGATTAGGGAACTGCGTGAAGCCGCTATTCAGGCCGAATCCGTGCGTTCGGTTGATATCATAAGGTATGCAACTAGCATGCCCCCTCCCTTCATTAACCCTGTTCCGTTTGTTCGACCTCCCTCGGTTCGACCACCACCTGGGGCCGGCCGTCCTTCCCATAATTCGCCTAGGAGTAGTAGTAATCGTCTTGTGACGTGCTTCAACTGTGGGCAGCAGGGCCACATAGCATGGAACTGTCCGGTAAAAAGGAATTGACTATTCCGAGACAAGCATCCTGAAATCCACCTTGCCAAGGATTAGCGATGTGCATTGGAAAATGAGATGACGAGGGATGACGCCAAAGTTATCGGAGCAAATGGTGTCTGTTCTAAAGTTTCTAATGTAGTTCTACCCTCTCCTATGGTTGAAATTGCAATTAATGACGAATGTGTAATAGCCTTGTTAGACTCGGGAAGTGCTGCTTCATTGGTTAGCGAGAATTGGTATTTGTCTATGAAACTCATTTGTAAATTCAGTAACCTGTCAAATGTAGATGTTAAGTTGGTTTCTGCCAACGGTGCTCAATTGGACGTTCTTGGTTCTGTGAAGTTTAAGGTTCGGATTCATAAATTTTGTTGGAAATTTTCCTTTTGGGTCATTAAGAATTTGTCATGTCCTATTATTCTGGGCGCTAATTTTTTTGCTCATACTGGCTTACTGCTAGACATGCAACACGAATCATTCTGGTTCAGGTTTTGTTCAGAGGTAAAATTTAAATTTCTTGCTACTGCTGTCCCTAGCGCGAGTGCTCATGTTGTCAACCGTGATGCTGAACCCGTCTTGTCCACCGGGGTTGAATCCTTGGATTTAAGTAATTTATCTGACGCTCAAGCTAAAGAGATTCGAGATCTGTGTGGGTATTTTCCCGAGGTGTTCACTGACGAATTAGGAATGACTAAGATCCTGGAGTATAAAATTGAAGTAACGGATACTATACCCGTCAGACATCCTCCCTACCGTTTGAGTCCACCCAAAATGTTGGAATCAAAGAAATTAATCGAACAAATGTTACTAGATGGAGTGATTCGACCCTCCACATCAGCGTATTCCTCACCTGTGTTCTTAGTACCTAAGCCAAATGGTGGTTTTCGGCCAGTCGTAGATTATCGTAGATTAAACAAAAAGATTGTTTTAGAATCCATCCCTCTTCCTGATTTACATAGCTGTTTTTCCTGGTTCAAAAACGCCTCCTATTATAGCCTCATTGACCTGACGCAGGCATATTTCCAAATTCCGTTAGCTGAAGAATCTAAGCATCTGACTGCATTCGCCACCGATTGGAATCTCTTTGAGTATTGCAGATTGCCTTTTGGCATCTCTACAGGGGGCGCTGTGCTTAGTAGGCTTCTTGATCACGTGTTTTCTGGCATCAAATTTGATTATTTGTATCACTACCTGGATGATGTTGTTGTTTATAGCGAGACGTTCGAAGACTACGTGCGCCATCTTCGTGAAGTATTTGAGAGGTTAAAATCTGCTGGTCTAACCGTAAAGTTGTCTAAAGTGTCCCTTGCTAAACCTAAAATTGCCTTTCTTGGACATGTTGTTTCTGCTGAAGGTGTTTCGGTCGATGACTCCCGAACCCAAGGAATTAGAGATTTTGCACCCCCTAAAAATGTGAAAGGAGTAGCCCGATTCGTGGGAATGGTTGGCTTTCTGCGCAAATTTATACCCAATTTTGCACAGCGGGCGTTGCCACTTAATCATCTGCGAAGGTCTGACGTGAAATTTGAATGGGGTCCGTCGCAGCAAGCAGCTTTTGACGATTTGAAGGAGGCACTGTGTAGCGCTCCTGTCCTCGCTGTCCCTGATTTCAGTAAGAAGTTTATAATCCAGACTGATGCGTCGCTCGGTGCTGTAGCTGCTGTGTTGTTACAAGAAAGTGAGTTAGGTAGACGACCTATTGGTTTTGCTTCTCGAACTCTGTCCCCTGCTGAAGTAAATTACTCCGTATATGAGCTTGAGGGGCTCGCAGTGATGTTTGGACTGGAGAAATTCCGAATGTATGTCGAACATGTTCCTTTCGAACTTGAAACCGATAACCAGGCCCTGAGCTGGGTCCTGGCTAGACCTCGAACCACTGGGCGAATCGCCAGGTGGGCAACCCGTATTTCATCATTTCAGTTCACCGTTCGTCATATAAAGGGTTGTGAAAATGTCATAGCCGACTCCCTTAGCCGCATGTATGAAGAAGTACCTAATAAATGTAAAAATCTCGTTCCCGGGGAAAATCATGAAAATATTTGTGCTGTGTCACTTAAGCGTCTCTATGGAGAAATTCCTGACAGGTGTGAAACTCCCTCTTTAGAGGAACCTGTTGTTGTTGGGGCTAATTCAGCTCAACACATGTTAGTAAATTCACCGTTATTGTTTGGTGACATTGCTGACCATCAGAAGGAAGATCCCGTCTTGTGTGATTTAATTGCTCGATTAGTTTCTGGAGAAGAGATAAAGCCTTATATTTTAAAGTCTGGTGTATTATGTTGTGTAACTAGGCGTGATAGAAAGCCTAAAGTTGTTTTGCCTACTCAGCTGATAAATGGCATGCTAATGTATTTTCACGAGTCACCCGCTGGAGGCCACCTAGGAATATTCAAAACTCGACAGAAAATAAGGCAGTCTTTTGTTTGGAAGGGTCTCGATAAGGATGTGAGAAAGTTCGTGCTGGGGTGTCATGATTGTAAAGTAAGTAAGCCTACCGTCAGTGGTAAGTTTGGTAAGTTAGCTTCTGAATCTGCGTCTAGGCCCATGGAACGCTTGTATGTGGATTTCATTGGGCCCCTGCCGAGGTCAAAACTGGGTAACCGTTTTGCTTTTGTTTGTGTTGATGGTTTCTCTCGCTTTTCATGGATTTTTCCCACTAGAAATTGTGACTCTGCTACTGTCATAAGATGTTTAAAGTCTGTTTTCTCTTCCTTTGGTCCTAGTCAATACTTGATGTCAGATAATGCCAAGGCTTTTGTTTCTCATCAGTTTAGAAAATTTTGTTTTGATTATGCTATTTCCCATGTCACCACGACACCCTATTACCCCAACCCTAGTTTGGCAGAGAGAGTTAACCGAAATTTGAGAGCTGCACTTATCGCATATCATCGTGACAATCATGCCAAGTGGGATTCGTCATTACATTGGTTACCCTACGCTTTCAATACTGCTGAGCATGAATCCCATGGGAAAACGCCGTTCTCACTTATGTATGCGTTCGTCCCAAATTCCCCTCTAACGAATCTGTGGTCCCTTCATGATCTGCTTCCTGACCAACCCTCTCCTGATCGTGTCAGAGAAATCTGGAAGGAGGCCAAAGCTGCTATAAAGATCTCGCATGATAAGCTGGCTGAGAGATATAATTTGGGCCGAAAACAGGGTGGATATTCTGTCGGAGATTTTGTGTATGCAAAAAACTTCTGGGCTAAAGCCCCAGGTCGTCAGGTATCAGGTAAACTGCAGCCAAAATATGAGGGCCCCTATGAGAGTCTGTCTTTTCCTTTTGAAGTAACAGTGTTATTAGAGGATCTGTCTAGGAAACGTGTTTTTAGGACTCATATATCGAATTGTAATCCTGCTAGTGAACGAGAAACTCGAGATGTGTAAAAGGTGAAATTATGATGTTCTATTTCCTGTGAATGCGATGATATGAAGTTCAGAGCGATGGGAGATGGTCTAGTTGTTCCGCTGAAGTCAAATCTCTTATGTCATCTTTTGTAATCCTCAAGAAAGGCTGTGATCTGATTCTGTTAGCTGAGTTTTGTTCGTCGTATTCGTGCTTGATATTTTTGAGTAAATTTTTTGGATAATTTAGTGATAATTTTGTTAGGTTGGTAGTGAAATTTCGATTTTATGTGAAAATAAGGTGTAATGCTTCAGAGTGATGCTCATTTCGCTGTGTTGTCCAGCTGCTGACGTGAGGGCTTTAGAAATTGTATCAGTGATCTGGAAAATCTTCGAATTGCAATCTCTTGTCGGTTGAAAATGTATCTGGTTAGGTTAGTCAGTGGGTTACTTGTAATCTGCGGTATATACTGTTAGACTGCTGACTTGCTGGTATTGTCACAACGTTCATGTGATTGTAGTTGGAATCATAGTTCATGTATCCCCGTATACTTGGGTGTGAAAAAGAAAATTAAGTTCTATTAGCATCAACTTCGAGCTGGTAGCCAGACTATAGCGTTAGTCAGTTGTTCTATGCAACGAGATAGTGTTGCACTGGAGATGTCGTGCCTGTTCTGGAGAAATTTGAGGTATCTATTAGTTGGTGAGCTAGCTGTCGTTCTGTGTAAGGTGCATTTTCTTTGGGGACTATTAACCACCCCATGCATTTTGAAAATTTATCATTTTTTTCACCTCAGTGACCTTGTAATTCTGTGTGTGAAACTTGATGCGGTGTGTGGGAGATGTTGAAGGTGGAGAACATGTGAATTTGGGGACAGTAACCGCCCCGTGCATTTTGAAAAATTATCATGCCATCACATCTGTGATCCTGTAATTCTGTATTTTGAGCTTGCTGTGGCATGTCGAGGACCGCTGAGTTAGAGAATCTGAAGTTTTGAGGATATTAATCACCTTGTGCTTGTAGAAATGTGTCACATGACACCTATGGGTGTTCGTTGTAGTAAGGTAGATCTGTGTATGGGACCATGGAAGTGGTTTGTTGTCTGTGTGGGTGTAAAGGTTATAAGTATTTGTGTTTTTTTTAATGGTGGAGCCACATTCGTTTAGGTATGTCTTGAAAATTGGTTGGTACCAACTTGAATTTGTGTCTAATTTTGCTGAGCTATGTGCTTTGGGAGTAGAATTAGTGTAGCCTCCGCACCGGGCTCGTAGTTGTTGTTGGTTTGATATTGGTTGGGTTCCTTCCCTAGAAGAAGGCATCTTAATTTTGAGAAGATGTTTTAATTTTGAACATTTGGTGTAACTTTTGTAAGTTGGTTCTCAGGATAGGTGTGATCACCTTAGTGTCCTGAGTTCGGTTGGTCATCCTACAGGAACTCTTGGGAGTTTGTAGACTGTTAGGATGCGTTGGCGAGTAGCGATGAAGTTATTTGGTGAAATTTGGTTAGGTGCTTGTATGTGAATTGGTTGGATCGTGGTGTCTATTGTTTAACGTGGTCTCCCCATTTGGTTATTGTTCTCGTGGAAGGTAGTTGCTGTTTTCTGTCGTTCGTCGGATGGCCACCGTGGACGGTTAGGGGCAGCGACTGGTGAAATGAGACAGTGATTTTTGGTATTCATTATGTTTTTATATGTGTCACATACCTGAGACGATCCATATGTTTGATTATGGTATGTTGTGTTTGTTTTAAAATGTTTTGGTGTTTCCTAAATGTGTTCTGTTTTCCTACGGTACTGCGTGAGGCCATCAAGGTAAATGTAAATTCATTTTTGAGTATGTTTAACTGTTTTGGAAACGGTACCAGTGAGTTCCCCCTTGCATTATTTCTATTTTGATGGTGTTGCCCATAACATTTCAGGGAATTTCGGTGGGAAAATATCTGAAATTTTGTAAATATGGTTTCTGGATGTTTTAGTCAAAAATTGATTGATATAAGTTGATTTGGTTATTCTTGCTAAGTATTGTAGTGAACTTTCAATTAAGCTTGTTAACGTCAGTCATATCGTATAGTTGGTTGCCCCTTTCGTGTGATTTTAATACTTCAAGCGGACCTTTCATTATGCCCTGGAACCCCTGTCTTGGTACAGAACCTTGTTCGTGGCCTCAAGCATCCCGTGTGTGACTTGAAAGACTCTTAAGTGAACTTCGATGGCACACTAATGCTTCGTGTGATATTTTTTTTATCCTTCCTGGGATAACTTAAGTTGTTACGGCTGGTTGACTGGCTTGGAACGCTCGTTCCCTCTAAGGGAACTGTATTTGGACCATACGCTGCTGTTCTGATGTGTGTTTCAGTGGTCACTATGTGGGACGTGTACTACCAATCTGGGCCCAGTTTGGAGGTACCATCTAGGTCCCATGGCATCATTCTACCCGAGGAGATCTACTTCAAGGTCTGCTGGCGGAGATTGGAGTAGCCTCTTCAGCTGCCAAGAGACCAGCTGGACACCATCACCCTTTTCATCATCTCCCAATCGTCTTCCTTTGGAGGAGGAGGATGTACCGATTTTTCAAATCAGTACATGTTCATCTTATCTTCGAGACGCAGTAAGAGCTCCAGGCCTGGCCAGGTTATCATGAGAGCATACACCAGGCCTCTTCTGAGAATTCCTTTCGCCAACCTGGCGCCTGACTACTGGTGAAATGGGATCGCCAAGCCTTTCTGCCAGGATTTCTACCCTTCGTGCGAACTGTCACTTAAGGTATTATCGCTAATGGAAAAGGGGGATACGTCAAGCTTTGATCTGTGAACATTGGAAAGCTGAACATTTCCTGTCAGCTACATTCGCCAAGCTCTTGTTCTGAGAACACCCTTGCAAGAACATTGTGTAATGCCTCAACTCCTGGGAAGTTCTACGCAGTAACCTGTGTGGGGTGATATTCAATAGTACCAACTCAAACCTTGGACTCTGGCCTTGGACTCTGGCCTTGTTTTGGTCGGTTGCGCCACTAGTCGCTTTTGGTACTACTGGACAGTGTGGTGGGGGTACGCTGGATTACAGGGGTGCGATCTGTGACTGGAGCGACATTGTGGTGAGGACCTTGCTGACATAAACACTCTTAAGCAGTTGCCTCCGGGGAAGCAAATAGTGCAGTTTCCCCGGAGGGCTGAAATACACCAGGTGGTATGAACTCAATTTGTTAGAAGGGGCAACCGTTCGATGGAACATTAAACAGTGTCATTTGGTATGTCGTTAAGGCCATGTGTCGGTGGACCATATTTTGAGCGGACTGACATTTTTATTTTAATATATTAGTATGTAATATTTTGGAAGGGCTTGCATAATTTGGTGATACTTTTATATGTAGTTACTGCAGGGTGGGTTATTATTGCCCTATTTCCCGTTACCAGGATGGGAACCTCGTGGATTTAACTTTGGTCAGATAGGCTTCAAAAGACAGTCAGTGCTGGACTCTGAAGCTTCTCGGACGCTTTCGTTCGCTAAGGAACGCGTTTGTTGCTTTATGCAATTTGTTTGTGAAACGGCACCGGGCCTGAATTTCATGTTGTTAAATTTCCTTTATCCTTGCGGGTGATACTACCCTCAATTCAGTAATTCAATTAGTCGTATGATAGGGAAATGTAATATTGCCAACTGGGCAATGTCTGACTTTATTTTATTCACTGTATTGCCCGGAACTTGTTTCCGCATTACCCTTAAATTATTAGCCTAAGCGGTTAAAGGTTTTAGTTGTAATTTAATTGTAATTCAATTGTATCATTCCTAGATTCTTATTATACCTTGACATTTTGATGTTGTTTTTTTTTATTTAATGACGGCAGTCAGCAGGAAGATTGTTTCTATTCCTTTCACCATGTGTGGCAAGATTAAAATTGTTGGCCTTCCTGAGTACGTCCAGCCTTCCATTCAACAAGCTGGTCTTGACATTAGCTTCGCTCCACCTGATCTCTTATTCTAAATCAAATCAGGGTGTTCTTGAATACCACGAAAATTTGGAACATTCACTCCTAGGTTTTTTTTTTGCTGTGAACTCAGCAGACCTAGCGAGTAATTAAATTATTAATTTTTGGTATGGTAATGTCATGTTGATTAATTATTTTGATATGCTGACATTATTATTATTATCACATTTTGGGTTATCAAAACGGAAGGGGGGGGATGAGAGCCTGTACATAAACATTCGGTTGATGCTTGTGCTGCAATTTTAGTTTGTATAATTTGCATACCCGAATTCTTGCGTCTGACTGTGATCAGTATCTTATGAGTTATGATGTCTTTGACAATTTGCTTTTCTATACCACAATAAAGAAGCATGACACAACATACAGATCACTCTTGATTTGCTGCCATTATTCGCTTCATGAAATTCCCTTTCCCAGTTATCTTGAACAGAGTATTATTTCTTTGTTTTTGAACCACTACATGCAGGAACCTTCTTTCGAGGAAGAAGGTACCATACCTAATTTTTGAATCTTCCCACTGTGTTTACGGACAATTATTAACCTGTTGATGATGTACATTTCAAATTTGTGACTTACCGGTATCTAAGGTTTGTGTTGCTTTCCGGAATATGGAATATGAAAGGTCGTTGTCTTTACGTTCAATAGTTATATCGAGATAATTTATTTTCCGGTCTATTTCGGATTCCTTAGTGAATTTGATAGAATGGTGAAGGCTATTAATGGATTGGAGAATTGTTTCTTCGCTTGTTAGTTCAGTATCGTAGATGCAAATTACATCATCTACGTATCTTTTCCATATTACTATTCCCTTTGTTGAAGTCTTTTCTAAGAACGCATTTTCTAGTGCATTGATGAAGATGTCAGCGATTAACCCAGGGAAAACCAGTCGTTAAGATAACCACCGCAGTCGACCGCACAGCGAGCTCAAGTGAACACGGAAACTGCGAATAACTGTAGTACGGAAGACAATCAGATAAGTAGTTAGCCTAAAATTTTATAGTTTAACCATAGTTTACAACCATATAATCTCTCTAAAGTACAATCTCCAGATAGCCATCACCATTTAGCATTTCACCTAACATATATACTGCATTTAGCATACACTGACAGTCGCAGTACCAATACTGCAACTAAATAATTGTACATATTGTAAATATTTTCACCTGTATTTCAAACATAGATTTTATAGCCTAAGTGTATTGGATCTGATGATGATCGCTTGACGATCGAAACTGGTCATCCTAGTGTTTTATTAATCTCATGTAATTTATTTCAGGATTAGGGCATAACCCATCTCTTTTGGGTACATTCGTGTTGACCGACTGAAAAGCACTAAACTCTTGTTTACTAAGGCAACACTGAAAATATGGCTTCAAACACCACAATATTCACGGCTAGTCAGGCAAATCGTGAAGCCAAGAAATTCAAATCACTCAGGCTTAAACTCATGAATTTAGACAAGTCAATTTGGTTCAACAAAAAATGTATAGAACTAAACCTCACCCCTAAATACGTACCAATTAAAACCGTACCGAACACACCAGCCTCGATCATTTCAACTAAACAAGCCAAAGCGCTTTGGATAAAAAACGAATTAAGATTTGCATACATAAGAAAGCAAAAAATTAACCAACAATTATACGACATTCAATTGCAACTAAGTAATTTCTGGCACGCAGCCCAATGGGACAGCTTCACCGAACACCTACATGACACCATCAAAATCAGAGCAACGAGGAAGCATGAAACGCTAGAAAATAAATTAAGAAAACTAGGAGAAACACAGAACCATCAATCTAATGAACAACACACGAATAACAATGAATTCAATTTCCACAGCAGAGTAAACAACAGAACGAACGTAACCTTTTCTCAAGGTGAAATGAATATGTTAGACAAAGGTTTGAAATACAACTGCACAGACGCACACACGAACCACAATATAAAACAGTTAATCACAGATATTGAGATAGCCAGTCACAAGCTCCCAGCAGAAGACAGGGAATTAACCAAAAATCTCGCCACCAACGAAGCCAAAAAAATCCTCAAACGAGAGGGCGATAGCAATAACATTCAAAACAACAAACAAATCAAAGAAATAAAGTCGTTGAAACAAAAAATAAAAGAACATGACTTAATCATCACAAAAGCAGATAAGGGAAACACTACAGTAATTTTGAACAAAACAGAATACATTGAAAAAACAGTCGAATTCCTAAACAACAACGAAATCAAGGAATTAACAAAAGACCCCACCAACAAATTCCAAAAACAAATAAAAAGTGCGCTAAAAGAAACAGAATACATACTGACCAAAGCCGAAAAATCAAAACTAATAAACATGAACCCGAAAATACCGTCATTGAGGGGACAACCAAAAATACACAAAAAGGAATGCCCAATGAGACCAATAGTCAATTGTAGGAATGCCCCTAATTACAAAATCAGCAAAGAGTTACTAAAAATCTTAAAATGCCGTCTTTCCAACGACAAAAACAACTCTGTAAAGAACACAACAGAACTAGTAACAGCATTGAACACCCTACAAATGAAACCTAGCTTCAGGCTAGTATCCTTCGACGTAACTAACATGTACACCAATATTCCGATTATTGAAGCAATCAACACTATCGAAAACAACTTAAAATCCAACAATTCGGTAAAAGAAATTGAAGAGATTGTGAGATTACTGAGGGTCGTTCTCACCCAAAACGTGTTTCAATTCGACAATAAAATATACACACAGAGAGAAGGCCTAGCAATGGGATCGCCACTAAGTGGGTTAATCGCTGACATCTTCATCAATGCACTAGAAAATGCGTTCTTAGAAAAGACTTCAACAAAGGGAATAGTAATATGGAAAAGATACGTAGATGATGTAATTTGCATCTACGATACTGAACTAACAAGCGAAGAAACAATTCTCCAATCCATTAATAGCCTTCACCATTCTATCAAATTCACTAAGGAATCCGAAATAGACCGGAAAATAAATTATCTCGATATAACTATTGAACGTAAAGACAACGACCTTTCATATTCCATATTCCGGAAAGCAACACAAACCTCGCATGCAATCGACAATCAGTCTAATCACCCCAGTACGCACAAACTAGCGGGTTTCAATTCAATGGTGCACAGGGCTTTAAACATACCCATGTCAAAAGACAACTATAATAAGGAAATAAGAACTATTATGCAAATAGCAAAGGAAAACAACTTCTCGCCAAGCAAAATAAATCAAATTATAGCCAAACATAAAAATAAAGATAAAACGATTCCCAAACCGGACAGTAATGAGAAAAAATTTGCGCGTTTCAACTATGTGAATGCGAATACATATAAAATCACTAACCTATTCAAAAAGCAAGGCATAAAGATAGCTTTCACGACGAAAAACACAACCGCTAGGCACCTCCTAAATAGTAATCTAAATAAACGTGACCCGTATTCAAGGTCAGGGGTATATTCTATAACGTGCCAAGACACCGATTGTCAAGCTAATTACATCGGGCAGAGTGGAAGGCGAGTAGACACACGTTATAATGAACATAGAAATGCGATAAGATACGGAACACATTCAGCCGTGTGCGAACATATGTGTGACGCAGGGCATAGCTTTACCAACATAGAGTCGGACCTTAAAATAATCCATCACGAATCGAAAGGCAGAGCTCTTGACATAAAGGAAGCAATCGAGATACACCTAGCCAAACGAAACAATCCCAACAATCTAAATGAACACACGTTCATGGAGAGCTCACCCCTCTTCACGCTACTAAAAAACACACCCTGTCGGAAACAAAACACAATTTAGCGACACAGCCAAGCTAGATAACAAAAAGGGGGGAAACTAGGGGGTTTTTAATAGGTAAATGTTATCTGGATCAGGTGTACGATGTACTTTTCTTCTGCAATAAACCAAGGCCCATATTAGAGGCAGTATTAAAGGTGCCGGGACGTCCTCATAAGACCGTCAACGCTTAGTTCGAATGGGTTATGCTCCACGCGTGGCGAGGACTAATCCACGGTCTTTAATAGTTGTAGATCCACCTCATTCAATAACATACATCTTATCTAGGTTGGCAACACCTCACATAAACACATCGCGATCACTCCCCACAGCACGTAGGGACAGGGCGGGAAGGCAGGGAAAAACCAGTCGTTAAGATAACCACCGCAGTCGACCGCACAGCGAGCTCAAGTGAACACGGAAACTGCGAATAGCTGTAGTACGGAAGACAATCAGATAAGTAGTTAGCCTAAAATTTTATAGTTTAACCATAGTTTACAACCATATAATCTCTCTAAAGTACAATCTCCAGATAGCCATCACCATTTAGCATTTCACCTAACATATATACTGCATTTAGCATACACTGACAGTCGCAGTACCAATACTGCAACTAAATAATTGTACATATTGTAAATATTTTCACCTGTATTTCAAACATAGATTTTATAGCCTAAGTGTATTGGATCTGATGATGATCGCTTGACGATCGAAACTGGTCATCCTAGTGTTTTATTAATCTCATGTAATTTATTTCAGGATTAGGGCATAACCCATCTCTTTTGGGTACATTCGTGTTGACCGACTGAAAAGCACTAAACTCTTGTTTACTAAGGCAACACTGAAAATATGGCTTCAAACACCACAATAACATTTCTTTATAATTTACAGATTTTTAAGGTCCAGTATGATTGTATTTCTTTGTTTTTGAACCACTACATACAGGTATGCAGGAACCTTCTTTCGAGGAAGAAGGTACCATACCTAATTTTTGAATCTTCCCACTGTGTTTACGTACAATTATTAACCTGTTGATGCTGTACATTTCAAATTTGTGACTTACCGGTATCTAATAAGATCTGATAACTCTATTCGCATTATTAATATTGTGTATCGTATATCTAAATCAAGTTAACTGACCACACTATTGTAAGGTTCCTGTGAGGGATGCCTGTACAAATAATTAATCTAAGGGATGAAATTAGTCTAAAATAGGGGGTGAGCTTGGCACATGCTGTAAGAGGTAGGGAGTGTTTTATGAATGGAGATCGACAGTGCGATCAGCAAGGAGAAATCCCCCAATGTACTGTTTGACGGGGTAGTTCTAGGTGAAGGGGTAGTTTACAAGAGCTATTAGGTTATTACTCAGAGCGCGACAGCTGCGCCACGCGGTCTACAGTGAGTCGTATGCAAGCGAGTAAACGGGGAATTCGCTAGTATCAGCGCGGAGCAATAACACTCAGCTGACTACAAGAAGCAATTAAACAAGTACACAGTAAGGCTGATTCTAAGTCCTACCTAAAGAGGAATCTAATAGGGTAGGATCTTACTAGCTAAATAAATAAAAGAATAAGACCAGTGGCTTCTAGTGTTTCTGAATTTAATGTGTATCTCGATCTGGAGGTACACTGACAGAGCTAGCAGTTCAAATAATAATTAATATGAATAATAACAGTCCAAGCACAGGGGGAGGTGAGTGTGTGGTGTGGTGGTGAGTGTGGTGATCGCCTGAACACTTACCCGTCCAGCCAAACAGCAGAGGTTCGTCACGTCGGTGCACTAATACAGACTGAGTGATCAAGTGATCGAATAATGACTGATTGATCCTGGGTTCCTGACCTCTGGGGTTCTTATACCTTTCGTGTGCTCGGTCGGCGGAATCCTTACATTCCTACCGAGTCGAGCACCTTTCCCGGGTCATTGCCTGGGCTACGAGGCTACTTGAGTTCATGTATGTGCTAATTATCAGTCCTGTAATTTATAGTTTGTAGTTTATAGTTTTTTTAGATTAAATGTTTGTAATTTTGGTGTTTTGTAGATTTTGCTTAGGGGATGGGGGTAGCGTACCCTAGGGGTACAACAACCCCCTTTGTAGGGTTATTTATCGTCTTCGATAACTGGACGAAGACGTGGGGGTGGTTTTTGAAAAAATAGGACATCTTCTTCTTTCTTGATATTCTTCTGTCTTCTGTTCTTCTCTTCTTTTCTTCTTTCAATTTAGCTCGTATTTGTATGGTTGGCGTCGTAGGGGGTGCGTTGGTAGCCTCGTGGAAGATAGGGGTAAGTCAGGGGGTAGATATGAATTTAGTGAGATGTTGGTAAATGTCGAAATTTGAAGGCTGAATATGTGTGCCTTCTAATGATTGGGTGTCCGGGTGTGCTCATCGATCAAGTGTAAGTGTTTGTGGTGAGGGGAACAATATTTCTTTACATCTCTTTTTTTTAATTCAGCAATGGGGTGTGAAGCTTACTTGTTTCCATAGGATATCTTTTACTTGACGGGATATAACATTGATCCCTATTGTATGTGTAACATAAAGACATAGTAAATTGTTAAACAAAACAGTATATAATGTAAATATTTCAATTTCAACAATGTAATTTAAGGGGTGCAGGAACACACGAGAGGAAAAAAACATCCGAGGTTTGGGGGGGGAGGCTATATATACATATATAATTAACGTACGTCCGGTGTGGATGAAAAACTGCCCTCGCGTGCCCTGCACGTGTGTAAAAGGGATAGAGTAGAGATAAAGAATGAAATAAATGTCGCAGGGTGTATTTAAAGGGTTAAATTTAAATGTGTTTTATTGTTTGGGAGAAATGCGACATTTTTACAATGTGGAGTTTAGAAGAATAGAAAGGGAAAAACAATGTGTACCATAAAACCATCCATATGTTCTCATTTCTTTGCAATTTTTGTCTAAATAATAACAATATTTTTTAAATATTTTCCAGATAAATTTTCATGTCATCATACTATTTATCAGCATTAGAACCATTAAAAAATACAACAAAACTCTGTTAATTAGATCAATATTCTATAAAAACAAAAACAAATTCTCTTAATTATATTAACATTCTATAACAACAAAACCAACTTCTCTTAATTATATATCAATATTCTGTTACTACCGTCGTTGCGCAACTATACCATTATTAATATTGTATTCTATACCCGTTAATATTACGGCGAGTGCACTCTAACTTAATATTTAATCATAACCTACTATCTATTACCTGCAGGTTATATGCTACTCGTCTATAATATATTCTATTGTATGGCTTGCTCCCTGTGGGCGAGCGAAGTCATCTTGGCTGCACAACTCGTCCTTTACAGAGATAGGCGCGAGTTGTGTGGCCGTAATGCACCTCTCATTTTAGGTGTCAATTTATTTGTTGATCTGACCTCCAGTGGAGGATATCCCACAGGTATATCTCCACTGTGGTTCGGATGTACGCCTGAAAATAGGTATTATGTGGGGGGGACTGTGTGTTGGCCGTGTGAGTGTAAAATGTGGGGGCGGGAAATTTGTGTAATTCCAAAAAAAACATATTGTTAGTGCATATAATTCGTAGCAATCTGTGGGAATCCATAATACACATGTAAAATTATTATTTTAGAGGGTATTTACCCTCGTCCTCTGTGGGGTGAACCTGTGGAGGCATATAGAGAAACAGTACATTTATTCATTAAATCACATTTTATTATTGTTATTTTTAGTTTCGGTGAGCGCCCAAAATGGAGCTACTCCCGTTGCATGCGTTCAAAGTGTGCACCACCATGTGCGCTGTGTCTGGTGTCAGCGCCTCAGGTTTTCAACCTGCGCTGAAAAGTAAATACATGTTTATGATTATAAATTACAGATTTCTAATTACTATTGGCCATTTGTTATCTACTTTCTTTGTACCTTTGCATTTCCTTATTCTCATTCATTTTTCTCCTAAATCTTTGTATTACTTCAACCTTTATTCCTTACTGGGTATATATTCGTATTTCTTTATTCCTTCTTACTCATTATCTCTTATAACTTCACTGTACTTTACTCCTATTTATTTCTGTCCTATATCATTGCTCTACCTCTTCCTTCGTTCATTATTGTATTCACCTTTGTATTTCTTTATTCTTTCTTATTCATTATGTCCTATAACTTCACTGTACTTTACTCCTATTTATTTCTGTCCTATATCATTGCTCTACCTTTTCCTTCGTTCATTATTGTATTCACCTTTGTCTTTCTTTATTCTTTCTTACTCATTATATCCCATAACTTCACTGTGCTTTACTCCTATCTGTTTCTGTCCTATATCATTGCTCTACCGTTTTCTTTATTCATTATTGTATTCACCTTTGTCTTTCTTCATTCTTTCTTACTCATTATGTCCTATAACTTCACTGTACTTTATTCCTATTTCTTTCTGTCCTATATCATTGCTCTACCATTTTCTTTATTCATTATTGTATTCACCTTTGTCTTTCTTTATTCTTTCTTACTCATTATGTCCTATAACTTCACTGTATTTTCTTCCTATCTGGCTTATGCAAGATCGGATTCAGCGCTCATATCTTGAATTACTAACAGTATGCCTGGGTTGCATAGTTTTACTCACGAGATACATTCTTTTGCCTTTATGCCGTAAAAAATACTGATTCGTATGATGGTGTAGTTTAACCAAGGGGTGTCCAATACGCAGGGTGGTATCGGAACTAAGAGAGCCTAGAAGGACTTCCTTTACCAGTGGACCGGCTAAATACGTATGCAAAAAAACACATACGTATAGTGGTTTGGTTTACTCTTACATAGCCTGCGCTAGGAGTTACCTCCGTATCGAGTGACCTCCCGCGCGCATTGCCATCCTTGGTCTATGCTACATGTGCAAATTGCACTCCTATCTGCGCTGTAAAAAATACGGATTCGTATGATGGTGTAATTTAACCAAGGGCTGTCCAATACGCAGGGTGGTATCGGAACTAAGAGAGCCTAGAAGGACTTCCTTTACCAGTGGACCGGCTAAATACGTATGCAAAAAAAACACATACGTATAGTGGTTTGGTTTACTCTTACATAGCCTGCGCTAGGAGTTACCTCCGTACCGAGTGACCTCCCACGCGCATTGCCATCCTTGGTCTATGCTACATGTGCAAATTGCAGCCCTATCTGTGCTGTGTCCGGTCTCGACGCCTCATATATTGCCACTTATGCAATATCAATATTCCTTTCCCTGGGGCACAATAATATCTGTAACCTCGGCCAGGGAAAGAATCGTTCATTATTTCATTATTTCATATATATCAGTATGTTCCTCTCCCTGGGGCCCAGTTGTAACTTAACTGTAACCTCGGCCAGGGAGAGAATCGCTCATTATTTCATTATTTCAGTATTTCATTTCATTATTGTATCATTTCATTTCTTATATTCTGTTACTATTCTCTTATTTCCTTGTATCCTTTCATTATCATATATTGTCACTATCTCCTTATTTCCTTGTATCCTTTCATTATCATATTCAGTCACTATCTCCTTATTTCCTTATTTCCTTATACCCTTAATTCATTATTCCACTTCATCATTACTCATATTATTCCTATTTACCTGCCGCTGCAGGACTTTGCTCCCGCTGTAGAGCATCTACTTAATCTTACTTACTAACTAACGTTAAGTCCTAGGGGTCGTCTTGGGAAGGAGGAAGTATCCTGTCCGATGTAGGGGTAATTTATTCCCTCATCGAACCATTAGACCTCCGTCCGTAGGTATAGTTTAGACGACGTTAGGGCATAAAAAAATGGTATAACGGACCCTGTATTTAGGGGAGACAGGCTAGGTACTTCCCCCCAACACAGGCGTTTGCCTACCCTAACGCGTCACCACTATGACCTCTCGTCGGTCGTCAACGTCGAAGTCTTATTATGTCATGTCCTGGGTACAATTTATCAATTCATCAACATCTATTTTCACCTGGAAAATATTTTCACATCCATTTAAGTGCACCTCCGTGCGCAAACCATGAAGAATAAGTGTCAAGCGGTATTATGTTGTTTATGGTGTTGTAGTTATACGGGGGGGGAACAATTGTGGTGGCACGGTGCATCAGCTAATATCAGCTGCGTATTATTCCTTCTCACATGTTAGTAGGTAAGTGAAGGATTGTGAATGGTATTCCCGTGTTATTGGGCAGTTGTAGGTATGTTAAAATTTTTAATTATTGGTAACGGGATGGTAAGAGAGGTCCAAGGAATCGTGGTCCTATGGGGATGTATGGAAACGTTAATTGGTAGGAATTCTCGACCGGTGTGGGTGAGGATTTTATTGTTTAGGATCTGGGTGTTCAGCGTGGTTGTTAGGTACCGTGCTGAAGGATGGGGGGTAGCATTTATGCTTTTAATTGACATGCAGGGTGAAAACATTGGTGATAAAAATGTATATTTGCATGCACTGGTGTTAGCGGGTTAAGCCTGGAACGCTAGCTGTTAGCTCTAAGGTTCCGAATGTTGATTAACATATAACCACGAGCGATAAGGCATGGTGTACACCCTGGTAATTGCATGATTACCAAGTGCCTCGCATTAATAGGGGAGAAGTGTACAAGTGTTATCTGTATAGTGTTTAATGTGTATCTTGGGAGGGAAATGTGCTTTGCGGCTTGGACACACTAGTCGTAATATATGGCACCTGTAGCCATAACCAAAATATGCGACTGCTGTTCATGCTCGTAATATATGTACTAGACTTATGAGCTATATAGTCCAGTTTGAAAAACTGGTCATCTATTATTATGATATAGTATAATCCCTTAACTAGAGGTATTGTCTAGAGATACTGTCTAGAGATACTGTCTAGAGATATTGTCTAGAGCTGTTGCCTAGAGATATTGTCTATGAATTCTGTCTAGATCTACTGTCTAGAGATATTGTCTATAGATATTGCCTATAGATACTGTCTAGATATATTGTTTAGTGATACTATGTATAAGTATTCTAAACCAGGTTATATTGCAGCGCACTATATGTGTGGCGTTAGTCCCTCCTATAATGGGGTTGATCGCTGCAAAAAGAATAATATACTATCCACCCTATGGAAATGAGGGGGAGTCATAAGTGTGTATTGCCATTTTATTAGCTGGGAGGATGGTATATATAAATGCCATCTATATGTTAAACAAGGCCATAAATACCACTAAGTGTGGAGTTTTAATTATGGATTTCAAAAGGGGTAAAATGCACGGGGGGTATAGTAACGTGCTATCACTTGGAATAACTCTGCTCGTCTAAATCTGAAAGATAATATTTTGTATAATATCGCTGTACCTCAAAAAATAAAGTAAAACCTCCTAATTGGGAAGTGGATTTATATACCTATGTGGTCACGGAGATATGCTCGTGTTGTCCTATATTGGATGGCGTGTCTATATAAGGGTGTATCCGAGGGCAAAAGTGCTTTAAAGCCCGCTAAGAGATAAAATATGGCGTATTTTATGTGACGCGGCGCTGTGTGAATATCACCGATAATACTGGCTTTTGGCCGCAAAATATGCTATCCCGGTGTTAAGTATTGAGGGATGATAGGGGTGAACTAAAATAAAAGTATTTGGTTACCCTACTTTGTGTAGTGTATTCCGACAATTAGATGTCTCTCTTCTTGTGCCGTTTGAATCTGGCGCGCGAGATGAGGCCTGAATTCATTATGGCTGCTCGCTGGTTATCTGTCACGTGGGAGGCGTGGCTGGTGATAACGTGTGTGTATATGTGAGATATCAACTATCGCCAGTGTGAGGCGTGACCTGTAGCTTTGATTGGCTGGCAAGCTGCAGTAGGTCTTGTTTATCGTGGCGCTACTCTGATTGGACCTGAGCTGCAAGCGTGGGTTGCAATCACGAGGGCTTTGTTATTGTTCCGTAAATGTACTGTCAAAAGCACGTGTTATGTATCTAATATAATGTTTATCATCGTTTTAAGGTATACAGCTGGTGTATTATGTAATCTGGGTAGAGGGCATTAGCTGTCCGTCTGTGTATTGGGAAGCTACGCATGTCTTTTTATTGAGGAATCCTAATGGGATTACGCTGTCATTATATCGTACCCAAATGTGGCAAGCGATATGTATATAACTAACGTTTATCTTGTATATTATATATGTAGTATGCTGGAGTGTGTTTTACATGTCCGGAAGCATATGTCGCAATCCTGTGGCTGTAAAAATTCTGGGTAATACTATGTAGAAAAGTGTTTCAGTGGTTTGCACTTGTCTACTCCGGGAAAATGAAAAATAATGCAGGGCGCATTAATATGCTGGGTGCCCATCTATATATAAATGTTTTTGTGTTTTATTTCCCCTTTCTGTGGGAAAGTTGAAAATGGCGTTTATAAAATATAGTTATTTGCCCTGTATTTAATTCACAAATTGTATTAATGTGTACTGGGAATGTGTTTACGCGTGTAGAGATTCCCTGTGAGTGTAGCAATATTGGGTGTTACCCTGTAGGAAAAGTGTTTCCGTGGTTTACCCCTGTCTACTCCGGGAAAATGGAAAATAAGGCGGGGTGTAGCAATATGTGTATTCACAGTTAATATTGCATTCCGCATGTTGGATTGTCCGTGGAGGAGCATAATGGGCTACCTTCATCGGGCATTCTGCTGTATGGCAGGGAGAATTATACAGTGTATTCTCCTGACCGGATGTGTTTGTGTAAAGATGATGTATTCCTAGTTCGTATATTCTGTTTGTGAAATCAAGTGTATATTTATTCGTTTTATATTAAATAAAATCATCGGGCCTTTACTAATCATTATCTATAAAATTCGGCATGATTATGTCTATGGTCGATACTCATTCCTTATCGTGATCCCAGGAGGGTAGGCTAACACCTGCTCTTGACTTTTTACGCCTTAGGAAAACGTAGAATAGCTATTGACCATTTAACGTATTTATTGCCGAATATGTTTACATCTATACGCTCACGGCTGATATCTATCCCATAGTGTTTTGACCCAGGAAAGTAGGCAAACACCTGCTTTAGACTTCCTCACGCCTTAGGTCTACTGTAGGACATTTATGGGCCATGGCGTTATTGTGTTACTAATGGACATACATATATGTATGTGCCATGTCGTATTACGTTGCCTCAAAATGAAAATATGCAAATTTACTATGGCCAACTGATGATCGTTATGTTAATTGTTTATCTACTGTGTGGATGTAAATTAGAGGGGATCTATGCAAGGATTTGTGGTCCTCTTGGAGCCTTGTGGCACTTTTGAAAATATTAAATTATTTTATAAAATTATGACTATCATTTCGTCATCAAGTAGACAATTACGAACAGCTTGTACTTAGCATATGGATGATAGATGGGTTCATACGTTGACTGTGAGAGGAATAGCCCCACGCGTCTAGGATTGTCTAGCCGTCCAGTCGGTCGTAGGCTAATACGTATGATGTGATGATTATTATTATAATTGTAATTCAAATGATTTCCCTACTCCGTCGGCTAATGATGTTATTTTTTGCTTCGTATGAAAACTGTTCATCTTGTCTGTCTTTATGACGGTATTTGGTGGTCAATTCCACCTTGATTTAGAAAAAATAAATATTTAAAAGATCCCCTATGAGGGTAAAAAGATGTGGAACAGAGAATGTATCAACGTCATAAGCGCTGCGTATAACACGTGAGTCGTGGAGTACTGTGGTCTCGGGTGTCGGTAATCTGTTTATGCAAGCATCCGCCTTGCCTGCAGAACACGACTGAGTGTCTCTGTGGAGGCTGCCTTACTAAGTAGCCTGTGTGAAGTGAATTGATATTCATGATTAAAAACATCTTGTGGATTATAGTGTATTGGATAATATGTATTACGCGTAAGTATACGTCAACTTCTTTCCCAGTGTTACCTAACTGTGTGTTCAGCTGACCTATATATGGTGTTTGCTGTGACGGTATAATAACCTGTGTTATTGTGTCACCTCCTATTGGCTGTGGTGGTAATAATCCACCTGCGTGCTATCGCAATTGTGCGCGGAATGATACTAAGTGTTGCTATATTCTGTTATAAGTATTACTCTGCATTGGCAGTGCAATTCGCTAACCTGTGTTATTGTGTGTCTACTGTTATGCCTGTGCGAAATGTCGTTCACCCGCATGAGTGTAGAAGTATTGCGTTTCATCCTAGAAATGCTGCTAACCTGTGCTCCTTTATGTGTTAGGCCATCGTGTGTATGCACTGCGGCTAACCTGTGTTATTGTGCCGTCTGTGCTTTCGCTATTACGGGAATAATGGCGTTCGTTAAAGAAATCGTATTATATGTACCGTAATGTAGTATATTAGGCCCTATATACTACTTTATTTTGTGACAATGTAGTGTATTAGCCTGTCATGCCGCCTTAATATGGGGTGACTGTTGGAATCCGTGCACTTTCTAAAATTGTCCAAGTAATATATTATGTATTTATCTCCTAGAAATGGTCATTATCCATGGGAGTGTTATTTCCTATAGTGTTATGGGAAATATATGGAATCGGCTAACATTTATTACATCTATCGGGATTGGTTATAGGTCGTTGCCGAAGGTATATATATATAAACAATTAAGTTATATATTAGGGGACCTGAACTGTGTTCTGTCATTATATGTCTATAGGGAAAGGGCCCGTTATTGTATAGTCCCTTACGATAGGTGATGTGATCTTTAATCGGTCGCCTAATGCTTGTGACCATGTGTGTGAAAATCTAAATGCGATTAATTAGGTAAACAAATGTGCGCTATTTATGAATTTGTATTAATGTGAAGTGTGTATACATCTTCCTATGATAAAGGAATCCTTCTGTGGTTTGTCATGTGGCCTTCGTGTGGGTAATTGACCCTTTGTATCGCACGGCCATGTGTGAGTGTGGTATTCTACGTGACTTAGCGGAAATCACTGTTGATAGGCAGTGACCGTGTATCGCTGACTGCTCATTCCGTTTCTTGTTACTTCCGCATGTTACGACAGAGGCTCGACCTCGTTTGCCGTGCACTGTATATGACATGTGCAAGATTCTGTCTACAATGTGTTGTCTGCAAAAACATTTATGCACTTTACATATTATAAATGTATAATTATTATCAAGAATATTATGTCGGTATGTCCTATGTGGAATTTTATAATTAAAGACTAATTATGTTGTGGGGCCAAATCGGGATTGGTGGTGACCACTATTTCTGACTGTGGTGACTAGATGCCACATTACACTTGGCGCTATTGCCAAGGTTTATTTGGCGTATTTTGTCTATGGGGACCTATGGGAAGTGTAGGGCATATGTATTATTAAATATGTATCTAGCCGTGTTCTATTTGCAGCTAGTGTATGTTAACAAAATTCATTATTTTTACCAAAACATAGTACACAAGAAATATAACCTGGTATACCTTATTATACCTCTTACAACTAAACATGCAACTTATAATTAATCCTCGTATCATGCAGTGTTGGGAGTTGCCGGTGACTGCCAGTTGTGATAGATAGATAGATAGATAGATTTTTATTAATTCCATTTGATCAAATACATGCATTCAATACATTTTGATATAGGACACGTCAGAATTTACATGCATAAAATAAAAGAACTAACAGGTATATATTACTAAGATTATAACTATTTATAACTTATTATAATAGCAAATCTTAATAGATACAATCTTATTGCACAACTATTTACACCTCACTCTATTATCATAATATGAAAACTTAATTCTATAAATACAACAACATACAGCTAGGTATTAAAATTAAATTAAAAAAGTAAAATATAGTTATAGATTCCATCACTCCTATACGCTAAAATATTCAACTACTGAGTAAAAACAATGGCACTGCAGATAAGCTTTCAACATTCTATCAAAGGTTTTTATTTTTGGGGCCAGTTTTATATACTGGGGTAGTTTATTGTATAATTTAACTCCAGTGTGAAAAGTTCCTTTTTGATATATGCTTGTGTGTGTGTGTGAAATATGAATGTTTTGATTTTGTCTTGTGTTATGCCTATGAACATCATTGTTTGTTTTAAGAAAAACATCTTTATTCATTAAATTCTTTTTAAAAAACATAATACTTTCAAAGATATATATGCAGGGCAGTGGGAGAATGTTTAAATCTTTTAACAGAGGTCTACATGATTCTCTCGAGTTTACATTTGCCATAATTCTAATCGCTCTCTTTTGTATCCTAAACGTGCTTGGTACATCTGGCGACATACCCCAAAATATGATCCCATATCTTAAGTATGAATGGAAATAAGCAAAATAAGTATTTCTTAATGTGTGCATGCTAGTGCAGGTTTTCAAAATACGTAACGCAAAGCACATCGAGTTCAGTTTAGTATTCAGATATTGTATATGTTTATTCCATTTCAAGTCTTGTTGTATCCATAGTCCTAAAAACTTTGTTTCTGATTTATTTTCTATTTGATGACCATTTAATGTTATATTGGGCATCGCAGGATTCCTATTCTGTATAGTGTGGAAATTTAGACATACTGTCTTTTTATAGTTTATTATGAGGCGATTATCTTGTGACCATTTGGTTAACTCTCCTGTAACGGAGTCAGCAGACTGCTGTATGACCTGTTTAGTTTCACCTTTTATTACGAGTGTTGTATCGTCCGCAAACAAAATTTCCTTATGTGAATGAACGATCTGTGTTATATCATTGATATATAGAAGAAAGAGTAGTGGGCCCAAAACCGATCCCTGGGGTACTCCAAATTCAATAATTCCCTCATTGGACAATGTTTCATTAAGTAATTTGGTTCCATCATCCTTGTGTCTCAAGCTTACTATTTGTTTACGCCTTGTTAAGTAAGACTCTATCCATTTATTAGCTAGACCTCTAACACCATATTGATTTAGTTTGGTAAGGAGGATTTTATGGTCAACTACATCAAATGCTTTCGATAAATCCAAGAATAGGCCAGTTACATGTTCCTTATTGTCAATTAATTTCAGTATACTATTACTACATTCGTAAATTGCTGTCTGTGTAGATTTTTCCGTTCTAAATCCATGTTGTGAGTTTGATAATATTTTATTTTTTTCTATGAAACTTATCAGTCTCTTATACATAATTTTTTCCACAATTTTTGCAATACCAGTTGGTAAGGTAATAGGACGATAGTTATCTAATTCATCTTTTGAACCGTTTTTGTGCACTGGAATTACTTTTGATAACTTCAAAATATCCGGGTAAGTTCCTGAGAGAATTGAACTGTTTATTAAGTGCGTAAGTGGATTTATTATATTTTCGGCACATTTCTTTAAAATTGCATCAGGGATGCCATCAATGCCAGCACAGAATTTATTTTTTAGCTCTTTTATAACTATTCTTACCTCTTCACTTGTGACATGATTTATAAATAAAGAATCACTGCATATATTTATTTTATTATTAGAATTTAGTGTATTTACCTGTGATTTATTTAATAATTTTTGCGGAATTTCCAGAAAATAGTCATTAAAAGTGTTTGCTATTTCCTCTGGATTATTAATCACTTTATTATTTCTGGTCAGTGTAATGTTCCTTTGTATTTTAGCATATTTTCCAGTTTCTTTCTTTATTACGGACCACATAGCCCTGTTTTTATTAGATGATTGGGAAATAAAATTATCATTATGCATTTTCTTTGCTAGTCTTATTACCTTATTTAATATGCTAGTGTATTTTTTGTAGTATAAATTGAATTCAGGTGTTGTGTGGTATTGTTTATATAATTTGTGTAGAAATTTCTTTCTTTGACATGAATTTATAATCCCTGTTGTTATCCAATTGCTAGTTTTGTTATTTTGAACAGTTCTTCGTTTAAAGGGGAATGCTATTTCAAAATAGTGTTTTAGGGTACTGTTAAATGCATTAAATTTATCATTTACATTTTCTAGTTCATAAATTTCTGACCATGTTTCCTTATTTAATAAGTCATTGAAATATGTAACATTTGCTTCAGTGAATGACCTGCACTTTGATTTTACTCCATTATCATTATTATTGATTACTTCGGATACTTCAAAACTCAGTATTTGTCCATGGTGGTCACTAAAACCCGGACAATAGACTTCTATTGAATGGTGATATTTATCTGTATTTATAAAAATTTGATCAGGAGTGGTTTTACTAAATTTTGTTATTCTTGTTGGTGTATTTACTGTAGGTTTCAGCCCATAGGAAATTAGTAACTGGTTTAATAATTCACAATTTCTATCAAGTTTTAAGAAATCCACATTTACATCCCCACAAATTATTATATCGAAATTTACTTTGCTCATGTTATTGAGTAACAATTCTAGTTTATCTATAAATAGAGGAAACTTTCCTGACGGAGAACGGTATACGCATACAATTATTAACTTAAACTGCTGAATTTTTACGGCAGAGAATTCAAAATCCTGTTCCATAATTAGATAATCATAAGCTGTTATCTGTTCATGATCTAAATTATTTCTTAAGAAGATGCAAGTACCACCATGGCTAATATTAGATCTAGAGTATTTACTAGCTTGTATAAACCCTGGGAATTGAATTAATTCAAGTTGTTCCTCTTTCAGCCAATGTTCTGAAATACATAGTGCTGAGATGTCTTTAAGTTCATTTTTAAGCATTAGATTTATGTAATCAATTTTATTATAAAGAGACTGGACATTCTGGTGGTAAATTTTAAATTTGTTACTTTTGCAAGCTTGTGTTGGTGATTTATTTACATTATTATTATCATAATTGTTATTATTATTGTTGCTAGACAAATCCGAAATACCATTGTTGCACTCCGTTAAATTTGACTTCAAAAGATGTGAATGCCAAACCTCACGTTTGGCTTCTTCTACCAGTTTCCCTGCTTCCACTCTAATGATATTACTGTCGAATTATTCTTACCATTTGAATTTACAATTTTGCAGATTTCATCACTAAGATACTCTTTTCCTAATCTATTTAAGTGTAGGCCATGCCGAGTGTGGAACTTCCTGTCTAATTTACTTACATCTACAATTTGGACATTTGGAAAACTCTTACAAATTTTATGAATTTTTCCATTTGTAGCCTCTATTTCTATATTTACACATGACTTGGGAATTAAATCGTGTCTCTGCGGAATGTTTACAATAATGACATTTGTTTTTTGCATGGATGGCAATGTACCCTTTAAATCTTTGATTACCTTTTTACTCTCATTTCTATAGACGTCGTTTGCTCCAGCGATGATCACTGCGTAGTCCTTTGCAGTAAGGGACGCACACTCTCCTATCATCCCGTTCGTGACTTCTGCAATCTGAGCTCCTGGCTTCACTGTCGAAGTGACCTCCATTTCTCGGCTTCTCTCCAAAACGCTTGCTGCTACATCTCGCCCGTGGCTATCCGCAAATATCCGCATCTTCCTGGATTTTCTCTTTATCACTTTCTTCTTTTCTTCTTGAGGAAAGTCATCATTTTCTTCGACAAGCACTCCAAATGAATTTGAGACGGGAATTTCAGTTACATGTACTCCATTTATAGGCCTAGGCTTATTCAATCTTACCTTACCAGCAATCACTGTCGACCAAGTTTCCTTGCTTTCCCCTCTGTTTCCTTTTAATTTATTCAACTCTTCCATTAACTTAGCAATATCTTCCTTTAGCAGCTTTATAATTTCGTCTTTTGAGGACAGTTCGTTTCTCAGGTTATGACATTCGCATGACGGTAGCGGTAGGCCTACATTACGACAATCGGTTTCACTTTTCTCCTCATTCAATTTTACCTGAGATCTTGTGATGATTTTATTTGCATTTTTTACTTTTATTTTGCACGACGAGCATAAATCCGTTACGGTTACACAACCTGACGAGATACTAACACTGTTGACTGTCGTCATACTAGAGATCTAAGTGAGCCTAGATGTTTACACCAAATTACACTAAATTTAATTTAATTATTACTACCTAATAGAATTAATCTAATAACCTACCAATAAAGAAGAATGTGAAATACGTATATCTTCCAATCGGGTGAAGTCTCGTAAAAGCACCACTGCTCTACTTGGTTCAAACAGTGATTGAAGAAGTCACCGAATCTTTGGATACACGTTCCCACAACTTAGTTTAAGTTTATTAAATTATCAACAAGAATTTCTAAATACTATCAATATTCCGTATTACACTTGATCTAAGGAAAGTAACTTTATAGATTTTAAGCCTCTGTTATAATATTTTACCACTTTTATCAAATATTTACACTAGCTGCTATTTCACTACACTTTCACTGTGACGCCATCTTGCTTGCTACTAAATGCCATAGCGCGTAGGGCGCTTGTTTTAATTTATATACCCCTGGGTTCGAACTATGTGGAGGAAAATATATTTTTTATTCGATAATCATGGTGATTAAATGCTCTCGTTTCCTATGGCTCTGTGGACTGGGGAAATGTGGATCTAGCTTATGTGGGACTGCTGCGAGCGCAACGTACCTCGACATTTCTTATCTTCTACCTGTACCTAAATGGTGTGTGGGAAAGAAAAATGGGCTATAAAAGCGAGTTATTTTACGCGTAAGGCTATTACGTGGACTGTTTAACTGGTATTGTGATGGTCCCAATTTGTGACCAGAATGAAATAATTTTGTATATTTTATTATTATTATTATTATTATTATTATTATTATTATTATTATTATCAATATTTTTTAAGTTTACAATTTACCTTTCATTAGTTATTATGTTAACTAATATGTTTATATCTATTATTATGCGGTAATGTAGAATATTATGGCAATTGAAAGGACTTGGAGCGATACACATTATATTTGAAATAAGTTAGACGCTTGACTGAATATTATTTCTGAAGAAAATTCGAACAAGAGAAGAAGAGGGTTGTTCACAGAAGGGCGGCTTATCCACGGCTTCTTGGAAATGACATAAATAGACACGTATGTCTTTCACATCAAGTATTCTACCAGTATACAAATCATACTAAGAAGAGATTCTATGGAGAATCGCCATTAACAATACCTGGCAGGCAAGGTAAAGAATGGGGCTTGTGTACGTGGAAAGTACAGTAGGCGAGGAGTCCTTTGCAACTTTATACAAAAGGTGGGCTGGACCTCCCGAAAAATGCTACAATGAAGTATTGTCATTATTGATATGTGAAAGGCGTGCAAATTGCCTAGTGACTTCAGTGGGGGTGGGCACGTGCCTTACCTGGGAACGTTATATATATGACGGCCGCCCAACTGAAAGGTGATTATTATTATTGAATTGCTGGAGGAGAGGAAATGGTGCTGAGTGGAGCAGAGAAGAGTGGAACTTGTAGCGAGATGGAGTCTGTAACGCAGTGCTAAACTAGACAGTTGACTATTAAGTATGTGAATTTGATAAGACATTCTGTCTCATCATACTGTGACATGGTTGTGTACGAGGCTATTGTCACAGGGATGATTTTTGGAATTTATTCCGTCATCCACATATAAATTAATTACTTTGAGGAACATCAGGAACTCTCTACGCAACAATCCAACTACAAAGATTTTCAATGCGGTGAGCGATTTAAACAGTTATACTCCAGTCAAATCAGAAGGCTCTCATGCTAATTAAATTCAATCTATATTTTATTCAATTAACTCAGTATACTCCAATTTCCAATCAAGACCCATAATACAAGTAAATTCAGTAGATTCTTTCATTTAAATTTATTATTATTATTATTATTATTATTATCTTTAGTATTTTATTCTTTTTGCACTTGTTGTTTTTATATATTAAATTCATTTTTAAATTCAAATGTTTGACTGGTTTCCTTTAGTAGCTAGAAATTACTATAAGGCAACACCATACTCCTGAACTAATTACCGTAAGGTTAGATTACGTAAGTTTCACTACGGCTGGAGATAGGAATTTCGATGCTCTACCTCTGTTTAACCGAGGTTTAAGATATTATTTTGATCATGATATATAAATGGTCTGGCGCCCTTGGCTACATATAATACTACACATTATGTACTTTTTTTTAGTGAAGCTGACAACAATGCATATACACTATTAGATTAATGCACAATTAAATGTTTCATTTTGATCACCCAAAAGTGGGCGACTATTTCATTATTTAACTTTTCATATTAACATTTTTCTTATTAACATTAACCATATTAATAACGCCCAACTAGCGGAGCGCTTTTCTTATTATTAATAGTCAATATATCTCTCTAAACCATTACAGTATTATAGTGAAATGTACTTTTAATTACGTAGAAATAATGTGCTCTGAATTGGGAATTTCCATTTTTAGCTATCTCAAATAATAGCATCGTCTCCCTCGGATTGCCAAAGCGGCTTTCGCACCTGGTATCCACTCAAGGGATGCATTCTCCGTGCGAGGCGTTTGGAGAAGGGTAATCTTAGTTTTATTTATCCTACCCTCTATTTTGGGGATTGTGATCGGAACGGTGCGGTGAATTAGTATGGCTTTTCGGCGTACCTTAGGATTGTTGCTAGCCGACATTGGCGCTAAGGTCCTAGGGCTTAATGGAAGCGTTGGGATTGAAATGTTATTACGCGGTACAGTGACTGTGTCTGCATGAGTCTCATTCCCCATAGCAAGCTTTGGATGTGGCATGGCCACGGCCGTCTCCTTCCTAATAGGAGTGGGCATTATGGGAATGGATGTGTTAATTATTTTAGGTGCATTATTTGTATTGATCGCTTCCATTGGGGTATGTGGGTGTGTTAGCAACTCAAATGTAAGGAATTGTGCCTGGAGCTGACGGAAGCGTTGCCATATCTCGGCGTATTGCAGGGTAACCACCCTGGCCTGTTCCGCCAGTCTCGTGTTTACTGTATTTATTCTAAGGTGTTCTATTAGGGGTCATTCGCTGGATCGCCCTAGCGAGCGCTATTTGCTTTGCCAACATGTAAATTATTATTACGGTAGTGGCGCCGTTCCACGCAACTGTAGTTGTAGTGGAGGCGTCCATATTGTACCAAGATACGGGCGCCTGTGGGATCTGTAGGGGCCGGTCATGGTGTTTAAACGGGGTATCTGTAACCGTGAATGTGGGGATAATCCTTGACCAATTGGCATTTAATATGGCCGTAATATTGTCATATAGTGTTGTCTGTTCATGATAATGGCCAAAATTATGCACTTGTAGGGGTACTTGCTGTGTCCATGTAGCGGGCAAAGTATGTGTGATTGCAAGCTCCTGCGTGATTTTTACATCGCAGGGAAAAGTGCGTGGGATAAGAATATCCCCTCTGTCCATGAGTTGGCAGTCGCAGGGTAGCTGGACTTCTATAGCTCCTGGTGGCGCAACTGTGAGTGGGTGTAATAAGTTCATGTGCTTATTTTCGCACTGTATGTTCATTTGTGGGGTGGGATTGGTAATAATAAATGTGTCTATGTCAATTTGGGCGATGAGTGCTCGTTGGAGCCCTCTATCACATTTATAAGCACACGATTCGAGAATTTGGCTGGTGGGTGCGTTCCGATATAAGTGAATGGCACAGGCTGGCTGAATAGTTGCCATTTCCTGGAACCGTGGTATGTAACATAATGCATTAATGGGGGCTATACAATTTTGTAATGTATTTCCCGTGAGGACACGGATATCTCGAGCGTTAACGGCAATTAATGTAGGTTCGTGTGTTAGTGTGCAGGTAGAATCTAGCCATTTGTATGGTATAGGGATGTACTGAAATAGCTCCCATTGTGCATGCCTATCAATAATAGGTATATTGATTTTTATATGTATACTATTGGCATAGTAGACACACGTGCACATGGGTTTTGTGTAATACCAACTAATGTATTCCACAGGCGTGGCCAGTTGGTATTCGTGTTGGCGTAATTTGGCGGCCAGTGTTAACAAATCCCCTCGAAGAGTATTTGTAGGTATTGTATTTGCTGGAATGCGCCGCAGTTTGCATAGGATTTTGTCATGCTGGCGCTGATTATACATCATTGTGTTATATATGGCAATGGCGTTGCCTATGGCCATGTGGGGCGTAGAGGCGAACAAAACCTTTTGTGCATCTTCATTACTCTGTGTGACATTGGCTAAGAGGGCAATTTGCTGTGTTATCGCCCCGATAGCTGTGTGCAATGTATGTGTCCAATTATTAAGTTTAACTGTCGTGGACGTTAAATCCCGGTGGTTAGCGTGAATCATGTCGCTAAGCCTGTTAACGTGAGCTGCCATCTGCTGCTCCGTCATGTGTAAGGTCTTAGTATCCTCACTGGTAGCGACTCCGCAACAATACTGCAGGAAGTTACCATTGAATTTTAATTCTCTTTTCGTTCTCCGTGTTGGGGGTGGTGTATTATTAGAATTTTCGTCATCCTCGGCGTTATATTAGTCGGTGTGTAGGGATTGGTCAATGGCCTCCCATATGTGGTGCAATTGGGATTTAAGGTCATTTGCTTCCATGGCGGGCGGGAGGGGGATGTGTTGTTGAGCTATGGGTACATTGTATGTGATAGGGATGCTACCCTGGTATATAGTTTGACCGTGGAGTTGCTTCCAATGAACCCCTGTTGTGATCTTAACCCTGGGTCCGTCTGGCGAGGGCTCATCAGCCTGTATACTCATGCCGCTGCTAGTGATTAATAATATAATGTGCAGAATCGTGAGAAGTTTGGGTATTCCCCTGGTGTGTCTAAGGGGACTGGAATGTACAGTAAACATTATGTTATGCTAAAGCTTCTCAAATTGTAATGGTTTGTTGGGTGAAATATTATTAGTACAAAGCTAACTGTGTGTACAGCTAAATAATGTGTTCCTTGTTACTGATATAGTGTGGGCGTATCAAATTTGGGGTCTCAAGTGGCTGATTATTTTATAAGGGTGGCGGTACTGAAAGTGTCTCTATTAGGGCGGGTCTGGGTGGGTATATAAATCTGACTGGACCCTTATCTCAAAAAAAATCCCCAATTTTGGGTGGCGTTTGCTTGGCTAGTACGAGGTTTTAGGGATCTTTTCCGCGGAGGTGCGTTGTCTGAACCCCCTCAGACGTTGTTTTAATACAACGTCGCGGTACTCGGTGCCTCTACCAATTTGTAAGGTTCCTGTGAGGGATGCCTGTACAAATAATTAATCTAAGGGATGAAACTAGTCTAAAATAGGGGCTGAGCTTGGCACATGCTGTAAGAGGTAGGGAGTGTTTTATGAATGGAGATCGACAGTGCGATCAGCAAGGAGAACTCCCCCAATGTACTGTTTGACGGGTTAGTTCTAGGTGAAGGGGTAGTTTACAAGAGCTATTAGGTTATTACTCTGAGCGCGACAGCTGCGCCACGCGGTCTACAGTGAGTCGTATGCAAGCGAGTAAACGGGGAATTCGCTAGTATCAGCGCGGGGCAATAACACTCAGCTGACTACAAGAAGCAATTAAACAAGTACACAGTAAGGCTGATTCTAAGTCCTACCTAAAGAGGAATCTAATAGGGTAGGATCTTACTAGCTAAATTAATAAAAGAATAAGACCAGTGGCTTCTAGTGTTTCTGAATTTAATGTGTACCTCGATCTGGAGGTACACTGACAGAGCTAGCAGTTCAAATAATAATTAATAAGAATAATAACAGTCCAAGCACGGGGGGAGGTGAGTGTGTGGTGTGGTGGTGAGTGTGGTGATCGCCTGAACACTTACCCGTCCAGCCAAACAGCAGAGGTTCGTCACGTCGGTGCACTAATACAGACTGAGTGATCAAGTGATCGAATAATGACTGATTGATCATGGGTTCCTGACCTCTGGGGTTCTTATACCTTTCGTGTGCTCGGTCGGCGGAATCCTTACATTCCTACCGAGTCGTGCACCTTTCCCGGGTCATTGCCTGGGCTACGAGGCTACTTAGGTTCATGTATGTGCTAATTATCAGTCCTGTAATTTATAGTTTGTAGTTTATAGGTTTTTTAGATTAAAAGTTTGTAATTTTGGTGTTTTGTAGATTTTGCTTAGGGGATGGGGGTAGCGTACACTAGGGGTACAACACTATTATCCACAAACTTGACTGTGCTTCCAAATTATCACTATCGAACTTAATGTGAGAACAAAAATTGATGGCATCAGTTATGGCTCCTCTCGTTTCTATTCCTGTCTTTCTCTGAAATAGCTGGGGATTCACCGCTCACCAGGCATGCTGCAACAGATTGCATGACTTATGCAAATATTGTACATTTACATGTGCACAGTCTAGTTGAATCATCATCTTTCATGCTACTCATAAAACAGGGATGTCCACTTAATTTTACAGTAGATTAAAAAATACTATTTCACAAATTGGTAACATTTCTGTCAAAAGTTGTAATGAAAATACTATTATTGCAGCTCGTTCAACAGAATTTGGATTCAAGAAAGGATGTCGGTAGAGCTTGTATTTGCAACCATTTCTTGGTTCGTATGACGAGAGAACCACATTTCATTTTGAGAATGCCTGCTATAGAGCCTTCACAGCTAACAGAGCGGTCATGGGGCACACAATGTCCCCACTGTACTTCACCCCTACAGGCAGTCCCCTACTTTATTCTGTTGCCCATCTCCTACAATGTGGACAAGGGGCAGTTTCTGGGTAATTGCCCTGGCGCCAGTGCATACCCATTCTTGCAATATTGCCGTTCACATTTCAATTTTAAATATATAGAAATTAAAATAAGATTTTATGGTATTATAAAGCGTCAACAAATGTCCAGTATACCATGTTTTTACATTTAAATGTACCGCATTCGTTGCGACTCACTGTATGTTGCTTGTGTGCTGGCTCGGGTATCATCATAGATCGCCGTTCGCCAGTTGCAGCTTTGTAGCCAGCGTTTAGGCTTGACGGCAAAAGGGGAGCAAGCGGAGATGTGTGTTTACTATAACAGAATCAGAGCCAGAGCCTTGCCTGGAGAAAAGAACTGCGCATGCTCCATTTTATTTTCCATCTCCTTCTGTCACATCTGATTGACAGACGAAGAAGTGATGACCGTTAGTGTGCAGGAGTTACCGCACTATCTGTTGGAGAATTGTTGAACCAAGTAGAGTTTCATGCGCAGTTTGAGAGGTTGTGTCTTTACGCAGCTGGTATATTATCGCCACTTTCATTTGATTTTCATTGTGCATTTAAAAAACACATCCATACAGCCAACTGTATGGATATTATATAGTCTATAGTTGTAAAAGTGAATTCATTTTCATAACATTTCTTTATAATTTACAGATTTTTAAGGTCCAGTATGATTGTATTTGGAGGATTAAAGCAGCCCATAATATATATCTTGGTGATCTTGGCCATGGCAAGTATTTGTCAGAAGTGTGTATTTAAAGTGTGGAATATTGAGTGCGTGTGTATTATTAAGTAGGCCTATTTAATCGTTTAACCTCCCAGCTTGGCTTCACCCACAGACAGTGCTGGATTACCCATTAGGCACGACTAGGCCCAGGCCTAGGGCCCCCAATTATCTGGGATTCCCAAGCAATTTTTAATTTGGTTCAATTTTATTCCGAAGATTTAGAAAAAATGTATCCAGATCTGAGACAGTTTCAGCATTATATTAAATTACAATGTCCTTTAAAAAATGAGTTCACTCATTCTGAGCTTTACGAAATTCTTATTCGAGACAAGCTTGAGTCTATTTTTCCGAACGTTGAAATTGCTTTTCGCATTTTCCTGACCCTCATGATAACAAATTGTTCTGCGGAGCACACGTTTTCAAAATTGAAACGGATCAAAAGTGCGAAAAGAACGATTAGACATGCTAAGTTTAATGTATATCGAGTCAGATGACATTGTAGAAGATTTCATTGACCGAAAAAAAAAACAGAAAAAAAAAATTTTTATTACATTTTACAGAAGTAAAAATAGTATGATTTGTTAAATTGTTCATAAAATCATCTGAAATGTTTTCAAATAACAATGATCATTTCAATAGCGTTGTTAAACGAAGACTTATGAATTTCTTCATACTACTTACTTTCCGTGTCCGGGAGACACACTAAATTCTTCCTTTCCAGAACTCTGCAGCTCTTATCCCTCGGTCTGTGGCCAACATAAGGTCTTCCTGGCTGCAGGTTTCATTAAGATCTTTGCACGTGAGCAGGTGTTGTGGAGTCTGGATTTCTCCACAGGCACATCGTGGATCTTCTGCATAACCCCACTTCACAAGGTTGCTACGACACTTAGGCACTCCTGTTCTCATCCGGTTTAAGGACCTCCAGGTGGTATAAGGCAAATGACTACCACTGCTCAGTTCTTCTTTAGGGGTAAACCCCTCTGGTACTATTTGTTTCCAGAGTGACACACGCCGGACGTCTGGCTTGGTATGGAGGGGTACTGTTCTCTTAATAAAACTCTTCCTGGATCTTAGGCGAGGAGTGGTCACCTTGTGGTTGAACATAGAATGTCTGGGATCTGTTTCAAGCTTATGTCTCTCTTTCTCTGCTGCCACCCTGCGTCGAATAACTGGAGGTGCAATGCCAGCGAGAGGGTAGATCTTCTGCACTGGAGTAGGTCTCAGACATCCAGTGACAATACGTGTGGACTCGTTAAGAGCTATGTCCACTTGCTTGGTATGGGCAGATGCTCCCCACACTGATGATCCGTACTCTCCTGCTGCAAAGCAAAGTCCCAATGCTGTTGAACGTAGAACCTGAGGGTTCGCTCCCCATGTTGAACCTATTAACTTCCACATTATGCTATTTCTTGAGCTGATCTTGCACTTCAATTCTCTACAATGTTTCCTGAAGCTGAGGGTACGATCAAGCTTGATTCCCAAATATCGAGGCGTTTCACAGCTTTCGAGTGTCACTCCTTTCCAGACAACATTCAACTTTCTCCGGGCCTCTTTGTTGCGAAGATGAAATGCGCATACTTGTGTCTTTCCAGGGTTAGGTTTCAGGTGATTCTGGGTGTAATAATTGTCTAATCTCTCAAGAGCATTTGACAGTTTTCCCTCCACCTCCTCAAAGCTCCTACCCTGTACAGCAATAGCGGTGTCATCCGCATAAATAAATCGCCTGGCCTCTAAATATTCTGGCTGGTCATTTGTATAAATGTTGAATAGTAATGGGGATAACACACTGCCTTGAGGTAACCCGTTTTTCTGGTTCCTCCATCGACTTTTATTCCCTTGAAGTGTAACATAGAACCTTCTGTTCTGGAGCATCCCACGTATGACATTTGTTAGATTCATGTCCTTAGTGATGTTGTACAGCTTGGCTATGAGCTTCTTATGGTTCACTGTATCATATGCAGCACTGAGATCTATAAAGGCGACACCAGTGATAAGTTTATTCTCATAGCCATCCTCGATATGCTGTGTCAGGTTCAGAATTTGGCTGGAACATGATTTCCCTGGTCTAAATCCAGCTTGATCTTGAATTAGCCGGTTATCAATGAATGTTGCAATTCTTTCAAGGATCAACCTTTCAAATGCCTTGTATAGGTGGCAAAGAAGAGAGACAGGACGGAAGTTCTTTGCATCCGTTGGTTCCTTGCCTGGTTTTAGCAGTGCGACCACATGAGCTTTCCTCCACAGCTTTGGTAAGTGCAGGGTCTCGATAGATCTATTCATCATATTCACCAGCCACTGGATTGTTCCTGGTCCAAAGTTCTTGATTTGTTCTGTCCTGATGTCATCCGGGCCCGCAGCTTTGTTGACTTTCATCAGCTTGATGGCATGTTCTAATTCTGCTGATGTGAAAGGACGACCGAGAAAATTATTCTCATCTTCACTAGGCTTCAGCTTCACAGGCTGAGTCTTCGTGATGGTTTTCCCGTTACGGAGCAGCTGATGAGCTATTTGATTTGGTGTGACCTTGGTGAGATCCACTGGTGGACTCTTAGGGTCGTTGCTCAAGTTTTTGACCAGCTTCCATGCTCTTCTACTGTTCTGGGCCATGTCAAGGTTTGCTAGTAAGTTCATCCATCTCTCCTTTCTTCCGTCAGCGATGCTCCTCATGAGTTCTTCACCCGTCTGAATGGTGTCATCTGCAAAAGGGTCTGTCTCGTATTTCTCCTGGTAATCTTTTAACAGATCCTTAGAATCAGCAATGAGGCCAGAAATAAACTGGGTACGGCAGCCTCGGGGAATATGTCTACGAGAGATCTTCTTCACAAGGTCAACAAAGTCTTCATAATGACTTGGCTCTGGTTGTAAATTGGACAGTTCCTCATCCAGCTCAATGGAAAACCCCTCCCAGTTTGCCTTTTTAAAATTGAAACGTCGTTTAAAAGGGACTTCCTCAGGGCTGACCACTCCTCGAACTGAACATGTGATTGGGCTATGTTGTGTCCTAGGGATGGGTTCCACCACCGCTTTAACTACATGTTTTATCACTTGCTCACTTATGAAAATGTTGTCAGGGTTGTAACCTCTATGCCATCTACCGCTGTTGAAAGATGGTCTCAGTTTGGGGTTGAATTTCTTCATGAAAAATGATTACTTTGCAAACTGCCAATATGGGTTTATTCCAAATAGAGGAGCTGATAGTGCTATATTTGAAGTAGTAACTGATGTAGAAAAGGCATTAGATGAAAACAAACTAGCTGCTGGTGTACTAATTGACCTTCAAAAAGCCTTCGATCTGGTTAACCATAAGATTCTCCTTAATAAACTAGAATTTGCAGGCATCAGAAGAGTGGCATATGATTGGTTCAAGAAATACCTCACTAACAGAAAACAATATGTTGCAATCGATAATGTAAAAGGATCTCAAATGAGAATTGACACAGGAGTACCTCAAGGTTCTGTCTTAGGAACAATTCTTTTCTTGGCCTATATTAATGATATAGTATTATTAGAATTGAAAGGCAAACTTAAACTATTTGCAGATGATATTTTTATACTCTATCTGGGAACATCTGAACAGGAAATTATGCTAAATATTAATTATGATCTCAATAAGCTGGTGGATTGGTTGAGAGCACACAAAATGGTTATCAATATCACTAAAACAAAATATTTATTCTTCCATAAACCATCATACAAGATTGAGACCACAAACATAGTCAACATAGCCAACAAAGAAATAGAAAGGGTTAAATCGGCAACATACTTAGGTATCACACTAGATAGTACACTAACCTGGGAAAATCATGTATAAAATGTAAAACATAAAATCAGCCCTTTAATTGGTATTATTTTCAGATTAAGATATAGCTGTCTTACTAGCCAACAATTGAAAATTATATACTTTGCTCTGATACATTCACATCTAATTACATGAATTTCATATGGGGATATTGTAAGAAGGAGCTGATAAAAGAACTTGAGATACTCCAGAAATGTGCTATAAAATCTATCTTTGGATTTCCTTGGCTCACACCCTCAAATGAATTATACTCAAGAACTAAAATTATGCCACTGCAAAAACAAATAGCTATGTCAGCAACAGTATTTGTATACAAATTAGAAAACAAATTGATACACACACACATCCATTTTACCCATGCAAATGACATTCATCATTATGCAACAAGAGGAGTAAATAAAATATTCACCAGCCATTCCCAATCCATTAAATTTGGAACTAAAGGAATTATGTCCTCTATAATAAAAGAATACAACTCGTTACCATTAGGCATAAGGGAAAGTTTCTCTATAAAAACATTTAAGAGGAAAACAAAAGACTTCCTATTAAGGAATGAATAGCCCATGTACAATAGCCTTAAGCAATGCAATGTACCATACCGAATTATCTCTGTAAAGTTAGTCACTAGCAATCTAAGTTACTATTAAACTAAACAATAATGTTACAAAAATTATATATATGCCATGGTGTAACTATGTTACTTGATTGTCCCTAACACGAGCTCAGGCTCATTGGGACCTATGTAAATAAATAAATAAATAAATAAATAAATAAATAAATAAAATAAAAATGTAGGCCTATGTATGATTTAATAAAAAAGTGTAGATAGATAGATTTTTATTAATTCCATTTGATCAAATACATGCATTGAATACATTTTTGATGTAGGACACGTCAGAATTTACATGCATAAAATAAAAGAACTAATTACTAAGATTATAACTATTTATAACTTATTATAATAGCAAATCTTAATAGATACAATCTTATTGCACAACTATTTACACCTCACTCTATTATCATAATATGAAAACTTAATTCTATAAATACAACAACATACAGCTAGGTATTAAAATTAAATTAAAAAAGTAAAATATAGTTATAGATTCCATCACTCCTATACGCTAAAATATTCAACTACTGAGTAAAAACAATGGCACTGCAGATAAGCTTTCAACATTCTATCAAAGGTTTTTATTTTTGGGGCCAGTTTTATATACTGGGGTAGTTTATTGTATAATTTAACTCCAGTGTGAAAAGTTCCTTTTTGATATATGCTTGTGTGTGTGTGTGAAATATGAATGTTTTGATTTTGTCTTGTGTAATGCCTATGAACATCATTGTTTGTTTTAAGAAAAACATCTTTATTCATTAAATTCTTTTTAAAAAACATAATACTTTCAAAGATATATATGCAGGGCAGTGGGAGAATGTTTAAATCTTTAAACAGAGGTCTACATGATTCTCTAGAGTTTACATTTGCCATAATTCTAATCGCCCTCTTTTGTATCCTAAACGTGCTTAGTACATCTGGCGACATACCCCAAAATATGATCCCATATCTTAAGTATGAATGGAAATAAGCAAAATAAGTATTTCTTAATGTGTGCATGCTAGTGCAGGTTTTCAAAATACGTAACGCAAAGCACATCGAGTTCAGTTTAGTATTCAGATATTGTATATGTTTATTCCATTTCAAGTCTTGTTGTATCCATAGTCCTAAAAACTTTGTTTCTGATTTATTTTCTATTTGATGACCATTTAATGTTATATTGGGCATCGCAGGTTTCCTATTCTGTATAGTGTGGAAATTTAGACATACTGTCTTTTTATAGTTTATTATGGGGCGATTATCTTGTGACCATTTGGTTAACTCTCCTGTAACGGAGTCAGCAGACTCTGTATGACCTGTTTAGTTTCACCTTTTATTACGAGTGTTGTATCGTCCGCAAACAAAATTTCCTTATGTGAATGAACGTTCTGTGTTATATCATTGATATATAGAAGAAAGAGTAGTGGGCCCAAAACCGATCCCTGGGGTACTCCAAATTCAATAATTCCCTCATTGGACAATGTTTCATTAAGTAATTTGGTTCCATCATCCTTGTGTCTCAAGCTTACTATTTGTTTACGCCTTGTTAAGTAAGACTCTATCCATTTATAAGCTAGACCTCTAACACCATATTGATTTAGTTTGGTAAGGAGGATTTTATGGTCTACAACATCAAATGCTTTCGATAAATCCAAGAATAGGCCAGTTACATGTTCCTTATTGTCAATTAATTTCAGTATACTATTACTACATTCGTAAATTGCTGTCTGTGTAGACTTTTCCGTTCCAAATCCATGTTGTGAGTTTGATAATATTTTATTTTTTTCTATGAAACTTATCATAATACATCTTATCTTATACATATTTTTTCCACAATTTTTTCAATACCAGTTGGTAAGGTAATAGGACGATAGTTATCTAATTCATATTTTGAACCGTTTTTGTGCACTGGAATTACTTTTGATAACTTCAAAATATCCGGGTAAGTTCCTGAGAGAATTGAACTGTTTATTAAGTGCGTAAGTGGATTTATTATATTTTCTGCACATTTCTTTAAAATTGCATCAGGGATGCCATCAATGCCAGCACAGAATTTATTTTTAGCTCTTTTATAACTATTCTTACCTCTTCACTTGTGACATGATTTATAAATAAAGAATCACTGCATATATTTATTTTATTATTAGAATTTAGTGTATTTACCTGTGATTTTTTTATTAATTTTTGTGGAATTTCCAGAAAATAGTCATTAAAAGTGTTTGCTATTTCCTCTGGATTATTAATCACTTTATTATTTCTGGTCAGTGTAATGTTCCTTTGTATTTTAGCAGATTTTCCAGTTTCTTTCTTTATCACGGACCACATAGCCCTGTTTTTATTAGATGATTGGGAAATAAAATTATCATTATGCATTTTCTTTGCTAGTCTTATTACCTTATTTAATATGCTAGTGTATTTTTTGTAGTATAAATTGAATTCAGGTGTTGTGTGGTATTGTTTATATAATTTGTGTAGAAATTTCTTTCTTTGACATGAATTTATAATCCCTGTTGTTATCCAATTGCTAGTTTTGTTATTTTGAATAGTTCTTCGTTTAAAGGGGAATGCTATTTCAAAATAGTGTTTTAGGGTACTGTTAAATGCATTAAATTTATCATTTACATTTTCTAGTTCATAAATTTCTGACCATGTTTCCTTATTTAATAAGTCATTGAAATATGTAACATTTGATTCAGTGAATGACCTGCACTTTGATTTTACTCCATTATCATTATTATTGATTACTTCAGATACTTCAAAACTCAGTATTTGTCCATGGTGGTCACTAAAACCCGGACAATAGACTTCTATTGAATGGTGATATTTATCTGTATTTATAAAAATTTGATCAGGAGTGGTTTTACAAAATTTTGTTATTCTTGTTGGTGTATTTACTGTAGGTTTCAGTCCATAGGAAATTAGTAACTGTGTTAATAATTCACAATTTCTATCAAGTTTTAAGAAATCCACATTTACATCCCCACAAATTATTATATCGAAATTTACTTTGCTCATGTTATTGAGTAACAATTCTAATTTATCTATAAATAGAGGAAACTTTCCTGACGGAGAACGGTATACGCATACAATTATTAACTTAAACTGCTGAATTTTTACGGCAGAGAATTCAAAATCCTGTTCCATAATTAGATCATCATAAGCTGTTATCTGTTCATGATCTAAATTATTTCTTAAGAAGATGCAAGTACCACCATGGCTAATATTAGATCTAGAGTATTTACTAGCTTGTATAAACCCTGGGAATTGAATTAATTCAAGTTGTTCCTCTTTCAGCCAATGTTCTGAAATACATAGTGCTGAGATGTCTTTAAGTTCATTTTTAAGCATTAGATTTATGTAATCAATTTTATTATAAAGAGACTGGACATTCTGGTGGTAAATTTTAAATTTGTTACTTTTGCAAGCTTGTGTTGGTGATTTATTTACATTATTATTATCATAATTGTTATTATTATTGTTGCTAGACAAATCCGAAATACCATTGTTGCACTCCGTTAAATTTGACTTCAAAAGATGTGAATGCCAAACCTCACGTTTGGCTTCTTCTACCAGTTTCCCTGCTTCCACTCTAATGATATTACTGTTGAATTGTTCTTACCATTTGAATTTACAATTTTGCAGATTTCATCACTAAGATACTCTTTTCCTAATCTATTTAAGTGTAGGCCATGCCGAGTGTGGAACTTCCTGTCTAATTTACTTACATCTACAATTTGGAAATTTGGAAAACTCATACAAATTTTATGAATTTTTCCATTTGTAGCCTCTATTTCTACATTTACACATGATTTGGGAATTAATTCATCTTGAGAAAAAGAACTCTTGTATATACTTTATTAAATGTACAGGTGCTAAAAATAGAAATTATTCGAAAAAAAATAAAGGGGCCCCATAAATCTGAGGGACTTGGGCCTCATTTTACCTTAATCCGGCACTGCCCACAGACATAGTGAGGACCATTCCTGCACCGTCGCAAGGATGGTGTCTGGGAGTCAAACACACTTTGTCAGCAGATGCAACTGGGGATGGTGAAAGGCGCCTGCAAACTTGGGTCTATTTCAGGGTCAAAGAAGGGATTTTGACCGTTGGCCTGAAAAGAACCGTCCCAGTATTTGCCTAGTGATAAAAATGGAAAACCACGAAACCATTTTCAGGACGGTCGAGGAGGGATTCGTGATTATTATAGCTACTGTTAAGGATTTAAAAACTATCACATCTTCCCAACTTACTCTGCTAGAAAAGTTTGGCCAAATAAAAAGAAAAGGGAAGACCTATTCCAAACCTGAATTTAATTCACACATCCCTGTGCCAAGGGAAGGCTAAGAATCGCTTATTCCATGATGAAGTAATAGCAAGTTAGTATGAGTTTCTTTGGTATGAGTGGGCTCGTTGCTGTGAACTAACCAGCAGGATATATTGTTTTCAGTACTTTCCGTCGCTCGTCCGCTGTGAACGCAGTAACATATCCGTCGCTTTAGTCTGATGTTTGTGTGTGCGGTGAGCGATGTGGTGTGCGATTTGCTATCCATATTTAAGTGTGTTGTTTCGTCTTTATTTCCTTGTGCTTGGTGACGTTTTATGTAAGTACTATACATTCGGAAATTCTTCGCCGCAATGTCGGAGAAGAGTGGGGGAGGTCAAATAGGCCTCCCACCGGATAATTCATCGGCGGTTATTATTGATGGTTACGCCAACATTGAAGCAATGAATATTGTGGAAGAACATGAGAACACTACAATGTCGGAAGTTCGGGCTACTCCTGTGGTCCAAACCCCTGTACAACCTCGTACCCCTCCCAGTGACTATCGCTACTTTTCAAATCATACGGGACCGTATATAGTTTTCGTTCAAGGCGTTGAGCCTCAGGCGATTGGACATTTGCATCCCATGGCTTTGGGACGTTTGTTTTATGAACGTAAAATCCCAGGAATTCAAGAAATCCAACGAAAAGGGCGCAATCGGGTTCAAATTCAATTTAAGTCACTTCGAGATGCCAATTCATTTTTGGAACATCCGGTGTTAAAGGATAGAAATCTAATGGCCTTTATTCCATCGTCAAGCATACAACGAGTGGGACTCATTCGGGGGGTAGATACCTCTTTTACGCAGGAGGAACTAATGCGTTTCATTGACTCTCCCGTACCTATCGTTCGCTTACAACGTTTTTTTCGTACTAAAACCGTAGATGGGAAATCGGAAAAAATAGCAACGGGCACCGTGAAAATTTTTTTCGAAACTCAAAACTTGCCGACTCATGTCAGCATCTTCAATGTTCTTTTAGAAGTAAGTTTGTACATTTTTTCACCTCTTCTATGTCAGAAGTGCCAGAGGTACGGGCATGTGCAACTTCACTGTCGGGCTCGGGGCCCTAGATGTGGACAATGTGCGCAGGAGCATTTAACGAGTGACTGCAAAGAAGTGATTTTCAAGTGCGTTAATTGTCAAGGCAATCATATGGCAGGGGCGGTGCGCTGTGAGGTGCATCAGCAGCAAATGGAGATAAAGAGGCTGATGTGTACTGAAAACAAATCATACAATGAAATTGTGAAGCGCCAGACAAGTACCCCTTTTCACCCTTTAGCACTCCCCCAACAATTTCCCCCTTTGGCAGCTTCATCTAGTGGGCAACGATTTGATCCTCCGCGCAAGCGTAAATTTACAGAGTTGGTAAATCCGGCTCGGAAATTGATAACACCCGTGGGATATGACAGGTCGGCATATCTGCAACTGATAAAAACTCCAACCGTGGAACGGATATCACCACTTGAGAAGCCCAGCGAACCGGGCACATCCGGTGTCCGGCGACTGGAGCCCGATAAGTCTGCTCCTACTCAAATCATCCTCGACGAATTTACTGAACTCATGGATCTTTTAGGCCACAATGCACAGTGGGCGCACTGTGTTAAAAAGTTATTAGATAAAATACTGCCATTACTTCCACCCCTCGAAAAACCACTACCACGGGGCACTGGTGCAGTTTGTCAATAGTTTCTTTCCTTTTCTTTTTTGGGTTGTATTCGTTTAGTCTCTTTCTTCATCTCATGTCGTTCATAGGTGAAGGATGTGGCTGCTGCAATGGAACTGTCGGAGTGTGGTAAATAAGAAGCATGAATTGCTTCATTTAATATCGACATATCACCCTGAGATCGTATTTATCCAAGAAACGTGGCTATACCCACATTATCGTTTTCAAATTCCCAATTATACGGTCTTTCGTGAAGATGGTCCGGGATACGGAGGCTTAATAACCCTCTGTAAAACGGATTTACACATAACTCCGCTGTATTTGCCTTATCAACTCCCTTTTTGTTATCATCAATTTTTTCGGGTGGGGGATATATATGTGAGTCATATCTATTGCCCACCACGTGTTCAGGGCACGCAACAACAGTGGCACATGTATTTTAAATATGTGGCACAAAGATCTAAGCATGTTATTCTAGGAGATTTTAATGCACACCATGGACTCTGGGGCAGTGAACGAATTAATGCTAAAGGTAGACATATTGCTCATGCGATTTCCACATTTTCCCTAAATGTGTTAAACGACGGTTCTCCTACGCGATTGACACCCCCAGGCAGTCCAAAAAGTGTGGTAGATTTAACTCTCACTACCCCGGACTTGTCGCATAAATTAGATTGGAGCACGATCGGGGACACGCATCAGAGCGATCACTTCCCTATTTTAATTTTTTATGATCGCACTGGGGTAGCACCATCGATACACCGGGGCACTAAAATAACTCGTTCCTTAAAATACTTTGATTTCGACCTCTTTCAGACATTCATTCAAGATAATCTGGGCCGCATTCCACCCCTCCCACGTCAGAAATACTCTCTTTTGTATCACCTTGTTCAGCAATATTTGGATTGTTATCACCCGAAGCGTCCAATTCCGTATAGTAGGTTCCAACGCCCTGGGACTATACAGTGGTGGGATGCAGAGTGCGCCTTGCTAGTAAAAAGACGGAAGGCGTGTTTACGAAAATATCGGAAACATGGTACACATGACAATTATATCTTGTATAAGCGCGTCACAGCCACGATCCAACGAGTATTTAATGAAAAGAGACGCGACGCATGGAAGAATCACATCAGCTCATTAAATGCTACAACCTCTTTAACTAAGTTATGGTCTACCATCAAAAGTTTGTCCAATACTCGTTATATGGGGCCGCCTACAGGCCTTAGCCGGCAGGGTTTTCAAGATTTTTTTATAAATCTCACGCCAGATACAGTTATCAATACGGGCCCGTTTCCGTCTTATACAGCTTCAGATCATTTCAATGTTTTACTGCAACCTATAACGCACGTGGAAATTCAATCTGCCCTGCGAGGTACGAAATCGACAAGTCCTGGTGTAGATTCCATAACATATCAGATGGTTGCCTATCTCCCTGACAAGGCAATGGAGATGCTTATTTCTGTATATAATGAAGTATTACGTTTTGGCACGTTTCCCACTGAGTGGAATATCTTTGAGGTCCTGCCTATCTTAAAAATCTCGAAGGACGCACGTGACCCTCAGAATTATCGTGGGATCAATTTAGGCTCCTGTGTGAGGAAGATATTTCAAAAAGTATTATTGCAACGTTCGCAATGGTGTATGGATTATTACAACTTATACTCTAAGTATCAATTCGCATTTCGTAAACGTAGCAGTACTGTAGATGCTATTTCGATTTTCTTAACTGATGTGTTATTAGCCAAAGGACGCAAACATCATACTATTGCTGTTTGTCTGGATATTAAGGGGGCGTACGATGCCGTAGATCCCATGATTTTACAACGGAAACTGCAGGAGCTTCAGTTCCCCTCTCCATTTCTTTGTATTGTTCACAATTTTTTAACTCATCGGCGTCTCATATTACGTACCCCCGAGGGGATGCTGGACCACCGTCAGACGTCTCAGGGCTTGCCGCAAGGGGACATACTTAGTGGTTTTCTGTTTTCCATTTATACTCAACAATTAGAAGCGGTGATTTTGCCTTATGCCCGTATCATACAATATGCGGATGATTTTATGATTTATTGTTCCCGTGACACTTTACATCAATGTCGAACAGATTTATATCTTGCATTAACTCTAGCCCATGAATGGCTAAGTAATCATGGCTTGGAAACATCTCCGGGTAAGAACTCTGCTATAATTTTCACGCATCAACGGCGGTACGATCAGACCCCTATTTTATTTCGACAAGGTACCATAGATGTTGTGCGCAATATCAAATATTTAGGCATTTATATTGACAATAAACTCCGGTGGACACGGCAGGTACAATATCTTGAAGTTAAAATCGAAAAACGGTTACAGGTCCTTCGTGCTTTGACAAGGCGTCGTTGGGGTGCGGACCCCGCTTTATTATTGACAGTGTACAAGAACATTATTCGTTCACAATTAGATTACGGCAGTTTCTTTTACGATCTAATGGCGAACAGTCGCTTGTAAATGTTAGATAGACTACAATATAAAGCCATCCGCATAATTTTGGGGGCTTTGGCCTCCACCCCCACGAGTGTATTGTTGGTGGAAGCCGGTGAGTTACCCTTATCACAACGACGCACATTTATAGCGGGTAAATATTTAGCCTACAAATTGTCGTTAGTGGCGTCTCCGATTATCTCTAAATTACAACTTCTGACGGAATATTAGGCACGAAATCGTTTAGATCGCTCACATAAACCGGCACTTGTCATGGCTTATGAGATTTTACAACCCTTCAGGAAGGATGTGTTACAAACCCGTTTAGCACTTCCATATACAATCCCATACAGGGTTTTGCATACCCAACCTAAGATTCTGCATAATTCCTTTCCATTGCTATTTCAAATGTTCAAGCATCATCCGAATATCATTTCTAGTGCATTTCGAGAGATTCAGGATTTGTATTCCAATTATACGATTTTTTATACGGATGGTTCAAAAATGGTTCGACCGGACCGCGTGAGGTCGGATTTTTACTCTCCTGACTTACAGGTCAGTCGCACTTATTGCCTCCCCCCTCATCTTACAATCTTTACAGCTGAACTCTTTGCTATACGCCAGGCTTGTCACTATATTCATGCCCAGCGTTTACATCACGTGCTAACATGCACGGATTCTTTGAGTGTTATTAATGCCTTACCTCATTTTCTGCACTCGAATAATTGGTATCTTTACCAAATAGTGCAATATTTCCATACATTCACACTCACAGGACAAGACGTGGTTATCATGTGGATTCCTGGGCATTGTCATATAGCGGGAAACGAAACAGTCGATCACTGGGCAAAGAATGCGGCATGCGGTCAGGGAACAGTTTATAATATCGGGATACCGTATCCGGATATAGTACCGATAATTCATCAGCGAGTCGTTAGTGCTTGGCAAAATGAATGGACCGAGATAGCAAAATGTAAAGCAAAAAATTTTTTCTTAATAAAACCATCTGTAACTACGGAGCCTTGGTTCCGGGTCGGAAAATATTCGCGGCGTCATATTATTACCATCATTCGAATGCGGTTCCAGCACGCTCTTACACCAGTAGCTTTGGAGCGCATGCATCTCAGGGACAATGATAGGTGTGTATGTGGTAGGGCACGAGGTACATTACATCACATATTGTTTCAGTGTGAAACCTTCAATCTGCAGAGAGACATTATGTTGGAGAAATTGAGGCGACTTGATTATCCTTTGCCTTTAAACATCGCGTCACTTGTACATAGTCCTACAGTTCCATTGGTGGATGCCATTATGTCATATTTGGATCACCTTCCATTTCAATTGTAAAATCATAGGTGGGCTCCTAGGGGATCCTTCCCGTTATTTGTTCTGGTGCTCCTGGGTGTGGTTTTTAGGCTTGTGGTCCCCCATATATATATACGTATAGATCTTGTTTTCGTTATTCCTCCTATTTGGCGTGTGCGATAACTATATAGCTTTAGACATCAGTGCTAAAGATCAGCTCCGATAGTGAAGAGGATAATGTGGACATCAGTTTCTCAATGTGACAAACGAAGTCCAAGAGATTAGTGGTTTTTGAACAATGGACCAATTTGCTGCGGCATTTTACTGCGATGGCTACTGTTTTGTCTATTCCCAGCCGGATGTTATTGGGCGAAGAGGCTTCTGTGTCCAGCAAAGCAACCCAAACAAACAAACAAACAACAACAACAACAGTAAATTGGGCCGTATTCAGAGACATCACTTCAACTTAACTTTCACTTATATCTTACTTGCCCGTGTATAAAAGCCTGAGTTGGTATTCAGAGACCAAACTTAACTTACACTTAAGTGTGAACCTAGTCAAAAGTTCGTGAGATTCAAGATAGCTGACGGCCAACCTTAAACCTCACTTTATTGCTGCAAATTGCCTGAATAACACTGTGATAAAGTTTAGTTTACGATTGAAATGGATTTCGATGATGATGATGATGATGATGTATTCCAAGAATTCATGGATTACGCCTACGAGAATAATTTGCCGGTACCACGGGTGTATGTAAGGAATGGTGGAAATCCCTTCGATACTCTCACAGACAGTGAATTTAAAAGACTATACAGGTCCTCTAAGGAATGCGTAAATAACATTATAATGCCGCTGGTGATACCAGAACACGTTGGAGATCAGAACATGAGAGGACTACCATTGCCAGTACATATTGAAGTATGGACTGCTCTATGATTTTATGCAACTGGCAGTATGCAGGCAAGTAATACATAATATCATTACTACTTTAAAATTATCAATAACTGTAATTATTAATATTTTTTCTGTATTTGGTCCCTAATTATTATTAGTCCTGCTCGTTTTGTAGTTACACCTGGCCACCCATAACTTCTCAATCCTACTTCAGTTTTACTCTCATATTCCATTTGTATATCTCCCAACGCTATTATTAATATTATTATTGGAACTCGTGTAGTATACGTTGCCCGGCGCCATCAAAATCCGAAAAATTTTCTATAGAAATGGCCAATCAAGGAGGATATATGGGTAGAGCTGCAACTTAATGCAAAATTTTGACCCCAACCTATTGCTCGACGCAAGTAGTTCCAACTGACAATATGAGATGGCGCGACGATGCACTCTCGAGCGCGATCCGTCCCCGACCTGGCCTACTCGCTCCTCTCCCCTCCCGGCCCGTACCTACCCCACCCTTTCCACTACTCTATCCCCCACCCCTACTTTATATTCCTTTCTTTCTTTCTTTCTTTCTTTCTTTCATATTTTAGTAATTGGTCTAATAATAGGCGATTTCTTCCCCCTGTGATATCAGGTAGAGAAGAAAACATAGGCTCTATCAGAATAGTTGTGGATGTTTCCACAAAGCACATGGCATGACATAGGCCTACCCCACAGATATGTACAAATAGAAAGAGTAGGCTACTATACTACAATATTAAAAATGAATTGTAAGACAAAATTACAGCTGCACTTATCACACACCAGTATTATTTAACTGTCCGTGCGGTACTTCCTATCAATCGAATTAAGAAATATCACGTTTGAATTACGGGAAGCGTTGGAACAACCAGCTCTTAGTATGAATTATATCGATAGTATCTGATATCGTTTTCGAGCGCAGTGTATCGACTAAATTCGATGTGTGATTCAATATAATTCAATTTCTTCGTATAATATTGTTCTAAACCGATTGTATTCCTTTCTAAGCACTGCAATATGTATTTACTATTGATATATATATTCAAATATTAATTAAATATACAACATTAACAAGAACACTCACCAATTTTCCGATTTTGCTGCCATCTATAGAAGTACAACTCAACTACATCGTCGTACGCGATGACAGCTAGCGTTTTTAACGTTGTCAGCAGGTACTACTACAAGGCAAGCTAGCGTTGGTACCACAGATTACCTACTACTACAGATAGCCGACAGCCATGCTAATTCTTGGCACCTAAGACTTCAGCGCTGTCTGGTGTTTGGCCGTGGTACTAGTTGACGTGTAGCACGGCCGTGCGGGTAGCCTACCCCACCCCCTCCCCTCGTTCCACTAAATATTCTCGTCCTAAATTCTCTATCCACTTCAATGTTCCGAAAATCACAATCTTCCCAATACTTATAGCACGTTTTTAAGTGAGGAGATAATCATATGATCAACAAGAAATAAATCACAATCAAAATACCAATAACATTTTTTTTTTAATAATACCTAAGTGGGAAATTGTGAATTCCTGAACTCTGAAATGAACAATCACAGCATTTAGGACATGTTAGTTAGTTATTGTTGTTTAAGGGGCGGAACTACGACGTCATCTGCCCCTATTTTAGGACATGACCTCATCAATAATTTACATGTTTACATTTCTTTCAGTTGCAATTGGAGCATATTGCATTGGTGACAAGATTTAGGCTACTAAAAGGCCTGCAGCATATTACTACTCACCTTAGAAATAGGGTCCCTTCCAATTAACCACATTAGGCCTAATTAGGCCTATAACCAATCAGTTATTAGAATAAACTGCAAAGGAAAAGTACTGGGAAGGGAGAATATTCATATCTTAAAATGCTTGATGCTGTTAACAATAACAGTAAAATGTTAAGAGAGAATGCTAAGTAAACAGGTGGTGTAACCAGATCACACTAAAATTGTTAGTGCACTTAGTGCCAAATTCATTGGGAGACTGAAATTTCAGAAAAATAATTGGATATTACAAAATGTCTATACAGTAGTTCATTTCATATTCCCTTTTAAAATATATCCAGTTCACCAATTTTTACAGGGTGAAATACAGTAAGTACATCAAAAAAAATCATCGCACACTAATACAGTAAATTCTATGACATCCTGTGAAGGGGAAAGGAGAAATAAGACTTTCAATGAAAAACAAGAAAAACCTCAATACTGCTAGAAATCATCGTTTTATTTAAAAAGTTGTCAACGAAGAAAAATAACAGCGAGAGCCAAGATCACACTTAGCAAAAATACAGAAAACAAATCTGGTCCTCCTAAAAGTACGTGTTGAGGCATGTTCCTTTCTTCTTTCTTGCCAAGGCATAACAGTAGGCTATAGCACAGGATAATGAACCTCTTCCCTCCTTTATGCCATGGCTAACACTGATGAACAGCAAATTCCTACAACACATGCAAGTTTGTATGTTGAAGCAGTAAACTTAATAAAATATGTAATGCTTCAAATGGAGAACTTGAATTTGCTGATATGTGTATAGTTGCACCTACTATAACTACATTTTAAAAGAATCACTTATTGTAGAATCATTGTGTTGTTGATATTAATTCATTTAGCCCCATGTATTTGGAAGTATGTAGGATTTGTATGATAATCTGTGTTATTGTAGTACCTGTAGTAGTGTGTACTGCTCGGGTCTAAGCTGCGTGAACCTGAGAGAAATGTGCATCGCAGTGGTGTTGACGAGTGATGAGGTTCCTTGGTCCGTGCATAGTACAGAACCAAATACATTGGTCGGTGGCTCACTCACTCATTCGTAACACCACAGTGTTTTGAGCAACAGCCCTAAGTTAGCATTATTGGAATAGAAAGGAATACCAGATATCACGGCGGGCAGTTGACAGGCCCTTCTCTTCTCGCCTGACCCTCCCCTGTTCTTTCTCCTCACCCCGCAAGTTCACAGAACATGGAAAATGAACCCGAGCAGTATAGCCTACTTTTTGTAATTCAGGTGACGAGTGGAAAGGAGGCAGCCATTGCCTTAAGTTAGGATCAATCCCAGCGTTAGCCTGGAGTGGAAGTGGGGAAACCACGGAAAACCACTTCTTGGATGGCCGAGGTGAGAATCGAACCTACCTCTTCTCAGTTCTGGCTCACGAAGCTGATTGCGAGTCGTTCCAACCCTCAGACCAGAATTAAATTACTTGGAAACTAGCCCAGGACCTTAGGAGTGGCAGCTACCACACCACAAGGTGGTATTATGGTAGCACTGAATGAAAGTAGCACGAGTGATAACATTCTCCATAAGGGGCAGATGACCTCGTAGTTCCGCCCCTTGAAAGAACAATAACTCACTACCTATAGGTGTATTTTCCAGAGTTGGAATCTGACAATTCAGCACCACTGGGCAAAAACAACTGACGACTAGATCGCCCGCATGGCTTGTTGCCATGGAAACTATACAGCGCTGCCAATTTGAATGATGCTATTTCACCACTTGCTTGTCGCCGATCAGTCGCTTGTTTGGTTGCCTCCAGTGCACACTCACCTTGCTGCGTTTCATAATCTGTTGTTTTAATGAGTTATAATTGTTTGAGTTATACTTATTTATACTTTATACTTATATTTATACTTATGATTCATTAGAGACCGTTATTTATGTATGTAGCAGTGTTAGTGTCAGTTCTGAGCATCAGGCGAACCATTAATTCCATTCAGTCGCGCGCAGGAACGTAGGCTACCGCCTCTGCTCTTGTAATTAGTAAGACTACTGTGATTAGCTTCTGTCTTCTAAAGGGTGACTTAATAGTCTACACAATGAGCCTATATTTTGTAATACAATTGTGTGTTACTTGTGACTTGAAACTTATTCTACAGGAAATATAAATAACTAAAAATCACGGAAACAATCACGTGTTATCGTTTCGCTTTGATCATTTTTGCTTTATGATAGTATTCGTAATATTGTTATTGCTATTCATTACAATAATTTAGGTCTCTCCTCAATTTGACGGGCTAATATTTTGTTTTACAGTTTGCACCGAACAGATTTAAGCATTGGTTTGTTTAAGATTTTGAAAACCATCTGAATAAAAAAGTAATAAATGTAATAACGGTGCTAATGATATTATGAGCACGAGGAAAAGAGCGGGAGGATGGAAGTATGCGCGTGGTGGACAGCAGCATTCGTGGCACCGCTGCCTTTAGTTCAACAGTTCTCCGCCGAACTGTCAGATCCCAACTCTGGATAATACACCTATAACATTCTCTATAGTATATAAATTAGCCAAAATACCTTATGAAACGACGAGAAATAAATCAGGGAATGAAGTTTAAATAGATGTTTCCTCCTCCGCTCTCTGTGACCCACCCAACCATCCCAAAAAGAATCACGACTTATATAGGCAAAATTACAGCTGTGGCTGCCATTGTTCACATCAACTATCATCAAAACAGTACTACCAACCTCGCCAACACCTGACCATTCTAACCTTCGTTTCGTCCATTCCAATGGTTTTTGAGAATGGTTACAGCCTAACGCGTCCAGATCAATGATTATTTTATCAACAGTGATTTTGTATGCCACTTTTTATTATCAACAGTGATTTTGTATCCCACATGTTGGCAACAATTTGTGCGCCTCAGTGTGTGCCGCTAGAGTGGACTTTGTTGACAGTTGAATGAGATGCAAGTGCTGTCGGAACATGGCAGCCGTTTTTAAAATATCAATAAATAGAAAAACATATTTACGTACTTTAGCACATCATGAGGTTTGGTAGTGATCAGGGTTCCTAATTTTAATATGTAATATCGCCCAGAAGATGAAACAAGGACACAAGGTATGTAAAAGTTACATTCATGTCTGCTGCAAGTATAATCCGCATTCCACTTACATCGGTGTAGTAGCGCGGCCAGACGTAAGGAGCAGATTAAGCGCTGTATATCGTCTTGCCAACATATGCATGATACACGTTTTAATTGAATTGCAAATATATCCCTATATTTAGTCAATAAATATACACATAATTCCTAATTGACATTTCCTTGCAATTATCTTGCTCACCGACGATAATTACGTCACTTATCATTAAATAAACATTATTTCTACTGGGTTGGCGGCATTGACCAACATTGACGCTCTGTTTATGTCGTGTTTGGTGTAAACAATATTGGTGAGTATCGTGTGACCTTCCGAGTGTGACGGTTGACGTGTACCTGCTCCGTAGCAATACTTGTTGGTGAGAGTATCCAATAGTTTTTGTGTGTCCTACCATTTTGTTTCTTTAGTGTGTGTGTTTCCTTCCTGTGTGGTCAGTCACATACCATTCTTCTGACGACAACATGGGTGATAATAGTGGAGGGGGTGAAGATACGCGTCCTCCCGAGGAAGGGATGGAATTTTTTACTACAGAAGTCATTGATCTCATGGCACCTGTCCTTAATGTAACACCTCTGATTCCCTCGACTGATACACGACCTACACAACCACTCTCTATAGCTCCCGTCATACCACCTACTGTGAATGAGTCACCCCGCATGTATTATGAGCACCATACTGGACCATATTATGTCATGGTGGAATCTTCTGATCCCACCAACAGGATAGGTAATTTACATCCGATGGGTCTCGGTAAACTTTTTTACGAACGTAAGATTGTTGGGATACAAGAAATCCACCGCAAAGGTAGGAATAGAATTCAGGTCACCTTTCGAACCTCCCGGGATGCCAATAACTTTCTTCAGCACCCACTGCTCACGGAAAAAAGCTTAAAGGCGTTCATTCCCTCAGTTAATATACATAGAGTGGGTCTGATCCGCAGGGTTGACACTTCTTTCTCGACTGATGAAATATTACAATATTTGAAGGCGCCTTGCCCCATTGTAAAAATTCAACGCATGAACAGAAGAAAAGTCACGGATGGGAAGGTCGACTTATTACCTACAGGTACGGTGAAGATTGTCTTTGAAACTCAAACTTTGCCCACCCATGTTTCTATATTTCATGTGATGTTAGAAGTGCAGGTTTTCATCTTTCGCCCTATTATTTGCAATAGATGCCAAAGATATGGGCACACTGGACAAAACTGTAGAGCTCGGGCACCAAGATGTGGGCGGTGCGCCCAAGGACATGAAACGGCTCAATGTACTCAGGTTTTGGTGCGCTGTGTACATTGCGATGAAAATCATATGAGTGGCTCACCGAGGTGTGAGTACCACGCAAAACAAATTGACATTAAAACTAGGATGTGCACTGAAAATAAAACGTATCAAGAAATTCTCCATTCCCTATCAGGACAGCCGTTTCAACCCCTTTCAGTCCCGCAGCAATTTCCCCCCCCCCCCCTTACACAGCAAGCTTCTCTTACACCGAATTCTGTACAGAAGAAACGCAAGTTTACCACGATCGTCACGAGCCCCCCTAAGGTCATTTCCCCTTTGGGGTATGACCGACCTGCATATTTGTCCATTATCCATGGGGACAAAGCCTCAGGCTATGTGCCCCCTTCTGCTTCATTGCAACCGTCCCAGGTGGGGCCAACTCCCACTCCCTCACTTACAATGCCTCCCGCCAAGGGTGTGCCTCAAGATATTACAGAGGATGTTATGCATTTGATGGAACTATTGGGTTCCAATGTCCAATGGGCCCATTTACTTAAAAATATTTATGAGAAGATTTCACTCTTATCCTTTCCTGCTGAAACCCGACCGTCTTCTAGTAAAATATTACAATCTGTTGGTACTTCTGTTACCTCAACATGAAAATTATTCAATGGAATGCACGTAGCATTCAAAACAAGAGACATGAATTATTACTTATAATCCAAGAGTACACCCCTGATATCATTCTCATCCAGGAAACATGGCTAGCCCCAAATTTATCTTTTCACGTTCCACGATATAATATTGAGCGCCAAGATGGACCGCAATGTGGTGGTGTCCTAACATTAATCCATGAAAGACTTTCGTACCAAGTTACCCCATTTCTTTTTCCTCTCCCCAGAACCTATGTGATAACTATAACTGTTGCCTCCCTACATATCACTAATTTGTATATTCCTCCGGCTGTCAAAGGTAATTTCCGACAATGGTATTCCTTTTTTTCCTACTGTAATTCCTTCACCTCCCACATTATTGGTGGGGATTTTAATGGCCATCATACCGACTGGGGTTGTGTCCGCACAACACCCAAGGGTAGGAATATCATGACCACTGCTCAGCAGTTTCATCTCCAGATTTTAAATGATGGTTCACCCACTCGTATTTCTCCTCCTGCTCAGGCCCCCAGTGCGGTTGACCTAACGTTTGTTTCCCTTTCTCTGGCCCACCGAATTATATGGCACACAACCCCTGATTTACATCAAAGTGACCACTATCCGATCTTGATGACCTTTGATTCGGCTCCTCGTCCTAGTAATACCTTGCATACTCCGGTTTTTACTAGGAGTTTCAAAAGTTTTGATTCAGCTCAATTTTTCACCTATATCCAACAGCACTATTGTAATACGGCTCCCCCGATTCGTTCCTCCTATAATTTGCTACTTACTTACATTGTTCGCTATTTTGACACCTATCATCCGTTAATTCCCAATGCACGCACCTCTGGAAAGAGCAGGTCCTTACTACCCTGGTGGGACGAGGAATGTACGAGAATGGTGAAAAGACGCAAACATTTATTACGACTTTTTAGAACGTACAATACTCCGTATACTTATCGCCATTATAAACAGTTTGTTGCAAAATGCCAGCAGTCTTTTAATGATAAAAGAAGATCGGCTTGGAGAGAATACGTCTCTCATATACATCACCAGACTCCCATTACTCAAATATGGACTGTGTTAAAAACCTTATCGCGCCGTCACTTAGGTCCAAGTCTGCATCGTTTGAATTATGATCAGTCAGTAGAATTTTATCACACGATGACTCCTGAATTTGTAGAACAAGAAATTATCTTTCCATCCCTGGAACACAACCATATGTTTTCTTGTCTTTTGCATCCGGTTATTGTTTCCGAATTTCAATCAGCCTTATCACAAAAAAAATCTACTACACCTGGACCAGACTATATCTCATACCACGTCATTAAGAGTCTCCCCAATAATGCACAACAAGTCCTAATAGATGTTTTTAATGCCGTCTTAGCCTCCGGCACTGTTCCCGAGGATTGGAATGAGTTTTTAGTAGTTCCTATTTTAAAACCAGGGAAAAATCCGGATTTAGCAGGAAGTTATCGTGGTATACATCTTGGGTCCTGTATTAGGAAGACATTCCAACGTATTCTGTTGACACGCTTAGTATGGACTTTAGAATATTATGATCTGTTTCCGAAAACTCAATACGCCTTTGCTAAACGGAAATCTACTACCGACGCCTTGAATATTTTTCTTCTTGATGTCATGTTGTCATTTTGCCGTAAACACTCAACATTAGCAGTCTTTTTAGATATTAAAGGGGCTTATGATAATGTGAATACCGTCCTTTTACTGCAAAAACTACACCAACAACAATTTCCGATCAGTTTTATTAAAATCATCTCGGCATTTCTCCGAAGAAGGCATATCACACTTTCCAACTTTCCTACTGGGTTAAATTACAGGTATTCGTCTTCTGGTTTGCCGCAGGGTGATATTTTGAGTGGAATCTTATACCTTATTTATACTAGTGAGATTGAGAGGCTTTTACTTCCTCATGTCCGCCTAATACAATATGCTGATGATATACTCCTATATTGTTCCCATTCTGATATAAATATGTGTCGGCAGATCATGTCACGTGCTCTCACGATATTACATTCATGGCTGTTCTCACATGGCCTTGATACTGTTCCGCTCAAAAATGCGGCTTTGCTCTTCACTCATAAACGGGTGTGTGACCGGTTGCCTATCCGTTATAATCAGGGTACCATTCCTATTGTACACCATACAAAATATTTAGGACTCATTATAGATGATAAGTTGATCTGGACGCCTCAAATATCTCACTTAAAAGCTCATGTGCTCCAGAAATTAAATATCTTACGGTCATTAACTCGTCGTAAGTGGGGAGCTGATCCTCAGATATTATTGTTATTTTACAGAAATCTTATTCGATCTGTCCTTGATTACAGTAGTCACTACTATGACGTCATGCCGAAAACACGCCTCAATGAATTGGATAAACTACAATTTTCCGCCCTCAGAATTGTTCTCGGGGCCCTTTCTTCCACCCCCACACAAGCTCTTCTTGTCGAGGCGGCAGAGCAACCGCTTCACCTTCGGAGACGTTATCTGTCTTCACGATATCTCCTACGACAAATGGCACTATTAACAACACCCATTCTTCCCAAACTACAACTTCTCTCCGAATATCATCAAAAAAGTTTATTCAAACGCTATGCACCTCCCTCTATTCTCCTGGCTTATCTAGAGCTTTCGGGTTTTCGCCCACAAATTCTTCAAACACGAAAACCCATTTGTTATAATGCACCGCTCTCGGTATTAATGTTTCAACCTGATGTAGTGAGACATTCCTCGCATGTATCACGTATGTCTTCTATGCTTACCCCTACGATTGCCCGCAAATATGTATATAATCTTGCATTGAATCATCAACAATATACGACAATTTATACAGATGGATCAAAATTTCCCTCTCCTTCGAATACGGGTGCTGCTTTTTATATCCCCTCTCTATCTTATCTTGCTTCCTTTAAATTACCGCATACCCTCTCTATTTTTTCGGCTGAAGCCTTTGCTATTCGACAAGCCCTTCTATATATTAAACGGAATAACATCACTAAAGCATTAATTCTATCTGATTCTCAAAGTGTCCTCCAGGCTTTACAACATGTCCAAACTACGAATAATTGGTATATATTTAATATTGTACAATTAACGTATGACCTATATCATTCGGGCTTTCAGATAGTGTTTTCTTGGATACCCGGCCATGCCAACCTCTCGGGGAATGAATTAGTGGATAAAGCGGCCAAGGATGCGGCTTTGGGTCATGCGGTATTGATGAATGTGGCTACCCCCGCCTCAGATTATCTCCCCATTCTCAAATCTCAATTACTTAATGTTTGGTTACACCAATGGCAGGATTATACACGCACAAAAGCCAGGTTATATTATAGAATTCAACCTACTATCCCTAGACACCCTTGGTTTTATAATGGATCCTACACTCGACGGCATATTATTACGATTATCCGTTTACGTTTTCATCATGCTTTGACTCCGGTATATATGGCCCGCTGTAAGCTTCGTCCTTCGGCTCTCTGCGACTGTTCTCAGGCAATCGGTACTATTAATCATTTAATTTTTCAATGCCCTATATTTGACACTCAACGAGTCCCATTTCTACATACTTTGCGTTCTTTAGGTTTCCCCCTCCCTCTCCACATTTCCGTGCTCCTTCATACTCCTATTCCTTCTGTTATTCATGCCTTCCTTAGATTCCTACACGAATGCTCCCTTACTTTTTAATTTCCATACCCTTACGTGTGACGATGTCATGTTTGTGTTCAAGTAGTAAGTCACTAAGATACGTCGCTTGGTGTGAAGATTAGTACCTATTTGTGTCCTTGTATATCTGTGTCACAATTTTTCAGTAGTTTATAGTTCAAATATTGGATACTTTTCACGTGTAACAGTATTTTTTAGGGCTGCGACTGGGTCCAGAGCATCCGTGCTATGCCCATTACCTAACCTACAAAAAAAAACAATATTGGTCGTAGATTAATATTTTATAATAAGCTAATGTTGTGTTCTTTCTCATCTTTCTTTCATCAAATCGTCTTCTTGGTAATGAGAAGTGAACAGTTCTTCTTCTGCTACGCCAAGTAAGTACGCTTATTTTAAGAGTTTAAGTGAAAACTTGTTTCTGTAGTGCCTGTGAAAAATATATCGTACCGGTAGCCTAGTTTTGAATTGATATTAGACGCAGTGTACAGGTGATATTCTACTTGACATATTAATTAACTTTCACTATTATTTATTCCACAGGTAGGCCTACCAAATTCTGTGAACAAACAAATCGTAAATTGCTGTTCTCGAAATAGCAGATGAATGTGGCAATTCGGCCTACTCTCCTGAGAAATGACCAGGTAAGAGTCTATGTTACCGTAATGTTTTCAACTTGATCCATCTTGCAGAGATACATACAGTATCATGAGCCTATTGCATATATGTACTCAAGTTCTTGAGGAGATCAGTTCTTGCACATGTTAGTTACTGGTGAAGTGGCAAGTATTCAGTTGGTCGAATGTGTAGTAATGCCATTACTGATGTAGAACTGTAATTACAGGTTCTAAAATCTTAACACACACTGGTCCTATGGGCGGCTGTGTGCTCTTGTTCTGTGGAGCAAAGTCCAACATTAAAATTTATTTCAGAGGTCTACATTTTGGTCCAAATATACAAATGAACTAAGCACCAAATGGTGAACGCATTTGTACTCTGAATTTGAAGCATATTAAGTTCATCAGAATGGTTTCATTTTATGCGTATGTTATTTTAGAATAGGCTATGTTTATTTTTCTTCCCATCATTCCATAATTATTTTTAGAAAATTCAGCAGCTACAGCACTGTATTCATGCGTTGCAAAACTATTTTCCTCTGGCAGAGGATTAAGAATAGAATTAGAAACGATGAGACATCTTTCAGAAGGGTGATACCTGCAGAAGCAGTAACAAAACCACTCACCAGACACATCAAAAATCTAGAAGATATGCTGGAGTTACCCTTAATTGTTGTGTAATAGAAACACACGTGGATTAGTTACATTAATCGCAGAATTAAAATTTTAGTTTTTTTCTGAAAGGTGAGAGAGGCAATCTTCATCAATCATAGATGTCTATTACATTAATAAATAAGCTTCTGTGTCCAACTAAAATAAATCCTCATCAGTTTTGATGTGGTGTTAACTCATAAAACAGTGTAAAGAAGATTGGTTAATATGTTTATGTTCGACACTGGCGAAATGTAAATATTATGTCAGAAAACTGTATAATGAGGCTCATTATAGTACAAGTTTTCATTATGATACAGTTTCTCCCACCAATCAGAGCTCAAGAAACAGTTGTGTGACCAATTAGGTGAGGATAGCATCGTACCTGCGCTCACTTCCATGGCCCCCTATTTTAAATTTCACTGCGTGGCGAGTGTCATAGTGAGGTGTTCCAGGAGGCCATGGTCAAATACAAGGTATTCTCTGCATCTCATGCGCTCTGTTCAGTATATAAAACTGGTGAAATCTCGACAGATATTTATGAATATTTATGTTCGAACATAAAATAGTTATAATTATCGTCGAACATAAACAGTCGTATGCAACTCGTCTATAATTGTAATTAAGACACTCGTATGGAAATTATAAAACTTGTGTCTTAATTATTGTCATTATAGGCTCGTTGCATAATGTACTATTAAGTTACAAGGTGCACATATAATAAGCCACTACAACAGAGATCTGAGTGAAATCACATGAAATTTTATTAACAAATAGGTGCAGGCTAGAACTATTACCACTGTGTTGTATTGTTTCTTCCAGTATCACAGTAAACAATTTGTTTTAAAGGACTCTTCACCTTGTATTATGTTATATCGTGGGATAGATAGATACAAGATAAATATAATTCATTTATTATATGCCAATGTAATGGTTGACATACCTATAGGTAGTATTTTATTCCTTCACGTTACTTACAATATTTTTCAACACGTAGGATGCTAATGTCTAAGCCAGTCACAGCTCGTGCTCAGTAGCGGCTGGTGTCGAAAATTAGTTGTGTGTAGAGATGGGCAGCAGTCGACTGAAAACAGTCGAATTAGTCGATAGTTAAAACACTGCTTTTAAAAAACAGTCGAATGAATTCAACGACTACTCACCGTATCATAAACAAGTCGTTTGCAAACGACTGATCTCAAAACAATCGTTGGAAATCATTGGAATGAAACAAGTCGTTGGCAAACTACTAATTCCAAGCGAATGGAATCATTCGAATTGAAGTAGTCGTTGTAAACGACTGATCCCAAAGCAATCGTTGGAAATCATTGGAATGAAACAAGTCGTTGGCAAACGACTAATTCCAAGCGAATGGAATCATTCGAATTTAAGTAGTCGTTCTAATCAAACGACTTCTTCAGGATAACTTCATGCTACAATTCATTGTGCTGTATGTTTATTGTAGAGCTTTAATTAATAAGTTAAGTATACCTGTAGGTGCCTATAGTTTTATACAGTTCGTTGATTCTTTCAATGAAATAGCCTAAATCTAGTTGTCCAAGTTATTGGAAATGTTAAGCATTCAATATTTAGGTTATGCTTGAACTCCCGGTTTTCTGGCCCATCATCCCAGGCAAGCCTCCCAGTCAGATGGATCATTTGGCTGTAATTTTGATAGATAGATAGATAGATAGATTTTTATTAATTCCATTTGATCAAATACATGCATTCAATACATTTTTGATATAGGACACGTCAGAATTTACATGCATAAAATAAAAGAACTAACAGGTATATATTACTAAGATTATAACTATTTATAACTTATTATAATAGCAAATCTTAATAGATACAATCTTATTGCACAACTATTTACACCTCACTCTATTATCATAATATGAAAACTTAATTCTATAAATACAACAACATACAGCTAGGTATTAAAATTAAATTAAAAAAGTAAAATATAGTTATAGATTCCATCACTCCTATACGCTAAAATATTCAACTACTGAGTAAAAACAATGGCACTGCAGATAAGCTTTCAACATTCTATCAAAGGTTTTTATTTTTGGGGCCAGTTTTATATACTGGGGTAGTTTATTGTATAATTTAACTCCAGTGTGAAAAGTTCCTTTTTGATATATGCTTGTGTGTGTGTGTGAAATATGAATGTTTTGATTTTGTCTTGTGTTATGCCTATGAACATCATTGTTTGTTTTAAGAAAAACATCTTTATTCATTAAATTCTTTTTAAAAAACATAATACTTTCAAAGATATATATGCAGGGCAGTGGGAGAATGTTTAAATCTTTAAACAGAGGTCTACATGATTCTCTAGAGTTTACATTTGCCATAATTCTAATCGCTCTCTTTTGTATCCGAAACGTGCTTAGTACATCTGGCGACATACCCCAAAATATGATCCCATATCTTAAGTATGAATGGAAATAAGCAAAATAAGTATTTCTTAATGTGTGCATGCTAGTGCAGGTTTTCAAAATACGTAACGCAAAGCACATCGAGTTCAGTTTAGTATTCAGATATTGTATATGTTTATTCCATTTCAAGTCTTGTTGTATCCATAGTCCTAAAAACTTTATTTCTGATTTATTTTCTATTTGATGACCATTTAATGTTATATTGGGCATCGCAGGATTCCTATTCTGTATAGTGTGGAAATTTAGACATACTGTCTTTTTATAGTTTATTATGAGGCGATTATCTTGTGACCATTTGGTTAACTCTCCTGTAACGGAGTCAGCAGACTGCTGTATGACCTGTTTAGTTTCACCTTTTATTACGAGTGTTGTATCGTCCGCAAACAAAATTTCCTTATGTGAATGAACGTTCTGTGTTATATCATTTATATATAGAAGAAAGAGTAGTGGGCCCAAAACCGATCCCTGGGGTACTCCAAATTCAATAATTCCCTCATTGGACAATGTTTCATTAAGTAATTTGGTTCCATCATCCTTGTGTCTCAAGCTTACTATTTGTTTACGCCTTGTTAAGTAAGACTCTATCCATTTATTAGCTAGACCTCTAACACCGTATTGATTTAGTTTGGTAAGGAGGATTTTATGGTCAACTACATCAAATGCTTTCGATAAATCCAAGAATAGGCCAGTTACATGTTCCTTATTGTCAATTAATTTCAGTATACTATTACTACATTCGTAAATTGCTGTCTGTGTAGATTTTTCCGTTCTAAATCCATGTTGTGAGTTTGATAATATTTTATTTTTTTCTATGAAACTTATCAGTCTCTTATACATAATTTTTTCCACAATTTTTGCAATACCAGTTGGTAAGGTAATAGGACGATAGTTATCTAATTCATCTTTTGAACCGTTTTTGTGCACTGGAATTACTTTTGATAACTTCAAAATATCCGGGTAAGTTCCTGAGAGAATTGAACTGTTTATTAAGTGCGTAAGTGGATTTATTATATTTTCTGCACATTTCTTTAAAATTGCATCAGGGATTCCATCAATGCCAGCACAGAATTTATTTTTTAGCTCTTTTATAACTATTCTTACCTCTTCACTTGTGACATGATTTATAAATAAAGAATCACTGCATATATTTATTTTATTATTAGAATTTAGTGTATTTACCTGTGATTTATTTAATAATTTTTGCGGAATTTCCAGAAAATAGTCATTAAAAGTGTTTGCTATTTCCTCTGGATTATTAATCACTTTATTATTTCTGGTCAGTGTAATGTTCCTTTGTATTTTAGCAGATTTTCCAGTTTCTTTCTTTATTACGGACCACATCGCCCTGTTTTTATTAGATGATTGGGAAATAAAATTATCATTATGCATTTTCTTTGCTAGTCTTATTACCTTATTTAATATGCTAGTGTATTTTTTGTAGTATAAATTGAATTCAGGTGTTGTGTGGTATTGTTTATATAATTTGTGTAGAAATTTCTTTCTTTGACATGAATTTATAATCCCTGTTGTTATCCAATTGCTAGTTTTGTTATTTTGAACAGTTCTTCGTTTAAAGGGGAATGCTATTTCAAAATAGTGTTTTAGGGTACTGTTAAATGCATTAAATTTATCATTTACATTTTCTAGTTCATAAATTTCTGACCATGTTTCCTTATTTAATAAGTCATTGAAATATGTAACATTTGATTCAGTGAATGACCTGCACTTTGATTTTACTCCATTATCATTATTATTGATTACTTCGGATACTTCAAAACTCAGTATTTGTCCATGGTGGTCACTAAAACCCGGACAATAGACTTCTATTGAATGGTGATATTTATCTGTATTTATAAAAATTTGATCAGGAGTGGTTTTACTAAATTTTGTTATTCTTGTTGGTGTATTTACTGTAGGTTTCAGTCCATAGGAAATTAGTAACTGGTTTAATAATTCACAATTTCTATCAAGTTTTAAGAAATCCACATTTACATCCCCACAAATTATTATATCGAAATTTACTTTGCTCATGTTATTGAGTAACAATTCTAGTTTATCTATAAATAGAGGAAACTTTCCTGACGGAGAACGGTATACGCATACAATTATTAACTTAAACTGCTGAATTTTTACGGCAGAGAATTCAAAATCCTGTTCCATAATTAGATAATCATAAGCTGTTATCTGTTCATGATCTAAATTATTTCTTAAGAAGATGCAAGTACCACCATGGCTAATATTAGATCTAGAGTATTTACTAGCTTGTATAAACCCTGGGAATTGAATTAATTCGAGTTGTTCCTCTTTCAGCCAATGTTCTGAAATACATAGTGCTGAGATGTCTTTAAGTTCATTTTTAAGCATTAGATTTATGTAATCAATTTTATTATAAAGAGACTGGACATTCTGGTGGTAAATTTTAAATTTGTTACTTTTGCAAGCTTGTGTTGGTGATTTATTTACATTATTATTATCATAATTGTTATTATTATTGTTGCTAGACAAATCCGAAATACCATTGTTGCACTCCGTTAAATTTGACTTTAAAAGATGTGAATGCCAAACCTCACGTTTGGCTTCTTCTACCAGTTTCCCTGCTTCCACTCTAATGATATTACTGTTGAATTATTCTTACCATTTGAATTTACAATTTTGCAGATTTCATCACTAAGATACTCTTTTCCTAATCTATTTAAGTGTAGGCCATGCCGAGTGTGGAACTTCCTGTCTAATTTACTTACATCTACAATTTGGACATTTGGAAAACTCTTACAAATTTTATGAATTTTTCCATTTGTAGCCTCTATTTCTACATTTACACATGACTTGGGAATTAAATCGTGTCTCTGCGGAATGTTTACAATAATGACATTTGTTTTTTGCATGGATGGCAATGTACCCTTTAAATCTTTGATTACCTTTTTACTCTCATTTCTAGAGACGTCGTTTGCTCCAGCTCCAGCGATGATCACTGCGTAGTCCTTTGCGGTAAGGGACGCACACTCTCCTATCATCCCGTTCGTGACTTCTGCAATCTGAGCTCCCGGCTTCACTGTCGAAGTGACCTCCATTTCTCGGTTTCTCTCCAAAACGCTTGCTGCTACATCTCGCCCGTGGCTATCCGCAAATATCCGCATCTTCCTGGATTTTCTCTTTATCACTCTCTTCTTTTCTTCTTGAGGAAAGTCATCATTTTCTTCGACAAGCACTCCAAATGAATTTGAGACGGGAATTTCAGTTACATGTACTCCATTTATAGGCCTAGGCTTATTCAATCTTACCTTACCAGCAATCACTGTCGACCAAGTTTCCTTGCTTTCCTCTCTGTTTCCTTTTAATGTATTCAACTCTTCCATTAACTTAGCAATATCTTCCTTTAGCAGCTTTATAATTTCGTCTTTTGAGGACAGTTCGTTTCTCAGGTTATGACATTCGCATGACGGTAGCGGTAGAGTAAGGTTGTAGTATGCATGGTCAGATTTAGACAATAGCCTACTCCATGAAGGGGTCATGGCTACGCCTTCTATGTTTGTTTATTGAATAGAGTAACTGAAATGAGGGATGTATACTGATTTTAAGATTTGTGGAATGAGTTTATGAATTTTTAATAGAATTTAATGAAGTCTTCAGTAAAGTTGAAGGAGACATGATCGTGTTTAGACAATAGCCTACTCCATGAAGGGGTCATGACTATGCTTTCTATGTCTGTTTAAGGTGTAGTGTGGCTGAAATGAGGGAGGTTTACTGATTTTGGTGTTTGTGGAGTAGTCTTTTCGTTTATAATTTAGGTTTTGTGAAGCTCGTTGCGGAGTTGTTTTAAGGATTTTATTGCTCTGCAAATGAAGTGTATTAGGGGGTTCTGGGTTTGGTTTAGCTGTAGTTTACAGGGTTATGGCTGAGAGTTGTTGTAGCAGGCCTAACAACTGTGTCAGAACAGTGGCGTGCTGTGTGGGAGGGGGGGTTAGTGGCAAAGACATGAGGGCAGGGATGGAAGAGTTTATGTGTTTCCTCACAGTTGGCACACTTAGGCTTATCTCGAGGTACCGTACAGATAGAGTGGTGATGTAAATCTCCAGCGGGTACTGTGAGGACAGCTTGACGGCTGTAGGTGCCTATAGTTTTATACAGTTTCTTGTTCGTAGATTCTTTCAATGAAATAGCCTATGTCCAGTTGTCCAAATATATATGTATGTCATTTCATTGGAACTCCTTTACACAGTCTATACACTTTTAATGAGAATTGGGTGCATTCTTGAATTATTACACAACTTGAACATGGGCTTACCAATTATGGCTTAGAGTTCTATTTATTTTATGATTGAATTTCATTCATTTATTGTACCGCGTGATAAATGAATTACAAGAAAATTATTATGAAATTCTCCCCATAGCGTGATGGTAATGATCGATGCAAACATAGAATAGATTTTCCAGGAAAATTAAATCAGAAAATATTTTATATTGGGATCCAATATTAATAGCATTTTAGCAAGTCGGAGGGTGTGTACGCTCAAATTGATTCTGGTTGTCATTTGGTTTGTAGAGATGGGCATCAGCAGTCGACTGACAAAAGTTAAAACCATCGACTTGTTTGACTGCTTTTAGAAAACAGTCGAATGAATTCAACGACTACTCACCGTAACATAAACAAGTCGTTTGCAAACGACTGAACTGATCCCAATTGTTTTAACATGCTCTGAGCGCTGGCATAGTTTTACGTTCTGGTCATAAATTGTTTGTATTCACATGGTTGCCAACATCTCCACTGAAAGTTCGCTCTCGTTACTGTTCTAAAGTGCTCTATTGTCGTGTCTCGTGTGTATTTATTCTAGGCTGTCGTGAAACAAGTAGGGTAGTCGTATTCATTCATTCCTATTCATGAGCTTAAATGGCACTCTGTCAAACGCATACATGTGTCAGAATCCAACACAACACAAAATAACATAATGACTTGATTTTGTCTGCTGTTAATTCATTTTATGGGCTTGGGACATCTTGGTCATCAGCCCCATGCAGTTGGGTGTGGGTAGAATTGCTCCGATAATGTGATGACTGTAGTAGTGTGTGTAGCTTTATAAGGGACAGGCTTGGGGAGGTGCCCCAGGAGTTGAAATAAGGTACTACCGGATCTCCATCAGGAAAGGAATAAAATAAAATAATGTTGAGGCCCACAGGAGAGATCTGCAGAATATCTTGGCTGAGTGGACAGGGAATTTGTAACTGTTCCTGTTGGTATTTCAATTTCATTTTAGTACATATTATTAAAAATTCTTAAAAATAAATGTCCCTAACTATGGCTGCCACCTTTCCAGTCCTCATCTGAATTACAGAAAGTATAGCCTACACACTACTACAGATACCACAATAACAGAGATTATCATATAAATCCTATACACTTCCAAATATATGGGGCTAAATGAATATGTTATCAAAAGCCCTAAAATTAATATCAAAAACACAATGATTCTACAATAAGAGATTCTTTTAAAATATAGTTATAGTAGGTGGTGCAATAGCACCTAGTGTAGTGTTATACAGTGTTGGTATTGCTACTAGTGGAGTGGTACAGTGTGGTGCAATAGCACCTAGTGTAGTGTTATACAGTGTTGGTATTGCTACTAGTGGAGTGTTACTATGTGGTGCAATAGCACCTAGTGTAGTGTTATACAGTGTTGGTATTGCTACCAGGTGAGTGACACAGTGTGGTGCAATAGCACCTAGTGTAGTGTTATACAGTGTTGGTATTGCTACTAGTGGAGTGTTACAGTGTGGTGCAATAGCACCTAGTGTAGTGTTATACAGTGTTGGTATTACTACTAGTGGAGTGTTACAGTGTGGTGCAATAGCACCTAGTGTAGTGTTATACAGTGTTGGTATTACTACTAGTGGAGTGACACAGTGTGGTGCAATAGCACATAGTGTAGTGTTATACAGTGTTGGTATTGCTACTAGTGGAGTGACACAGTGTGGTGCAATAGCACCTAGTGTAGTGTTATACAGTGTTGGTATTGCTACTAGCGGAGTGACACAGTGTGGTGCAATAGCACCTAGTGTAGTGTTATACAGTGTTGGTATTACTACTAGTGGAGTGACACAGTGTGGTGCAATAGCACCTAGTGTAGTGTTATACAGTGTTGGTATTACTACTAGTGGAGTGACACAGTGTGGTGCAATAGCACCTAGTGTAGTGTTATACAGTGTTGGTATTGCTACTAGTGGAGTGACACAGTGTGGTGCAATAGCACCTAGTGTAGTGTTATACAGTGTTGGTATTGCTACTAGTGGAGTGACACAGTGTGGTGCAATAGCACCTAGTGTAGTGTTATACAGTGTTGGTATTGCTACTAGTGGAGTGGTACAGTGTGGTGCAATAGCACCTAGTGTAGTGTTATACAGTGTTGGTATTGCTACTAGTGGAGTGACACAGTGTGGTGCAATAGCACCTAGTGTAGTGTTATACAGTGTTGGTATTACTACTAGAGGAGTGTTACAGTGTGGTGCAATAGCACCTAGTGTAGTGTTATACAGTGTTGGTATTGCTACTAGCGGAGTGACACAGTGTGGTGCAATAGCACCTAGTATAGTGTTATACAGTGTTGGTATTGCTACTAGTGGAGTGGCACAGTGTGGTGCAATAGCACCTAGTGTAGTGTTATACAGTGTAGGTATTACTACTAGTGGAGTGTTACAGTGTGGTGCAATAGCACCTAGTGTAGTGTTATACAGTGTTGGTATTGCTACTAGTGGAGTGTTACAGTGTGGTGCAATAGCACCTAGTGTAGTGTTATACAGTGTTACAGTATATATATATAGTATGATCAAGCAGGGAGTAATAGAGGAGTAACACCTCTTTAAAAAACCTTGGTCCAGCTGGCCCGGCTGGTAGTACCTTGTTAGGGTCCCTTGCCAGGGTTACGGTGAAGTCCTCAACGGTACCTGCAGTGAAAGAGGTGAACTCTGGCACAGTGTGGTTGGCGGAAGGGGCAGCCTATTGCTCAGGTTTAATAGGGCAAACTATTGTCCATAGTTATGATGGGCAGGTTTTGGCCCAACGGCAAAATGAGCGGATGAGGAGCCAATCACTCTCATGGCTCCCAACGGTCATAGAGGCGGAAGAGGCCACGCCAGACGGACTGGCTGTAAAGGCGCACCTCAGTAGTACTTGAGTATGCGGCAGTTCGTTGCAGTCTCTGTGTTCGGTCCTGCATGTCTCATTCTTTGTGAGCCGCAGGATAAGGCTCAGAGATCATAGTGTGTGGGTCTCGTCCTGGCAAGCTGAGATCCACCCTAAACAAATTCACGCCAGTGGCACTTCTTCCGAACGTCACTTTTCAAAGTCCAACGGCGATGGGATATGGACGGTGGGGGCAGGTTATGGGTGTAACTGGAAGCCCCTAGTTCGGACCTGCACGTTGGCAGCAGATGTGTGATGGTCGTCTTCCGGAGACTCTGTGACTACTCAGGAATTCGGTCCTGCATCTGTGTTTGGGCAGGCCTATTTAGGATCACCGCTGCCCACCCCACATGGGGAAGGCCCTAGAAAAGGTGGGCTAAACATCGGAAGTCACAATCTTGGTCCGGCTGGGCAACCGCACTCAGCAGGTCACCCCTCATGCGGTCGAAACTCAAAAACAGTAAAGAATCACAATTTGATTATTGGATCATGGAACATCAGAACCTTGCTTGATTTTGACAATAACATTAGACCTGAGAGAAGGTCAGCTCTCGTAACCCATGAGATATCAAGACTGAACGTTGACATTGCTGCTCTCAGTGAAACTAGGCTGTCTGCTGAAGGCAAGATTACTGAATCTGGAACAGGATATACCATCTTCTGGAAAGGAAAGGATGAGGGTGAATGTCGTATTCATGGTGTGGGCTTCGCTGTGAAGACCAAACTGGTAAATTATCACCAACTTACGCCCATTGCAATCAGCGAAAGGCTCATGACTCTCCGCATACCACTCTCAGGAGGTTCCTTTATGACACTCATCTCTGCCTATGCTCCTACCTTAGATTCTGATGATGAAGTAAAGGCTCAGTTCTATAATCAGCTAAGTGAAATCATCTCCAAGGTACCATCTGCAGATAAACTCTTGCTCCTCGGTGACTTCAATGCCAGAGTTGGGAAAGATCACAGGCTATGGAATAATGTGATGGGCAAACAGGGACTTGGAAAATGTAATCCCAATGGACTGTTGCTTCTTGGTCTTTGTGCAGAACACGAACTTTTCATTACCAACACGCAGTTCCGGCTACCTGACCGCTTCAAAACCACGTGGATGCATCCTCGTTCCAAACATTGGCACATTCTTGATTATATCATTACCCGGCAATGTGATAAGAAGGACACTCTTATTACCAGAACAGCAAGGAATATAGACGATTGTTGGACAGATCATAAACTTCTTATATGTAAGCTCAGGATATCCATCAGACCTAAACCACCTAGGAACATCAAAAATTTGCCAAGAAAGAAGTTTAATACATCCAAACTTCAGGATGAATCCATGTACAAACATTTTGGAAACAGGATCGTCACCCAGTTATCAGAAAACCCAGTAACAAATGATATTCAGCAAGAATGGGCCACATTACAGAAGATTATCACACAGTCAGCTGAGGAAACCATTGGTTTTATAGTGCGGAAAAGACAAGACTGGTTTGATGACAACAATGAGGAAATTCTGTCTCTCATCAATGCCAAAAGGAATGCCTATCTTGCCCATCTTCAAGACCCAACTTCCAACACAAAGAGAGATAAACTACTGGAACTCAAGGGTAAATGCCAGACGCAGATAAGGCAGATTAAAAATACTTGGTGGCAACAGAAGGCTCAGGAACTGCAGAGATTATCGGATGCTCGAGACTTGAGGAACTTCTATGCCGTACTCAAGGAAATATATGGACCATCTCGCTCATCATCAGGTACACTGAAAAGCGCTGATAATTCTACTACCTTTACTGATAGTCAAGAAATCTTGGAACGCTGGAAGGAGCACTTCTCCAATCTCCTAAATCGTCCATCAGAAGCTGCTGAAGACTTCCTCTGTGATGTGCCGCAACAACCTGAACAACTGTGGTTGGCAGTACCTCCTACTTATCATGAATTCAGTGCAGCTCTCACCCAATTGAAGCCCAGAAAAGCACCTGGCCCAGATAACATCCCTCTGGAACTAATTCAAGCCGGAGGTCATTCCCTCAAAACAAGAATTTTCATCCTTATCCTCAGAATTTGGGAATCAAGAAAGGTACCTGGAGACCTAAAGAATGCCACTATCGTCACTATCTTTAAAAAGGGTGATCGCAGTGTTTGTGGCAACTACCGTGGTATATCACTGCTATCAATTGTGGGGAAGATTCTTGCAAGAATTCTACTTAACCGCCTCAAGGTTATCTCTGAGAGGATCCTCCCAGAGTCACAATGCGGATTTAGAACTTCCAGAAGCACAATTGACTTGATTTTCTGTGTGAGACAGCTACAAGAAAAATGTAGAGAACAACAGAATCCACTCTTCTTAGTCTTTTATGACTTGGAAAAGGCATTTGATTCGGTTCCAAGACCAGCCATGTGGGCAGTGCTGAAGCGGTTTGGTTGCCCTCAGCGTTTTGTAGATCTAATCAAAGCTCTCCATGATGGCATGACAGGTCAGGTTTGCCATCAGAATAAGATGTCCGATGAATTTCCCATTACCCATGGACTGAAACAAGGATGTGTACTGGCTCCAACGCTTTTTGCGCTGTACTTGGCTGCAATGCTTTATGATTCACCCACAAACATCCCAGGTGTGGAGATCAAGTATCGTTTTGATGGAGGGCTTTTCAACCTAACTCGTCTCCGCTCCTTGAGGAAAACTCAGGTTACTAAGGTTACTAACATGTTGTATGCAGATGATGCTGCGTCACCAACTCTCACACCAGAAGAGCTGCAAGAGTCAGTTAACTGGTACAAAAGTGCATGTGATCGCTTTGGTCTTACCATAAATGTCAATAAGACTAAAGTCTTGGCACAACCTTCACCAGGCACACCTCTTCCTCAGTTCAATATCTCCATTTCAAATTTGCCATTAGAACAGGTTGACCACTTCTCGTACCTGGGCAGTACCATTTCTGTGAGCTGTACCTGTGAGCAGGATGTGGATAAGAGAATTGGCGCAGCCCATGCAGCATATGGACGATTAGCGCACCGGGTCTTCATGAATAAAGATCTATCCATGAGTACAAAGCTTATGGTGTACAAAGCAGTAGTCATTTCTACATTGTTGTATGGCTGTGAAACGTGGACCCTTTACCGACGTGATCTTAGGAAGCTTGAGCGTTTTCACCTACAAAAACTTCGATCAATCCTGAGGATTAAATGGGAAGACCGCATTACCAATATTGCTGTTCTGGAAAAGGCTCAAATCAACAGCATAGAATCATCCATAATAGGTCACCAATTTAGATGGATTGGTCATGTCCATCGGATGGATGATGTGAGATTACCTCGTCAAATGCTATATGGTGAGTTATGCTATGGCACCAGACCTCATGGTGGTCCTAAGAGGCGCTACAAGGACCAATTTAAGCAGACCCTGAAATTGACAGGTCTTGATTCACAAACCTGGGACATGCTGGCTGAAAACCGCTCAACTTGGCGCCGTACCATCTCGGATACTGTAAAGGCGTTTGAAAGGGATCGACGCATACATGAAGAGGCCAAGCGTCAAGCTAGGAAACTTCGAGCAGCCCAACCACGTCCTCCTCCAGCAATACTATGCGACTTGTGTGGTCGCTTGTTCCATGCCAGGATTGGACTCTTTAGTCACCGTAAACACATCCACAAACTGGACTGAAGGAAGAAGATTTATACTCGGATTCGAGTTAAAGCCGATGATGATGAGTTATAGTAGGTGCAAACATACACATAACAGCAAATTCAAGTTCTCCATTTCAAGCATTACACATTTATTAAGTTAACTGTTTCAACATACAAACTTGCATGTGTTGTAGGAATTTGCGGTTCATCGGTGTCAGCCATGGCGTCAAGGAGGTAATAGGTCCATTATCATGTGCTGTAGCCTACCGTTATACCTTGGCAAGAAAGAAGAACATGCCTCAACACATACTTTTAAAAGGACCAGATTTGATTACTGTATTTTTGCTAAGTTTGATTTTGTCTCTCTCTGTTATTTTTTCTTCGTTGACAAACTTTTTAAATAAAACGATGATTTCTAGCAGTATTGAGTGTGTTTCTTGTTTTTCATTGAAAGTCCTATTTCTCCTTTCCCCTTCACAGCATGTCATTGTTTTTACTCAGTAGTTGAATATTTTAGCGTATAGGAGTGATGGAATCTATAACTATATTTTACTTTTTTAATTTAATTTTAATACCTAGCTGTATGTTGTTGTATTTATAGAATTAAGTTTTCATATTATGATAATAGAGTGAGGTGTAAATAGTTGTGCAATAAGATTGTATCTATTAAGATTTGCTATTATAATAAGTTATAAATAGTTTTAATCTTAGTAATATATACCTGTTAGTTCTTTTATTTTATGCATGTAAATTCTGACGTGTCCTATATCAAAAATGTATTGAATGCATGTATTTGATCAAATGGAATTAATAAAAATCTATCTATCTATCTATCTAGAATTTACTGTATTAGTGTGCCATGAAATTTGTTTATGTACATGTACTTACTGTATTTCACCCTTCAAAATTGTTGGACTGGATATATTTTAAAGAGAATATCAAATGAACTACTGTATATACATTTTGTGATATCCAATTATTTTTCTGAAACTAATGAATTTGGCATTAATTACACTAACAATTTTAGTGTGATGAGGATCAGGTTACACCACCTATTTCCTTAGTATTCTCTCTTAAAATTTTCCTGTTATTGCGAACAGCATCAAGCATTTTAAGATATGAATATTCTCCCTTCCCAGTACTTTTACTTTCTAGTTTAATCTCGGAACTAATCGGTTATAATTGGGCCTACAGTGGTTAATTGGAAGGGACCATTTTTTTTAAATTGAGTAATAATATGCTGCAGACCTTATAGTAGCCTAATTCTTGTCAATGCAATATGCTCCAATTGCAACTGAAAGAAATGTAAACATGTAAATTATTGATGAGGTCATGTCCTAAATGCTGTGATTGCTCATTTCAGAGTTCCGGAATTCACAATTTCCCACTTTGGTATTATTAAAAAAAACTGTTATTGCTATTTTGAATGTGATTTATCTCGTGTAGATCATATTATTATCTCCACACTTAAAAACATGTGCTATAAGTATTGGGAAGATTGTGATTTTCGGAACATTGAAGTGGGCAGAGCAGTTAGGACAAGAATATTTAGCGGAACGAGGGGAAGGGGTGGGGTAGGCTACCCGCACGGCTGTGCTCAACTAGTACCGCGGTCATACACCAGACAGCGCTGAAGTCTTAGGTGCCAAGAATTAGCATGGCTGTCGGCTATCTGTAGTAGTAGGTAATCTGTGGTTGGTACCAAAACACCCTATTAAGTTTCACCCAGGCGTGGCCAATGTTACTAATATACAGCAGTTGAATATTTCATCGCTAGGGAGTATTACTGTATTTTCTCAGAGTGCCAACATTATTGTTTCCAGACCTATATTTTCATCCAGCCCAATGGTTTTCGTCTAGGCCAATAAAGGTTAGGTAGCGCGGCCCTGCGGGCCGCGTTAGGCTAATGGATAACACCCCTGGTTTTTGTCACGTACAGTGGGGTAGTCACGCATCAATAATCTTTAACCAGGCCAATGATTTTGCCTAGTAGTACAATCAGTAAATTGGCAGCATTACGTAATCAAACATGGCGACGTGCTTTTTGATAAGTTTATTACTTGAAAGTTAATGTTGACCAATTTCCTTTTTTGGAAGTGTTGACGCGGTGTTTGTTAATGGCAAATGGCTTTAATAACGTGGCAGAGTAAATACAAACCATTTTCAGAGCGCTAGTAAGTAAAATAACGCACTTTCTAAACGGGCAACGTATACTACAGGAGAGCCATCCATTCTTTTACATCAACCAAAGCCATTTGCCATTAACAAACACCGCGTCAACACTTCCAAAAAAGGAAATTGGTCAACATTAACTTTCAAGTAATAAACTTATCAAAAAGGACGTCGCCATGTTTGATTACGTAATGCTGCCAATTTACTGATTGTACTACTAGGCAAAATCATTGGCCTGGTTAAAGATTATTGATGCGTGACTACCCCACTGTACGTGACAAAAACCAGGGGTGTTATCCATTAGCCTAACGCGGCCCTCCTACCTAACCTTTATTGGCCTAGACGAAAACCATTGGGCTGGATGAAAATATAGGTCTGGAAACAATAATGTTGGCACTCTGAGAAAATACAGTAACACTCCCTAGCGATGAAATATTCAACTGCTGTATATTAGTAACATTGGCCATTTCTATAGAAAATTTTTCGGATTTTGATGGCGCCGGGCAATGTATACTACACGAGTTCCGAATGGATGTATGGTAAGCTAAAATCTCAAACGATTTTTTAGTAATATGAATACCATTAATAAGACACAGCATTGTTTTTATTTTTTCAGATCGTATGTGGAGATCTCCGTTGTATTAGCCAACCTTCTGTCAGTAGAATTATTACTAAAATAACAGAATGTGTAGCTAGACATCTGGGAAGATGTGTAAAATTTCCATCAACCCAAGAAGCTATTACCCATAACAAAAGGGCATTTTATGATATAGCAGGGTTTCCTGATGTTATGGGGTGCATTGAGTCCAGGAGGCCCTACTGCTGAAATTTATAGGAATCGGAAAGGATGGATGTCTCTATATGTACAAGTTGTGTGTGGTCCAAAAATGGAAATATTAAATATTGTAATTCGTTGGCCTGGATCAGCACATGACAACAGGATTTTTGAAAACAGTGCTCTTATGACTGCATTCGAGGAAAGGAGGTTTTTATTTATTTATTTATTTATTTATTTATTTATTTATTTACATAGGTCCCAATGAGCCTGAGCTCGTGTTAGGGACAATCAAGTAACATAGTTACAGCATGGCATATATATAATTTTTGTAACATTATTGTTTAGTTTAATAGTAACTTAGATTGCTAGTGACTAACTTTACAGAGATAATACGGTATGATACATTGCATTGCTTAAGGCTATTGTACATTGGCTATTCATTCCTTAATAGGAAGTCTTTTGTTTTCCTCTTAAATGTTTTTATAGAGAAACTTTCCCTTATGCCTAATGGTAGCGAGTTGTATTCTTTTATTATAGAGGACATAATTCCTTTAGTTCCAAATTTAATGGATTGGGAATGGCTGGTGAATATTTGATTTACTCCTCTTGTTGCATAGTGATGAATGTCATTTGCATGGGTAAAATGGATGTGTGTGTGTATCAATTTGTTTTCTAATTTGTATACAAATACTGTTGCTGACATAGCTATTTGTTTTTGCAGTGGCATAATTTTAGTTCCTGAGTACAATTCATTTGAGGGTGTGAGCCAAGGTTAGGTGGAATTCTATTGGGTGACAGTGGATATTTCCAGAAACAATATATTTTTACACCAGTACTTCACACACAAAATGAGGCTGAAAACAGGTACAACCGTGCTCATACAAGGACCAGAAATATTGTGGAACGATTTTTTGGTGTCTGGAAAAGAAAATTCTCATGCCTATCAAAGAAACTGAACACTAAACTAAGAACAACTACTCGTGTAGTAGCTGCTTGTGCTGTACTTCACAATATTGGTATAACTTATGGAAATGATGTTTACAATAATGTTGACTTTCCAGACAGATTTGTGCCTGTCATGGCCTCAGAAGACAGACCCAGAGGGCAAGCAATCAGAGTTGCATTTATACAACGCCATTTTAATTAAATTATTTCATTAGCCTACATCTATTAACATATTAATGAGACAAGTTTTTCATCAACATTTTCTTTTCCAGTTCGTGTTTCTCTTTCATATGCTGCATTTCAAGAGCCATCTTTTGGCATGCCATGTCTGCTACCATCACTTTTGCTGCCATCTCTTTCATTCTTAGGGAATGATGTTCTTTGTCTTGTAGTAGCACTGCATCACACCTTTCTAGTCTCTTATCGGACTCCTTTATTATACCGGTAGCCGATTTTCTTGCCTCTCTGGTGGCTCCAGGGGTTGTCTTGTCTTGATCTCCTGGAACGAAGGAAATATAATGTAATTATGTTAATCATACATGTTCACATTACTGAAATAAGACTGCAAATAGGAGAAGTAGAATTTTAAATTATCTTACTAATCTGTGCAGAATTCTCGAATTCCTCCTGTACATCCGCCTGCAACTGTTCTTCATCCATTCCCAGGCTACCGTCGCTCAGTAGAACGTAAGCTCCACTGTTACATTTGTTGGCCACCAATGCCAGCGTGTCACTGTCAATGGCATCTTGAACCTCGATATCAATTGTGTCGATGCCATCGATATTAGGATCAGTGCTTCTACTAGATCCTGGACATGGAGCCCCACCTGTAGTCATCCTCTGCCTCTTTTCCTGAGCCAGTTCCTGTTTTCTTTTAGTTTTCATGTTTTCCCAGCATTTTTTAATTTGCTCTGCTGTACTCTGGAATAAAAACAATGTAAAAAATATGAAACATTCATTTTTTATTACAGGTAGATCATGCACGATGTATCCGTGATGATGTTACAAACTGTCAGGGATGATGTAGGAGCCATAAGGACCTATAGTCCGGTAACGATCGAGTCAACAGTTATTTAACGTCCGTCCTCAATTTTAGTTCTTAACAGATGCCAGGGTGGCGAAATTTCGTCCGGCAGGCATTCCGTAACGTGCCAGAAGCCTACGAAATGGGGTTTGCACGTGTAAACACCCGTAAATGCCACCGAGCTTAGTTGGGTTTGACCCCGCTAACTTGCAATTAGTAGACCAACGCCACATCCACTGCGACTTGCAGTCAAAATTTTAACCAAAAATCGGTCTGATACCTCCGACAGTGGAAAACATGTACTGTACTGTAATGTACGATTGAAGGGTCGACACTCCCGACGAGCAGAAGAGGCTAGGAGGATAACTCAACTACTTCACTGCGTATCGACTGGATCGGAGTACTATGTCTGTACAGTAGAATTCAGTCTGTGTTGACGAGTTGAAGTGGTACGTGCATTGACGCAGGGGGACGCCATTTTGTAGTTGTAGCCTAAATATAACAGCTTGTGAATCGTATACAGGTAAACCGTATTAAATGAGTAGCATTTTGCTTATAACATGTGACTCGATCGTATCCGTACTATGTGTCAGTAGATTTACTGGCACTTTAAAGATCCCCTTCAGGGCAAAATTTCGGCATCTCTAAAAGCTTTAGTAGTTAAAAGGGACGTAAAATCAATAACATTATTTTTATTATTTCCGTACTATGGTTCCTTATCTCACATTGATCCATTTCCCATCCTCCATCATCCCTGAAAGTTTGTAACATCATCACGGATACACCATTTAGAATAATGCCTAGTGCAGTAACCCTCCCACCTTATGGTAATTAAGTGCCTCACATCATGACTTTTTAGTTTATAAATACAAAATTAACTGTTTCCTCTGAGTACATACTAATATTGAGATGATACTGCAAATGTGATTTTTGTTCATTCTCAATTGGATTTCTTCACTTTCATTTTGTGGTATCAAAACAAACAATCTTTGTGGTAAATTATATCTACGGTTACCACTGTAACATTCTAGATACAGTTCATGGTACAGTATTATACACTTAAATGATTTAGAGATTGCACTTACCTTTGTATACTGGGAATTGAGATTGAACTTTTCAGTGATTTCTTGCCATTTCTTCTTCTTCATGGAAATCGACACGACGTCCGATTTCTTACTATCCACAACGTCCCTATATTTAATAGCGAGTTCTTTTACGCAGACTTTTTCGTCGGCGGTAAAATACAGCCTTTTCTTATTTTCTTCCATTTCAATTTATCTTAGAGACGCTACCAAACAGCAACAAGCAATACAGAACACTATCTTACAAGCAAGAGCAAACAACGATGAATGCCGTGGGTTTATGCCACCGCAGTCTCGATTAGAGGATCGAGACTGCAGTGGTTTACGCACCGAGCAGCTGTGCACGTGGAATAATGACGTCAGACACCAAGCTCTAACTAGCTTTTGACTCAAATCTAACTTAGTCGAGTGGAAGTTAAGTTTCGTCTCTGAATACAAATTCGATACTTCACTTCAAGTGGCCTAGCTTTTTACTTGACTAAGTTAAGTGAAAGTTAAGTTGAAGTGATGTCTGTGAATACGGCCCTTAATGTTGGCGTGTGAAGACAAAAGTAGTGCTACGTTCACAAAAACAGGGTTTTCCAACTTAGGATATTTAAAATAAGAAAATTCCTCTCCCTACGCCGGCAGCGGAGGTAGATTTCACCGGGCAAAGAAGAATGCTTCGAATTCACTAAATTTGCTAATTGTACGGTATACCTACAAAAGTTCCACATGTTTACCATACAACATCTTCTGAAAAATTTTGCGCATCCCTTGGTGTAAGAGAGGGTCATATCAAATATTCTTTCAGACAAAGATTTTAGAGCGATATTGGAATGGCTTCCTATAACCAGGCCTTGCCCATAGCAGAGCGGCAATGCCGCACTCACGTCTGTGTGGCGAGCAGGTAAGCATGGTGATGAATGGTGCTGAACGTGCGAATCCCCATAAAATTGGATATATTCTTTTATCGCTCGCTGTTTTTTCAATAGTGTTTAAGGTAGACCTGAGAGCGAAGGCTAATCATCTGGGAAATGTTAGTACAGCTCCTAACACAACATCGTTATTCTATAATATTAAATGATAGTAAGCTCTCGAATTCTATCACACGTGGTTTTGCTCTTCTGTATTGTTCCAAAGCTTCATGCATTTTGATATTTAAGCTTCATACACTTGTAAATATTTTAATGTTTTGTAACAACAATCGTATGTTGATACTAGCGAAGTCTTTATTCTCGTCAATAATCAGTAGGCCTACTTTCGATTGACCATGACCTACGATAGCTACTTTTCTCATGTCTTCGTTGGCATTTGAGCAGTGTAAGTAAAACAGATACACATAAATCATTGATATGGGCGTACTACAGTAATTAGTTACTAAAACATAGAGATTTATTGCATGAGGAAGTTACCTTCATCTACCTTCTGTTTCGTATGATGTCGGAATAAGAATGCCTGCTGGAAATGGCAGATATGAATGACGGACAGGCAGCCTACTGTAATTAGCAGAGTCAAGATGTCTGGAGAAGACTAATGGTGCTTTATCATCATCATCATCACCATTATTATTATTTCCAACCCATATTATTGCAGTTTCTACGGGGTTGGGGGTTGAACTAAGATGATATTTTAAAATGTGGCGAATGGATTTTACGGCCGGGTGCCCTTCCTGATGCTGGTCTCACCAGAATAGTTAATGAGAGATACAATAACTGAAACTGGGCAAAGAATTGGATGGAAGCGTCAGTGGCCGGCATTTGCCTGGAGCTAAAAATTGGAAACCACGGAAAACCATTTCAAGAACAGTTGACGGTGGGGTTCGAACCCACTGGTCTTCCGAGTCCAGAGATAGTCTGGTCCCAGGGCCTTGCCTCCCAGCGTGAGTAGCTACCCCAGTCAATATTATCATTATTGTTATTATTATTAGTAGTAGTAGTAGTAGGCCCTAGTAGTACTGGATTTGCCGTCAGATTCGTGAGACATATCACATTAATGTAATATCAATAGTATTTAATAAATAAAATAAAATTATTGTTATTATTATTATTATTATTATAGACAGACACATTGAATAGGCCTACTTCAAGTGAAAGTAGGAAACGAAAATTGTTAACACTTATATGAAGTATTTATGTGATTCTTGTCATGTTTTAGTATAAGTTAAATTTATGTGAAGTAATTTTATCAGTTTTATCATTTTATTGACTAATTATTAAATAACTTACATCAGAATCTCCTTTTGTCATCTAACAATATACGCACCTTCCCCCATCCATACATATTAGTGAACTTCTTTCAAATAACCCGATTTCAAATTAGAATATTCAGAGACAGCAAGGTCTACACCTCCCTAGGCGTATGGATGAACCCGGACGTTTGACGCTAGCGAAGCGGTGTTGCAATTCGGTGTGGCCAAGGCCTGTTTATAGGTGGCTATGGTATTGGCCATTTTAAACTGTTTTGACATTGTGCCTATTAAGGGAGGTATGATTTCTTTTCTCTCCAAACTCCATTTCTGCCACCCCCTTGGTCAATGGCTGGTGCTATCAAAAACTTGTCGAAGATAAGCGTTTGGCTCTTATTCGAAAAATAGTACGAACTTTGAATGGATTCAATTTTTAACATACTAAGAAAGTTATAGCGATATTTCACTTTCCCACCCATTTCCACACCCCCTTGGTCCTATTTTGCCCGTTAACGAACTAGACCAAGATTTTGAATGGTTATATTTTATATCATCATCATCATCTTGAGCAGTTTCCGACCGCTGGTCGGGTCTGCTTGGAACATAAGCCTCTCCATCGTTTCTTGTCCATCCACCATCTCTTGTCTTTCACTGTGTTCCAGCACACTCCTCTTTCCTCCACACTCTTCTTAACTCCTTTTGTCCATATGTCCCTTGGTCTTTCCCTTGGCCTCCTTCCCTTCATTTCCATTCCAAACATCTTCTTCGGTATCCTCTTCTCTCGCATCCTCCTCACATGTCCATACCATTGTAGCCTAGATCGCTCTATTCTATTTTGCAATGGTTCCTCTCTTACCATCTCTCTGACTCTCTCATTCCTTACTCTGTCCATTCTTGTCACTCCTACCCGTGGTCTACGTTATACTCAAGGCCTGGAAATAGAGCGGAGACTTGGTACGCCAAACTGTTAGTTCCACTTTACGCCACTAGGATCGCGGCTCGGCGCCCTAGTTGTCTGCCTTTGACTATGCGTTACATGCAACTCAAGTACATTTAATACATGTTTTTTAGCACTTCTTACCTGTTTTCCTCCAGTTTCCCCCAAATGATGAATATGGCTCACTCTTGACTGTATTTCACTTCACTTTAAGAACTTTTCTGTCAAGTGGTTTACTTCTTCAAGTCAGAAACGTTGCACTACTGCCCGTGTGGTTCACACCAATATTCTTTACAAGTGCCTTAAGAATTTTTGCAGAAGAACTACTGAGAGAGAATTGTCAATACACACTTCGCATTTTGAGTGCTCGGAAAACGGGTCAGTTAAAATATTTGTGAAATTTGACACTAAATATTTTCGAGACATGAAATTTACGTCTGTTGTGACAAAGTTAGAAATTGTTTCCAACCGATAAATAAAAGAAGCTTTGTGATATCTTAATCCCCCTCTGTCTTGAAAATGTATTAAACTAAATGGCAGGCTTGAATTTGCTAAGCAACCTTCACAGTCTGTTTTCTCTCTTCTGCCACTCTTACAAGAAATCCCGCTACCATTGCAATTGAAATGGAAGACGGAGACGCTGGCTTTTCTGAAAACAAAAATAGAGATTTTAATGCTAAAATGTCAACCATAATGTTTTATTTCAATGAACTTAATATAGGCTATATGCCCCATATTCTTACCTTGAACATGGCTTTCAAGAATCTCCAAGACATGTGCCGGAAGCTGGGGTGTTTCTTTAGCATTGGCTGGGTTTTGTACCTTCCACGATTTTTTAAGCTTCAGAAACTTGGTCAAGGCGCCTGTTACGACTGCATCTCCCTCAGCTCCACATTCCCACTTCTAGAAGATGCGATAATTCCTGTGCTGAGTGTAGAATTAATGGCATGCAGGCATGATCTCACGTCCATCATGTCATTGTTACCTCCCTTATTTCTCAGGTGACTGAAGAGCAGTTCTACATCGTCACTTGAGAGATTCCGCGTTAGCACATAAAGGAAGCCGATTCTGATTAGAAATCGTATGCAGAACACGGTTGATGAAGTTGTTAGCACCAAAGCTTGATAAGTTTCCTTTGTAAGTCTAATCTTTTTATCGGGATAACTTTGAATCTGTGACAGGTAGGGCAGAAATTCATTGGTCAGCCATGAAAGTCTCTCATCATTAACTTCACTGAAAATAAGCTTGTCCGTGTTTCTGGAATGAAGTCCGTGTGTGGTATTGCTGATATCATGTATATCAAACTATTTTCTAAAAATTTCCAACAATTTTGTTGTTTCGTGTAGGCTGTCCTTATCTTCAACTTTCTCTGGGCACACGACTTCCATGCTCTTAAGCCCAGCTATTGCCTCTGGAGTAAACACCAATTTGGCTCTTGCCACATTAATTTTTTCTAAATTGCTTGGATATACAACCGTTCTGCTTAATTTTCTAACTGGCTTTACTACTAGCTTTTTCTGTAAGTAGTACAGATTCTTGAGATGATCACTAGTTATTAAATTGTCATTTACATAAATGTTCCTACTCAGATATTGTGATCGTACATTCTTAATGATGTGACTCGGATCGAAACTAAGAAAAAGTGGCCTCTGCTCGTCTTTCGGGTGACAAATTTCATGAGTGACACATCCGCCAAACAGCGCCTCAAACATTGACACATTCACCTGACAGTTGTCCGTCACTATTCTGATGACCTTGAAGCCTCATTCCTCAACCGCAGTCAGTGCGTCCAGTTTTATCCTAGATAACTGTTGTCCTGTGAGTCCACATGTAAAGTAGAACGAAACAGGTATCCTGTAGAAGGATGACAGGCCCTTGAACAGTATGCATAATAATTTATTAGCTAATTTATGTTCGATGCCAATTGCATCTTTCTCAATATCACTAATGCCTAGAAACATGTCTAAAATCTTGTCATACAATAGTCTAGACTTTATGGCCATTTCGTCAATGATTAATGAACCAACCTTCTCATTATCGTGAGTCAGTGACTTTTCTTCAGCTGTCAACCTAGCCTTTGCAAGTGACGTGACACCTGTCTCTCCGTTCGTATACCCAATGTACGTTTTCAGTATTCGTGGATGAGGAAGTTGTAAAATATTTATATATCTCAGTAAGCGGTAAACCGGAGGTGATTTATTAGAGAGCAATACACATATTTTTATTGTTGTTTCATTGTATTTACACTTTCGTTTCGTGAAAGCTCGGAATTTGTTCAAGTAAGAAATTAGCCTTCAAGTCCCCACGATCCGCTTCACTCTTGAGCTTCGATATTTGAACATCGAGTTTGTCCTGACGTTGCACTGAATGTAATTTTTGTTTCAATGAAATTATCTTCTGATTCAATGACTTAATTGTAGTTCTGTATACTGTATTTTTACTTAGTGCCCTCCTTAATTTTAATTTTGTTGACTTGCAATTTTTTTGCTTGATTGTAGAACATTGCGTTCCTACACTAACACGTGGTTGATCATGGTTTTCTTCAATTCGTTCATCACAATAGTCTTCCGTAAAATTTAAATTACCTGAACATTTCCTTTTATTGTTGATATGTATGTCTCTATCGACACGTGCTCTCTTGCGTGTATTTCTATTTATTTGTGCTTGTTTATGTTCGGGGTAGTCCTCAAAAACCGTCGGAAATGCGTTCGGTAAAAGCGTTCCCTTTTTAGTACTTATACAAAAATCAGAATCCTTGAAATGCTTGCTACAAATTTTAGAAGGCCGTTTTGGTGTCCACAAAGACCCTGGCTTTACCCCCTCACGTGAAACAGCTAGAACCCATTGTTTCAGTATGTCATTGTTCAATGGAAATTTATGAAACAAAAGTCCATTGCCTTTAACTTGACGAGATTTACAATACGACACGCTACAGTCGACCATTTTTTACTAACACAATAATAACACTAATATTTACACACAAGTTACTCTATTAAAATCATTCAGTAATTTATATCTAAAGTATTTATCACACATACATGTCACATTTACGCTAGTACACTGGATTAAAACTTGCTTTTCACTACGTCTTGTTCATAAAGACCACATAGCCACCCATCTCAATATCAGTCAAGCAGCAGTCTACTGCTCTTAACGAAAGCACAACTATAATATGACACGCTTCGCCAGTCAATTTTAAACTCACCTTAGCTTTCTCACTCATTAGGACACCTTATTTACCGCCAAATACAGACACATTAATCACATTGTACGTAATGCAAACGGTACGATTAAGGGCGCCAGACAGCGAACCTAGTGGCAAAATGCGGAACAAGTTCGAACCATCGCTCGTAATGTTGTCTGGCGCCTCATTTCCAGGCCTTGTATATAACGTAGGCCACGCTCCTACCCTACTCCTCTGGAACTTCATCTCCACTGCTCGTATTTTATTCTTGTCCCTTTCCTTCATCACCCATGTTTCTGAACCATATGTCAAAATTGGCCCAAAGTAGGTCTTGTAGATGATTCCTTTACAATTTTGCGGTACATCTTTATTCCATATCATCCCCCTAACACTCTTGAAAAATCCATCTGCGCACCTTCCCCTTTCATTTATTTCCATCCTATTGCCTCCCTTTTCTTCAATTATGCTTCCCAAGTATACATATAATTTATATATTAACTTTGGAACTGATGGTGGTTTTGGGATATGGGGGATGTGAAACGCGAGGATATGTCAAATTTTTCCAGAAGTCGCAACGGTACCCTTTGCAATAGGAAGCTTTCTAATGAAATCTAACTAAAATGAACAAATATGAACAATCAAAAGCGTACATGAATGCAGAATTGAGTGCCAAGAAAATAACAAATCAGACAACAGCTTCATTGTGCATTCAGGAAGGAACATAACAACAACAACAACAACAAAAGCCCATGACGGGCTAAGGCCGACCAAGCGACCGCTGCCCAGCCATTTGGCCTGCAGATATTGGGGTGACGCGTGATCAGCGTGTCGGGTCCCCTCGGCCGTTAATCTTGGTATTCGTGATCGGGGCGCTGTCTCACTGTCAGACAGCTACTCAATTGTCCTCACGAGGCTGAGTGCACCCCGTTCCAACCCTCACGTCAGTATTAAAATCCCTGACGGAACCGGGGATCGAACCCGGGGCCTCCGGGTGAGATGCAGGCGCGCTACCCCAACACCACGGGGCCGGCCAGGAAGGAACATAGAATAGCAAAATATCGAGGTGTCAAAAAACCGACTCCAAGAGCCACTAGTGAACTTGGAGAAAATTGAGTAACATTGTGATGAGACAGTTATTTTGTATGCTCAGATATACATCTGTTGTTTGAGTATTCAGTCTTTTGACTGGTTTGATGCAGCCCTCCATGCCTTCCTGTCCTGAGCTAATCGTTTCATCTCTACATAGCTACCACACCCTACATCCGAGGCAATCTGTTTAACATATTCTAACCTTGGTCTACCCCTACAGTTCTTGTCCTCGACCCTTCCTTCCATAACTAAGCTTGCTATTCCTGGGTGTCTTAGTATGTGTCCTACTAACCTATCTCTTCTCTTCATTAGCAGTCGCCAGAAACATCTCTCCTCTCCCACTTGTCTTAATACCTCTTCGTTTGTAACCCTATCTACCCATCTGATCTTCATCATTCTCCTGTAGCACCACATTTCAAATGCTTCAATTCTCTTCTTTTCTATTAATATCAAATTTAGATGTTTTTCTTTTAAGAGTGCACACCCACAATTTTTCATCACCAGCCGCCACTGACATGGGGTTAATCTTATGGGGGACCTCCTGCCATTGTTCCCATCTATTTGTCCTAGCACTCATTCATACTACCCACTTATCAGTTACCTCTAGCTTGTGAGATATCCTGAATCCACCCAGCTCTCAGCAAGCGTGGTCTAAATACTGATCGATGTAGAGTTTCATCGCTACACTAACTTCTTTTTTTTTTTGCAGAATACAGTAGATCGCAACTTGAGAACTCACTGCATTGGCATTCCTCAATTATTTTCACTACCGGTATATTATCATCCTGAGAGAATACACAGCCCAAGTACTCCACCAAATCAGTTCCTCCTACTTGGCATCCTAATAAATTTCTTGTGTTTCTTCCCCACCGACATAACCTTAGTTTCTGAAACGCTGATTTTGATACCATATTCCCTTCATTTCAGTTCAAGTTGTAACAAGTTAGCTTTTAAGTTTTTGACAGAGCTAGTCATTACAAGCAGGTATTTAACGTAAGCCAGATTGCTTAGGCCTAACTGGTTTCTATCTAACCGAAACCCACCCTGCCCCTTCAGCAAATGATCCATATATAAAATAAACAGTAGCAGTGAAATATTACAGCCTTGCCTCGCTCCTGTAAAAACTTTAAACCAAGAACAAATGCTACCATCGGCTCTCACTGCAGCCCGACTATCAACATAAATACTTTTGATAGCCTGTAGCAGACTTTCCTGGATGCCATTATACCTCAGAATACTTAGCATCATTTCCCTTGGTACTCTATCGTACACCTTCTCTAGATCTACAAAACACAACTGTCAATTCCTCTTATAGCATTTTTCAATAACTTAGTACATTCTAAGAACTTGATCCTACTCTAAATCCGCACTGGTTTTCATCCATCTTACTCTCGGCTAATGATCAAACTCTTCTTTCTACAATGTCTGAATACACTTTGCCCGAGAGCCGAGTTACTTATGAAAGACTTATCTCGAAATTTATTGCAATCTTTCCTGTTACCTCGCTTATAAATTGGGGCGATTACTGCTTTTGTCCAGTCAGAGGGCACCTTTCCTAAATTCTATGGCAATACGATTATCCTACGCAATCATTTCATCCCCACCTTTCCACTATACTTTACTATTTCTGGTTGAATTTCATCTACCCCTGCTGCTTTGTGACACTGTACATTTATTTACAAACCTTTCTATTTCTTCAACAGTGATCCTGTTGCCGTCCATCTTTCTCCTCCTGCATAATCTCAAAATCTGTCACATTGCCAGAAAAGTTTGCATTTCCATTTAGCAAGTTTTTGAAGTATTCTTGGATATCTTTGTATTGCTTCCTTGGCATCTACAATGAGTTTTCTCCACCCTAAGTGAAGAAAACCTCCGGCCAAGAGTGTCGGAATTTTAACTAACGACTAGCCTTTCCTTAAAAGGGATTTAACAGTGATTTGTCAATACAGATCATTTCTGTCCCTTCTTATTAGTCATTTTCTGAATTCGTGTCAGTGCAGTTGTGAATGTTGTAGTGCAAAATGGCAAAGCACAAATCTTTTTCTATACGTGAAAAATTACAAATTCTTAGAAAGTACGACGAAAATTCTACTCTGAATCAAAAGGATTTTTATGAATCTGTAGGTATCCCTTCATCCACCTTGAGAACATTAATAAAAAATAAGCACGCTATTACCAATGCAGTGAAGGTTGGTTGCAAACGTAAAGAGGTGAGAACTGGTAAATATGAAGGCGCTGAGGAAATTCTTATTGAATGGATTCACCTATCCCGGGAAGCTACAATCCCATTAAGCGGCCCAATCATACAAGGAAAAGCACGGGAAATAGCAGGCAAATTAAACTATACAGGCTTTAGTGCTTCGAATGGTTGGCTTGATAGATTCAAACAAAGGAATGGCATAGTGTATCGTCAAGTCTGTGGTGAATCAGAGTCAGTTAGGGTCGGTTATGTTACGGACTGGCAAAGTGAAGTGCTACCTACACTTACTAAAAATTATGCGCCGCACGATGTAATGCGGATGAATTGGGCTTAATTTTTAAGTTAATGCCCGACAAGTCATATGTGTTCAAGGGGGAGAAATGTCACAGTGGGAAATTAAGCAAAGAAAGGGTAACTGTACTTGTTGCTGCAAATACTGATGGATCTGAAAATTGCCTCTGTTAATGTAGGGGAAGTCAGCTAGACCCGATGTTTTAAAAACATTAAACGTCTTCCGTGTGAATATAAAAATCAAGCACGTGCCTCGATGACTAGTGACTTATTTGTTAATTGGCTCAAAGAAATGGACCAAAAAATGGTAAAAGCCAATCGCAAAATCCTACTTTTTGTCGATACTTATCCAGCTCATCCGAAAAATGTGTTCCTGAAAAATTTAGAACTAGCATTCCTGCCTCCCAACACAACCAGTAAACTCCAACCAATGGACCAGGGGGTGATAAAAGTTCTCAAGCATTTCTATCGAAAGCATGTTGCTCCTCCATTGGAGCCGAAATCCGCATCACCTTATTGGACGCAATGAATTTCATCTCCGCTGCATGGGAAGGGATCGAAGCGCAGACCATCGTCAATTGCTTTAATAAAGCAGGATGTTTAAGGTAAGATTCTCTCCACAATCATTTAATTTCATTTGTCAATTGTTAATCATTGTCCCGGAGTGTAACAGACCTCACCAACCGTAACAATTCCTTTTCTTAGCTCTAGTTACGAGCTTCACTCTTCCTATTCCTGATCCGGTTGGTTGACTTTATAGGCTGTGGATTTCCAGTTTCTGCATAAATTTTAGTTTCGCCAGGGGATCAATTTGCCTTTTTTATTTTTTTAGGGACACGGTGTAACACCCAGTGAAACATATGTCCCTGTAACAACTGGGCTGCTGTACGGGACAAGTTAGGTGATGTTAACTTCGAAGATTTTGTGTAAATTGACAATGGTCCTGTAACTACGGAAATCTGCGATGTCGACGACATGGTTGCCTATCATGCTATCCAAGATGAAGACAGCAGTACAGAAATTGAATCTGCAGATGGAAATGTCCTCACACGAAATGAAGCTCTCAGAGCAATAAATCGAAATTACATATAGGATATTCCTAGCTGCATATCAAGTGATGTGAACAGGTAATTAAACCGCATAGAAAATGTGATCATTCACAGTGATAGTACACACAGTCGACAAGCATCAATTAAAGACTTTTTTAATAGGAAGTGAGATAAAATGTGCCTACAGTAGTGAATAGGGCTGGGATTTTTAGGTGCTAAAAATCAGGGAAATATTTTTTATGTTTTGAAAATACCTGAAATATGTGACAAAAAAGTTAAAATATTTAATTATAATTTAGATTATTAATGTGAATATAAACAATGTGCAGTACTCACAAATGCAATTTATTCTATGTGTCACTGACTGCTGAAGAATTACAATACCTAACGAGATACATCTTCAGGTTGTCCATCACAAATGACCGACGATTATCGTGAAACACTTATTCTGAAGGTGCGAAACTGCAGCAATATGTTTCTTGCCCTTGAGGTGGTCTGTAACTTGAGATCGCTGTACAGCCATGATTGCTTTCCCACATAGTTGGCAGAACAGAACGCACCCATCAGATGTAAAATTATCTTTAAATTCTGCAACAGACGATAACACTTGACTTTGTCTTCATGTCACCATTGCCTGTTTAACTTTGAGCATCGGCTGTGTCACATCGCGAGTGAACTGGCACGTAAAGGTTTGTCACTGTGCGAAAAAAAATCTGTTTTGGACAAAATCAAATCCCAGCCGAACAACAACCCAGTTCGAGAATTTGCAAAAATCACGGACATCTCCAAGGAAACGATTTCACGTTTGAATACAAATTAAGTGAGCTTGCGTGAAGAATGGAGTCATACAGAGTAGGGCAGTCATTCGGTGGGAAGGAAACGGAAAAGAGAAGGTAAAAAAAAAAAAAAAAACATCTAGAAACTCTACAGCAATTTTTCAAATCATAAGCAGCTATACAGGGTGGCCACAAAGTCCCGTTACCCCCCTCTTATAACCAATAGAAACCCCTAAACCTAGTTAAATAAGTTGTACACCATTTCTAAGAGAGGTTTTCTTAGGAATATACGGCATTAAGAGTCCAAACCATCAGTCTGTGCACCATCATTTTCATGGCAAAGGATAATACGGCACCAAGTTCTGTGCGACATTCTTCGGAGCATTGCTGGTGTGACTTCAGTGAAAGCTTGTCTCACATCATCTTTCAGTTCATCCGTGGTATTGTATCTGTTTTGTGAAACGATACCCTTTATGAACCCCCATAGCGCATTATCACATGTCGTAAGGTCTGGGCTTCGTGGTGGCGAGGCAAGTGGAGCCGGCAGCACAGGAGAACCATCGGAAAAGAGCACTTTGCCTCGTTTTGGTATTGTGTCGAACATCTGAAGAAGTGCCTCACATGCCTCCATCCGATAATTCCTGGAAGGGCGTAGGCCGATATGGGCGCAAGCCTAAGTCTTTCTTCATGTGCTTCTACATTGTCGCAGTTCTTCCAGGGCGATGGATGGGTTTCGTAATGCCGTATATTCCTAAGAAAACCTCTCTTAGAAATGGTGTACAACTTATTTAACTAGGTTTCGGGGTTTCTATTGGTTATAAGAGGGGGGGGGGGGGGGGGGTAACGCGACTTTGTGGCCACCCTGTAGAGTAGAGTATGCATTCTTTCATTTAATGTAGTGTGTGCAGTACTGTACATACTGTAGTACTTTTCCTTTCATTAATTACATTATTCATATGTATCACATTTATCACATTATTTTAGCACCTACTCTCCTAAATACAAAATTCCATGAATTTCGCTTTAGTGAGGCATCCGGTTAATAGACACGAAGTGGCTTCCGCCCTATGTGTCTCTCTTCTACTGTACAATGAAGAGAATGGACTATGAGGTAGCACTTCCCAGCCAATTGTGTTAATGACCTACTTGGTCGCTTTCGCTGTATGTGGTCAAGCATTATAGTGGAATTATTTCATACCTGTTGACTAGTGCTACTGCTTCTGATAGGGGCCAATAACCAAGATGTTAGGCCCCTTAAACAACATCATCATCATCATCATCATGACTGCTTCTGACACATTTTTGCCATTCTCGAGAAATTCGAAGTGAATTATACAGATGCTGGTCAATCAAACACCAGTACCTTCTGCTGATAAATGTTTTATTTGGTGGCAAATATCACAGAACCAGCAGATGACCACTGACGTTCTCTATTGTTGTTATCATATGAAACACATTTCTCATCACATGTCAATATCCGGTCCACAAATAGGGCTTCCCTGTGGTGTGCCAGCAATGATGAACAAAGGTTGAACTTCTGAAGTATTTTTTGCTCAGTTAAAAGATGAGGTACCCACTTGTTCAACTTCCATGTCTTACCAACCTTATGCAGATGCAATCAAATGGTTTCTCAGATATGAGTAGCCCATATGCAAAACCCACTATATGACGGAAAATTCGATTTTGAGTTTATGGTTTCCCAGCCTTCAGTACAGTACTCCAAGACCTACATTTTCACTAAAATTTGAGTTGCAAAAAGCGCTAGCCTTCTAAAACGGGAAGAGAAAAGTTCACTTGTTTGCAAAGCGCGCTATGTGCATCAGCCATTCATTTGCAAAGTCAGTTATATTCATATGGAGATGCAAAAGGCGCTACATTTATTGCAACTGTTACGGCCTCCATCTTGTCACAGATTACACAGATGCAAAACAAGCTGAAGTATCCTATCACTACATTGTTTTGTTTTCTCTAGGAATAAATGTTAATGCTGCATCAAGGTAAGTATACAGTGAGCAAAGAATATGATTCTTTACTCTATGAAGATAGCAGCATTTCAGGCATTCATTTGTTTGGTACTTTTGAACTTGCCAACGGAAGGCAACGTGGTCATTCTGGTCTTGTCCTCATTGTGTTGTTTATGTAGTTTTATTTGCTTGAGATAAGTTGAATGACAGCAATGATGGAAGCAAATTAACGTCCAGCTGTTTTACAAGAAGAAAACCATGCTGCAAATCATACTAGTGTTTGAAACTGGGCTTACAACATCCAGGAGAAAGAGCAGATGCCCTGAAATGTGGTAAAGGAATGTCGCTAAAAGAGCAAGGCATGCTTTATTTTCAGAACGTTTTAATGCTTCATTGTTACATGCTAGCTGTTAATGCTAGTGACGACAACTGTATCCATACAACTTCACCATATGCCAGAGTTAATCATTACCATCACCACAAAATAAAAGCAATACTTTTAGCTATTTGTGGACCAAAAATGAGTATCCCAAAGCATGTAATCAAATTGCTTCAGACTATGCAACTCTGCTTTAGATGAGCTTACAATTGTACGCTTGTTTTCTGATGGATGTGGTGATCAGGATAGAAATAAAGGAGTGCTGGGAATGTTGTATCACTGGCTGCTATTCGAAGCTCCTCAACATGTTAAAACTGTTGAGATATGGTTCCCTGTTATTGGGCACTCATTTATTCCTCCCGACAGAATTTTTGGCAAACTGGACAGATATTTCAGACAAAGAGATGTGATTGAGAGCCCAGAGGAGCACACACAAGTGGGTATTACACTACGGTAATCCACTTGGGTCGAAGTTGTCCAGTCAGGAACTGGAAATCCTACTCGGATGGAATCCTTAAACGGCCAGGGCAATGGCATTTCAAATTCCAGAAGTCAAAGAAAATTACAATCACGCGTGGCAAAAACAAGAACGTGAACCAAAAGGTCTTTGACGGAAGGCGAAAAACTTCAGGCAGAACAGTTGTATTGAAAACATTGAAAAGAAACGGTTCAAGTGAAGGCAGAAAAACTGAAGGATATCAGGCGACTTTTGTGCCTCCACTTTGGTGAAATCTGGGATGAAAACAAAAAGTTGCAATTCTACAAAATGCTGATCCTTTCTGCTGATGATATTGCTATGGAAGAAGGCTTTATGGATGACGATTGTAAAAACAACAGTCAGAGCGATTTTGAACTAATGGAGGAAGAGGATGTTGATTTCACGTAAGCCAAGATTTAATCCATGCTAACCTGACTATCACACTGATGGGTATTACTATTGGCCAACATGTACAATTAATGTTTTCCTTATTCCGTCACGATATCAAAGACTGAGTTTAATATAAACGTTTTCACAAACTAATTGTTTACCTGACACCTTTTGCACCTCATCATATAGGATGTAACACTACTGCTGTTTAATTTTTTAACTAATTCTTATGATCTGGGTTGTAGTTTATTAATGGATGTTAATCAAGAGGTAATATTTCATTTCAATACATTTTTTTTCAGCAAGCTTGGTGTTTTTTAAGTCTATCTCCATCCCTTTGGAAAGTCCTGGTTGGTTCCTCAGTTTAGGGGCTGCGACAACGCGGTCATGTAGCCCCGTATACTTCGGGTGTGTGTAGAATCTGTCTGATTGTGATGGCTGTATTAGTGTGTGTTTTCTGTAATTCAGGTAAGGACTGCAGACTATCAATTTCAAGTAGTTCCTACTTTTGCTACCAAATGCTACCATCAACAACACCTAGCTGTTAACTTTGCTACTAGATGCCACTGCAACCGGCACCTGGCGACGAACCTTGAAACTTAATAAAGCGTTAATCAAATCTAACCTACAAATTTAGCTTCACACAATTGTAGTTAGTGGAAAGGTAAATTTATGACATGAGCCACCGGCTTTATTTTCCCTCCGAAGGAAGGCATACTGAGCAAATTTTAACGCTCTTAAAAAATTCGACGACTTCGACCATGTTTGAACCCTCGATCTTGGGCATAGAAGCTCAGCATGCTACCAACTACGCGACCAAAGCCGCCTTTTGTAAGTCGTCATCATCATAATAGCAGGTTTTGCAAACTAACAGAAAAGCAAAATGGCTACCCATTGAGTTACAAAACCTGCTATATACATTAGGCAGTTGCAAAATCAGTTATGTGTGGAATCAATATTTAAGTAGCTGATTTTTTTACGTTAATGAGATTATAGGCTCCTATAAAAGATCTTTTAAGTTGATTTTTTGAGAATTTTTGAAAAAACAATCAGCTTTCTATCAGGTTTGTGATTGTTTGTACAGGTTTTTCGTCAATACCTAAAAGGTTCTTATAGTGCATATAGCAGTTTTGCATATGGGCTACTCATATGCCAAATCCATGTTTAAGCTCCTTGCAAGTTTGCCTTGCATTTTGCAAGATTTCTGCCTTCAGCAGGGCTTCTCATTTCCCAATGAAAATCAGCTGAACCATGTTCATGCTGTGCTCTCAAATCAAAATCACTTTATTTGCAATGAGGTGTCAACCTCGGTGGCAAATGAGGTACATAATTTACAAACACTACACAATATTAAAAGAATACAGCAACTTAATGTACAAACACTACACAATATTAAAAGAATAAAGTAACAAACACCCAAAAGAATACAGTAACAAACACTACACAATAAGAATACAGTAACTTAATGTACTATTCACACATTGATTGAACTCCCCTCTCACAACTGCTGTAGGAATTACATAGCACGTATAATGTTTCTGGGAATACAGCACTAAGTTATACCACTTCTTTCTTTTCCCTGGTTTTGTCTACTCTGCTCTTGAATAACTGGACTGATTTTGGAAAGGGCCACTCACCAATGTTGCTGCAAACACAAGGCATATTACTTTAGCAGCTCAGAATCTGCATTGCTGCCCAATTTGAACTTATATAGTACACACAACCATACAACATCCTTCAACACTGACATGCCCACTGCACCATTGTATGTCCTAGAGAGTGAAGGTCGACACAACTCGCAACAGAATGATCATCATGTCAGGGTACACCTCACCCTACACTTTATCACAAACAGCATAAACTTGTTTGGTTACCTGGTAGTAGGACACAATCCCTGTATCCTGACCTCACTGTATCAATGTCCTGCGATTCCTTACCATCTACTTTCTGGAATTTCTCACCAGTCATTTTCATGTATTTCTGCCTAAGTTCCTTAACCTGGAGATTTTCAACCCTAATCCATCTATGCAACCACTCCACTTTCTGCACTTTAGGTCAGTAGCGGCTGGCAGATAATTTCTCTGGGTGTTGCAATATTTTCATTAAGGTGGTTCATGGGCACCTGCAGGATTTTCTCTAGGGGAGGGGGGGGGGGCATGTATTATTTTTTATTTTGTTACCTACATGTCACTAGGTAATATTGAGACGTACACCCTCCCGCAATTTTCGTTTCATTTCTTACTTGCTTCGTGACATTCATTATTTGGCTGCTCTTAAACCGTTGGGTACATAGTCCTTTATGGCATAAACGGGAGGATTTCCTTTTTTTAGTTCAGAGTTTTTGTCCATAGGAGTTCGCTTTTCTTTGTGAATCATCGTCATAATGTTCATTCTTTAAAAACAGGCAAAAAGTAGTTGTATCACAATGTATCGACAAAAATAAAAAACAAGCAGTTCATTAAAATAGTAATGTTAATCCAGTTCGCCGATTTTTTAAATAACTGAAGATATTCTCAAATAATCCCAAATTACTAAGTTAAATAAAACTGTGGAATTATCCCTACATCTATACATCTAAATCAGTTAACCTTCAGTAATTTCACTTTATGAAATAAATTGGTGTGACAATGAACAATCGAAATATTCGCGGGATTTCAGGGGGTGAGGACACGGCCCCTCCATTGCCCCCCCCGTGCCTCCTGCGCACACCCATGAGGTGATAGGGTAAAAGACTGCTTGATATCGGAGAAAACTATTCAATTGCGCGGTAAAACGGATGTACCTCATTCATAATGAATGCAGCAGTTCAGAGACGTCACAATTTCATCGGATTAAAATTGGAATATAATTTAGTCTACATGAAAACCTTCACGAGAACAAAACAACGTAAGTTATATATGAGGGCGAGAACTGCGAGTGTCTTCACAAGTTCACGCACAACATTGCAAGACATGGTTTCAGCAGTTGACGAAGCATCTCGGATGTCTCCGGCCGTGCCTGCGCCTCAGCTCCTGGTTGCAGTCAGCGGGCAACGACCAGCCGTGTTAACTGTTGGGATAGGGCTTACCCGGTCTAGCATCTCTGCCATACCCATCACTATAGAGATCTGGTCGGTGCTTGGGCTTGGCAACGACCAAACGGACGAGCGCTCCTAGACGCCTGGCGGGCCTCGCTTTCTCAGTCAATTCACAGTAACTTACTATAAGACTTCCTGAATTATTAAAGAACAGAATTATGAATTCCTATACATATAGAAGGAAACATACAACTTCTAGCACTAAAAATATTATAATGGAATTAATTGTTTTTCATGAATTAATCTAGTTGTTGTGCAACACTGCAACCTTATTACCGGCCGCCACTACTTTAGGTATAACAATACTCAATAAACAGCAAATCAGTTTGTGGTCTGTTTCTTCAAATAAAGCTCCTGAATACCCTACAAATCCTATCAATTTCCTAAATTGAAAGTAAGTAATGATATAGTCTTTTAGTGATCTGGCTCCTATTCTCCGCCATGTGTGTCTGTGAATCTCTTTGTGCTTTGAAAATGAGTTTGCGACAGCTAATCTCATGCTAGCACAGAAGTACAGTAAGCATTTCCCATTGCTGTTCGCTTCCCTATCCTCAACCTCACTTGCAAATTACCTTCTCATACCCCTTATTCCTATTTCCTTACCTAGCATTGAAATCCTTCGTCAGGCATAAATTCTGTCCACTTCATCCTGCTTTGACCCCTCACATAGAGTTCCTGAGATTTCCAAATCTATCCACATTAATCATTCATTTATAGCCCAGTAGACATAGCATTTTGAATTGCAAAAGGTGGAGTAATTTTCATTTTCAGGTATGTTGTATGTATTGTCCCTCTCGTGAAAATCCAAGTTTTCCGCCTCCCCCTCCTTGTGCATTGTCCACCATCTTGAAAATACTGCCAATAAAATGCACTTTTTTCAGGTTTTCCTCTGTAACTCGCTTTCAGTGCATTTTAGGCAAACTATTGTCATTTATTACCAATTGTAAAGAGTGTTAAATTTCCTGCAAGTATCATATTTAGCATATTGGAAAATTCGGAATGTGTACTGAGACACGGCGATGTGAACATTTGCAATCTTGTCAAAAATAATGCAAAAAAGTTAAGATATGTCAGTAGTTTCACCATAATAACTTCTTTAGTGTAGTTTAGTTCAAAATGCATAATAAACAATCTTTTAGAGGTAAGTGGACTAGAAACTGAAGAAAAACCTGATTACATCTATTGAAAATACACTACTACCTCTGTTCAAATCAGTATTCCTGAAAGTAATACCATTCTGTCCACTGTCCATTATGTATGTACGTGTGGATCAAGAGTTTCATCCAACTTCTGGGGATAACGAATTTTTTGAGAAAGAGAAACACAAATTTTCAACACATTTACAAATAGTTATATTTCAACTAAATACAATTTGAAAATAGATCTTAAATTTATTTCAATGGTATATAAAAAATTAAGTTAAAAATTCATCATTTTCTGTTGTTTAGGCACAGATTGCATACATGTAAGCCTCTGTTTAAACAACTGAAAATTTTACCTTTGCCTAGTATTTACATCTTTGAACTTCTATTATTTGTCAAGCAAAGCTTAGGAAATGAGGATATCTTTGAGATGAATTCAAATATACATAACTACCAGACCAGACAAAAGAACAATCTTCATGTACATGCTGCAAATACAACACTATGTAAAAATGGTGTATTTCATGCAGCTATAACACTATATAATCATTTGCCAAATAACATTAAAAGCACAGCAAATTACCTAAAGTTCAAAATAAAGACTAAAGAGTTCTTGCTGGAGCACTGCTTCTACTCAGTTAAAGAGTTTTTAGAGTATCAATAGTTATGTATTCTTATGACTAAATGTTAATGATGTAAGGTTATCCTTGTGTAGGCCTATAGGCCTATATTACTATTGTGATTGTTAATTAGTATTTGTATAATTTGTAAATTGACGTGTCCTATATCATTGTACAATGTACATTATATGATTCAATGGATGAATAAAAATGAAATGAAATGATTTGATTGATGCATATAATTTATTACTTTGACCAATAGGCAGTAGTTCGTCTGACTCGTCTTCATTCATGTTGAATTAAACCTCTGATGAATTACCGCAGGATTCAAATCCACAATGAAGGCATACAATGGAGTATCAAAGCCCTGCTTTTTTGCAGCTGCATTTGTTGCCACAAGCCTTTTTAGCACTGGCACAAAATTATGTTCAGCAATGCCAGTGGAGCTGGTTCTCTATTTATTTGCACTGGAGTTAGGCCCTTCTTCTTCCAGCCCCAGTTGAAGGCGTCTTTTTCATACCCCTTCCACGTTTGAACAGGCAGATTAGTTCTATATGCATGATATTGCTCTGCATCCCTTGTTGGAGGTAGGTGTGCCCAGTGCCGGATTTCTGCCTAGGCCTACAGGGCCCCGGCCTAGGGGCTCAGCCAGCCTAGGGGCCCCGGTGGCAGAATCTCTACATAAGGTCAAAAGCCTGGCTTGCCTTATCAATAAGCTTTATCGAAAATAATATTATAATAAATATTTTTACTATATTTTGCCAAAACTTCCAGCCCTGCGTGCAACAAAGCTAGAATTAGGCCTCTTCGTTCCCCTCTCTCTCGCCTGCTGTATCCCTGCGTTGGGGCGAGAAATGCACCGCCACGCTATGAGTGGCCAAATTTATAAGCACGAATATGCTATCATGGCCCAGGTGGAGCGATGTGCAGGTAAATTCTGATTTTAAGATGGTACCGTGTGTGCTATCAAATATCTCTTTCTTGCAATACCTGGTATATGATTATTGGTGAAATAAGTGTTAATATATAGGCTATTATAATTATAATGATTAAATAAATATTAAAGAAGAAAGGATGAGTTATTGGTAAATGCTATGTTGCTCCTGGGATGAGATCATGGCAGCTCTTCAGATAATTGCCAATGATGCAAATGAAAAACCATCTACGCGCTCTGAGGCTTCAGGTCTTCTGAATTCATTAGACTTGATGGAAACTTGCCTTTTGTCTCTTTTCTGGAATGACATCTTAGAAAGGTTCAACAAATTGTGAGGAGGAGCAGGTCCAGAGGTTGCCAGCCGACGGGAACAGAAGGAGCTACTTCGGGATATTTGCTGCGGAGGTAAGACTCTAAGATTACAGCAGGTTAATTGTCAGAGTTTAGGAAATAAATTAATTGCATTATGGAATCTTGTAGAGACGTATTCTCCGGACATTGTCATTGCTACTGAATCTTGGTTATATGAGGATATAAATAGTAATGAAATAATTCAAGGGACCTACGAAATGTACAGAAGGGATCGGGGGAAGCGAGGTGGTGAGCTATTTATTTGTGTGCGAAAAAATATAGCTAGTTTCTTAAAGTGGGCTGATACGGATCATGAAATGTTATGTGTACAAATTTCGGATAAAGGGAATAAATTCACTCTTTAGGTGATAGGGGCGTATAGAGCACCGAAAGATAACTTTTCGCTCCTCGATACACTGTATGATAAAACTTGTACGGGTAATGTTATGAAAAAGAGCATAATAATTGCCGGAGATTTAAACCTCCCCAAAGTAGACTGGTCTGGTGAGTCAACTAGCTGTGATCAAGCTCAGAGCGCTGCAAACAAATTCTTAAGGGAGGGGGGATTTTCCCAAGTAGTTGACTTCCCAACTTCTCGTAAGGCCTGTAGAGCTGTGTATTAACTGTCTGAAAGTACCAGGAATTAGTGACAATTCTGGGGTTGAATTAAATATTAGATACGGTGACATTACAAAATTAGACTCTGATGTAGCAAATAAGATCATATTCCAGTATCGCAGAGCGGATCAGGGCAAATTTCAGGGGTATTTGAATGAGCTATTTGAAGGATGGGCATCGGAAGGAAATCACATTAATATCCTATGGACTAACTTTTTGAAAATTTTAAATAGCGCTATTGATAAATTTGTTCCATTTAAATTACTGAAACAAAACCCAGATCCTGAGTATTACACACGGGAAATCATGAGTCTTAAACGGAAAATTAGGAAATTATACAATAAAAGACATGATAGTGACAAGTATATGTTGAAATTTAAGTCCTTATCAAGAGAGCTCGTCTTAAAAAAGAGGGCTGCTCATGACAATTATATGCAAGGTTTACTTGGTTCGGGAGGCGATGGGTGGAAAAAATTTTACAGTTATGTTAGGAGAAGAAAGGGAAATTCAAATAATTGATAATGTCCGGTGACGGTAAATTAATTACTGAGAAGCAAGCCATTGCTAATGAATTAAATGTCTTTTATGGTAGTGTGTTCAATAAATCCAATAGCTGTGTGTTGGACCTTAACGGTGAATCAGGGGCTCTACTTCTCCAAATAAACCAGTCAGCAATTGTAAAGCTAATACAAAAATTACGTTACAATATATCGAAGGGTCCTGATATTATTGTTAGTGAAGTACTTAAACTAGGAGGTAGGGCCGTGGCACGATACTTAGAGGTGATTTTTAATGTGTCCATAAACAATGTGCAAATCCCGGATGACTGGAAAAGAGCTATGGTAGTCCTAATATTTAAGGCAGGGAGCAGACTTAAATTGGACAACTACAGGCTGGTTAGTCTTACGTCCATCGTTTGTAAACAGATGGAACATCTCATTTGCGACTACTTGAGGGAACAGTGGGAAACATTATCATGGTTTAATGATAGGCAACATGGATTTTGGAAAGGTTACTCATGCGAGAGTCAGATGCTATCACTTTTTCAAGATATTAGCGAATCGTTAGACGATGGAGTTTCAGTCGATGCCGTAGTTATAGATTTTGCGAAGGCATTTGATGTCGTGCCGCATGACATGCTACTCCATAAATTAGCTTCGACGAAGATTGATAGAAGAGTAATTTTATGGATCCAAGAATTTTTGATGGGTCGTTCCCAGAAAGTGAAAGTTGAAGGCCGATTCTCGGATGAAATTACCGTAACGTCGGGTATCCCTCAGGGCAGCATAATCGGAACTTTGTTATTTTTGGCGTTTATAAATTACTTACCAAATGGGATTCGCAGTGACTGTCGATTGTTTGCGGATGATTGTGTAATATATCGAAAGATACATGACTCACAAGACAATGCAGTACTTCAAGATGACCTGAACCTGGTCTATAAGTGGGCGATTGAAAATAAAATGAAAATAAACACAAGAAAATGTAGTCTAATAAAAATAGGGAAAGTGCAAAGGCAAGATTTTCAATATAACATTGGCTCGGAAATACTTGTAGAAGAAGATTCTTGCAAATATTTGGGCATTCACGTAAGAAATGATATGAAATGGAAAAGTCATATAGGATGTGTAGTTTCTAAAGCTTACAAATCCCTGCACTTTGTAATGAGGGTATTAAAAGGAAGTAGTACCTCTGCTAAAGAATTAGGATATTTGTGACTTGTAAGACCTATTCTGGAATATCAAGTAGGGCTCATAAATGAGTTGGAAATGGTACAAAGAAAAGCCGCTAGATTTGTGCTCAGTGACTTTAATCCCAGGAGCAGTGTGAGCCGTATGTTAAAGAAACTTGGGTGGGAATCACTTGAGGCTAGGAGGATGAAATCTAGACTCTGCGCTATGTACAACACGTATACAAATCAACCAGCATGGGGTGAGCTTAGCAAACGTATGGAAAAGCCTACTTACATGGGTAGGAGCGATCATCCTTTCAAAGTTAAGGGCCGACCACAGCGAACAAATTATGGTAAATATTCTTTCGTAAACCATGCCATTGATAATTGGAACTCTCTACCTGCCGCAGTCTTAAAGCCTTTCCCCAAACATATACCGTAGGTGTGTTAGAGAAAAGACTGACTATTTGTGTAAATACTCCAGTTTAATTGCTAGTGAATTGTTATGTACAGTTAGATATTTGTTATGTATATCTAATTTGCCACCGGGGGACACACCCCCAATTGCAAATAAATGAATGAATGAAATGAATGAATGAAAGTAAGCAAATCTCTCCAATCTATTAACATCGACCCGGGTACAATCGTTGAACCGTATCAGTGTTTGGTAACATACGGTACCTAGAACACTTAAAGGAAACCCAGTACCTTTGATCATTATGAGTCGAAAGTTATTGAAAAATCCGGTGAAAATAGCTATGCATATGACATGCAGAGGAAACGTAAGCGTGAAGTCCAGTTCGACGAAGTAAAAGGAAACGAGACTGAACTCTCTGGCAGGGACAGATTCAGAGTTACCATTTTTAACGTCATTATAGATAGACTAATTACAGAACTACGGAGACGCGGATCTGCTTATGAGGAGGTAAGTTAAAAGTTCGACTTTCTTACGAAACTACATCGTTTGGAATCTAAAGACATCCGTGAAGGAGCCAGAAACCTTATAGCTTTTTTATCCGGGGGACTTGGATAGGACTTTGGAAAACGAGTGTCTGCACCTGCAGGCTCATTTGTCGTCGAATGATGAAGTTATCGTCACTGAAGCTATACAAATGCTTATCGGAAAAAGGCTTTTTGGACATTTGTCCAAACGTAGGAATTGCGCTCCGAAGGCTGTTGTGTACACCAGCGTCAAACTGCTCGGCAGAACGGTCGTTTTCAGCACTAAAGAATTACTTAAGATCTAACATAGGAGAGAACAGGCTCAATTCACTCCCTGTAATGAACATAGAGTCAGAAATAATGCAGTCAATTGACTATGATGACGTCCTTCATTCTTTTGCACAGAAGAAAGTTCGTCGTATGACTCCATAAATTTTATAGAATAACGTAGCCTAACTATAGTAACATAGACTGTATTATTCTGATGTTTATTGAACTCATTAAAGTCGATTAAAAATTATATGTTCTGTACTAGTGCATTTAATTTGGTAAATTTCCAAAATAGCTTCGAGATGGTGGGGGGCCCAAATGTCGAGTGCCTAGGGGTTCTGGATCTCTAAGTCCGGGCCTGGGTGTGCCAAATCGAATTTGGTGTTTGTAGCAGATTTAGCAAAGCGAAGATACAGCCACTCATCTATACCTAGCTAGAGGTGTATTTTTAACAAATAGAGAGTTTCCACCTAATCAATACTTTATTTATGAAATCAGATCACAATTTGATCTAATGGGACATGTTTCTGGGCCTATACATCATTGGCTCCCTTCATCAGCCTCAGTTCAACCGTTCCGCTTGTTTTACATTCCCCAGTCCCTATGTCACCTCCCCTCCTACTTTATCCCTCCTCACACGGCCCTCCCTTTACTCCCAGCCTTCCTTCCGCTTGCCATGCTCCCGCACAATGTTTGCTACAATGTTCCAACTTGCCGGTCTTGTATCAGAGCTGATCATGACATATCACGCAGCCAAACGTAAGTTTTTCCTTTTGCTTCATAATAATTATTACGTGACCCAAACACTTTCGATTTTTCAACATTTAGCTTATCAGTGTTTTTCACCCATTCACTGCAATTTTTAATTTGCGGTTCTTCCTCCCATTCTTTCACAGCTGTTCAGATGGTTAACCCCAACTAGTTGCAATATTAATGTTCTTCGTTGCATGAAACGGAGCTTAATGGAGTTAGTTCGCTAGATTGGTTTCATACTAGGTAAGCTTCTTTCTAAACTAGCACATTTTTTCCTTTATCCATGTTTAACTTTATTTCACAGTTTTCAACACCTTTTTCAGTCATAATTACCCCTTTGTGCCTCCAAATTAATGTTTTTTCTAATTTCTCCCCTTTTTTCTTTTTCATATGTAGACATGCTGCCACGACTTTGTCGAATTTACTCGTTCATCATGCTGACATGTTTGGTTTACCAGGTGTTTTATGGTTCAACATTTTTGAGACACGCCCGATCTTTGAAGCCAGATACTACTTTTCACAGACCTCGACCTGTTTTCTCATCAGTCACCTCACAAGGATACATTTTGTTTCATCTTTTCAATGCATTCTTTGTCTCAATGAACACTATGAACCAAGCAACTTTTATATCCTTGATTTGTGTAGTCTCTCTAACTCGCATTCAAGCTGTGCGACTGCTCTTATTAGTGTGTGTTAATGTGTTTTTTAGTGTGGTTTTTATATTTAAGGGTTTTTAAATGTATTTATCATGCTCATACATTTCTCACTTTGGTTTCATGCATCATAGATTCATTCTTTCATTACTTTAAGATGATTTTACGTCAATTGTTTGATGTCTTTGGCGAGCTGTTTTAGTGTTTTTTGTATCCTCCAGGGCTGATGAAGGGAGCCAATGATGTATAGGCCAAGAAACATGTCCCATTAGATCAAATTGTGATCTGATTTCAAAAATAAAGTATTGATTAGGCGGAAACTCTCTATTTGTTAAAAATACTTGATAACAATCAACACGGAGCCATGATGAACTTGCAAAGTTCTACAAATAGGTGGAGGTGTTTGAGTCACCTCCATAAAGGGTCACAAGGAGAGTTGCAATTGCTTCCGCGATCTTATCTTTTTCTCCAGCTGGATCTTTGAAAATGGCAACACTCTTATTGTGGGAAGTATCACTCTCAAGTGTGGTACAAAACTTTATTTTACCCTGCCCAAACAGAGCGGAGGTGGTATCGCAACCACTTATCGCACGGAGAAATGAAATGATTTCCAAAATATCTTTATATTTGAAAGATGTTTTGAAGCACAACGCATCTCCCATGTTACCCCTTCCAGATTTGCAAATGGACACAATGTCTGGTGCTATAACCGTCAAAAAAACTAAAAGATCATCGTCTTCTCCAATAACAACAGAATTTTGTTCGGAAGACAACGAAATGGCAATTTTCATAATTAACACATCTGCATATTTTGTTGCCTGCTTGATGACCATTTGTGCTTGCAGAAATTCCTTCTGATGCAATGAGATGAAACGTGATTTGTCTTTTTCATTCCACAACAATTTATCCTTTGACATCTGCAGAAACATTGTACCATCAAAGAGAAAGTCTGCACAATATTGTAGCCTGAAACGACGAGCTCTTTCAGTGCTTTTTGTGCTTCTTTTATTTTATTCAGTGGGGGTAAACCTCGAAGACTACCGGTACCACAGAATTTTGACCATTTTGTTGTACGTAGGTCACACATTTCTTATAGAAGAAAAACATTCGTTCCGATTCAAGTGAACAAGTAGCCTCTATCAATAAATTACCGGTACATCAACTTTGATCTTTCCTATTTCTGTGTCACTTAGCAAGGGCGTGAAAGCAGAGTAAGATGCAAATTTTTCAACATTTAGCTTATCAGTGTTTTTCACCCATTCACTGCAATTTTTAATTTGCGGTTCTTCCTCCCATTCTTTCACAGCTGTTCAGATGGTTAACCCCAACTAGTTGCAATATTAATGTTCTTCATTGCAAATTACCGTAACGTCGGGTATCCCTCAGGGCAGCGTAATTGGAACTTTGTTATTTTTGGCGTTTATAAATTACTTACCAAATGGGATTCGCAGTGACTGTCGATTGTTTGCGGATGATTGTTTAATATATCAAAAAATACATGACTCACAAACAGGTCGAGGTCTGTGAAAAATAGTATCTGGCTTCAAAGATTTGCAAATGCCTTCCTCTGAGAAATTTGACAATGGAAAGTGAGCAAGTCCATACTTCAAGTATTTTTTCAGATTGCATAGAGATGATTATCCAGTGGAAAAGCATGAAAAGATCCAGAGCTACTTTTCCTTTGTTCGTGTTGATGTGGTTAGCAGTTGTCGTCAGAGAAATCACTGCATCTTTATGTCAGAAATGTATGTTCTCAAAATAACTGTTCACATTCCTTTCATTACTCTAGAACCAACTTCCCAGGACGGGTGGCAGTTGTCGTATAAGTACCATACCGTATTTGTAAATGAGTGGAAAATGTATGTTTTTCTTTTTCAAAAAAATCATAATTCCCCAGAATTTGCCTGAATCTCATGGAACTACACATATATAGTACACATATAATGGATTAAAGATAATATTACTTTCAGGAACACTGATTTGAACAGAGGTATACTTTCAGTTGATATAATCAGTTTTCTTTCAGTTTCCAGTACACCTACCTGTAAACCATTCATTGTTATGCATTTTGCACTAAACTACACTGAACAAAAAGTAATTCAGGCAAAACTACTGATATATCTAACTTTATGCAGTTTTATTTTACACGTTTGCTATGTTCATGTCCCCCTATCTCAGTGCCCAATCCAAATCTTCCAACATGTTACATAGGAATCTTGCAGGAAATTTAATGCTCTTTTTTTTTTGGTAATGACAACATTTTGCCTACAATGCACTGGAAGCGAGTTACTGAGGACAAACTGAAAAAAAGTGCTCTTGCCGGTATTTAAGTTGGCGGGACAGCGCACAAGGAGGGGGAGGTCAAAAACTTTGATTTTTGGCGAGAGGGGCAATACATTCAACATACCTGAAAATCAAAATTACTCGACCTTTTGCAACCCAGCCCCTTTCTTTGAGCTATCTCTACTGGGCTATTAAGTGCCTTACAGAAACTATGCTGAACTCCATGATTCTTTTGACTTTCAACCCTAACTTGTTCCCCTCTTTGCCCTGCCTCATTTTATACCTCCTCTCTATCTTCCTTTATTTGAACTTCACTAATCCCTAGATTATCCAATCCCATCCTACTTGCTGACTCAGCTAGCTCTACTTTCTTCCTTTCATAACCCCCCGTTGTTATTAATAGCACCCCATCGATTACCAGTTTGAAGGAGTCCCTGATCTGTCAGATGGGAGTGTGACTCCATCACTCCCATAGGTCCGAGGATTGCTCAAAACATTGTTAACAGGATATCAATCTGTATTTCTGTCATCGCAAATATGTTCCTATATACATTCAATAAGAAAACAAATGTCATTTTTTGGGAATAGTTTGCTACATCCACAGCCCCAATTAAGGATTTCAAACTAGAGACTGCAACTTCCTTGATGTCATGAAGTAATAGTATCAAGCATTCTGACATTAGAACTCCAGTGCAAATCACTAGTTGTTGGAATATTATTTTCCGAGGAACCCTTTATTGCGAAACTGATATACACCATGGCGTCATGAACTATTCACCTTGCACTTATCGACATAACTTAGTCACCACCAACATTGAGACACTTGTCATAGCGTGCAATCAGTTTGAACAAACCACTCTGGTAAAACTTAGTGCCCTGCGATGCAAGGAATTGTCGCACAGCATTGGTGTGTGTCTTTGAATGCAGGGAAAGTCCAATGGAGCAAGACTGGGACTGTAGGCCGGTTGATCCAATCGCTCCCATCCGAAGCGACGAATCTTATCTTGTGTGAGCCTTGCTGTGTGTGGTCGTACGTTGTCATCCAAGATCACAACACTTTCACTCAAGAGTCCTGGTTCTTTTCGTCGAATGGCGGACCTGAGGTTGGTGAGGGTGTTGTAGTAGCGTTGCGCATTGATGGTCCCTTCATGAAGGAGAATCACACATTTTGCGTCGCAGAACACTGTGGCCATCACCTTTCCTGCGGTGGGTGCCACTTTGAATTTCTTCCTCACTGGTGAACTTTGATGCTTCCACATCATTGAGGTGAAGTGGTGCACCCATGTCTGGTAGCCTGTGATGATCGTGAACAGAAACTCATTTCCCTCTTGTGCGTACCCACGATCTCTATACATGGATCGCTGATGGCACTCTCCGCTGAACGATAAAAAAGGCCAGGTTGAGCGCGCGGTCCGCCATGTTGGCATACCCATTCTTGAGCTCTCATTATGGGGAAGCAATGATAATCTAGTCAATTTTAAATCATAATTAATGGTGATATGGAACAAATAAAAATATAGAGATATGTTCACTCATAGCATAAGGGCATTGGGATCTCTGACACGTCATTCCGAGGTCAGTAAATCTCCGGAATAGCAATAAAAATGAATGTACAATAACGGCTGGCAAATATCAACTTAGGTGCTGAGTACACGCAATTAGCGATCAGTAACAGAGTAACGAATGAAAAACAATTTCTGGAAACATTCTTGTAAATTGTATATATATATGCCACGAAATTATGCATTCTTCAAATTATGTACCTATAAACGTAGCTCACTATACAGGCCTAGATTCAACATTCCTGTATCCATGAAATAACGCACAGTTTAATTTATAAAATGAAAATATCATTAAAGCAAATGTACACATTTATGAAACCAGCAAATATTCAGAACTTGTCAAGATATCACATAACCAGCAGCTTAATTACCACAGTATAAATTACACAAAAATAAATGTATGGTATATAATTATCAGGGTGCGAAATCGGAAAGAAATGGTGGGGGGGGGAGAAGGATTACAGGGCTTAATTACTACTGTTTATTTCAGGTAGTTCCCGGTGGGGGGTATATAATTCTCCTTTCTCCTGTAAGTAAATTTCCTTCTCCTCCAGAAAAATGCAACAACAGCAACAACTCCATAAACCCATCCCCTCACTTCTCTCCCTCTCACCAACAGTTCCCCCAAGTAATCCCAGCACTCTACATCAAATACTACAGCTTTTAATCACGCTAGCAGCACAATAACCTTAATAATAACGGGAAGTAGATATAGGCCAAAACTGCACTTTAAGCCAAACCAATTTCACTCCTCAGCTCCACATAAAACTTAACACAACTAAAAACCTACTCAAAATATACTCTCCCCACAGTTTTACAACTATTAAGCGAACTTTTCGCACCCAGAACTGAAAAACCCTGGAATGGGATCAAATTTATAAACGCAATAGCCTATCCGATCACGTCTGCTTCAGCACTACCGCACAAGTATACTTAACTTCACAATAACTTCAAAATTATGGCTAAGTGACCTATCTGCCTGAGAAGTAAAGGTATTTACGGCTTGCCTGGGATGATGGGTCACCAAACCGGTACTTAAAAATAAGATTTTACGCTTTAAATAACCAAATTCAGCCCATTTTACAACTACAAGAAACACAAAATATTTACTGCCAGTATAAATACATGTATAACATCAAACTACCAGTAACCAATCACAGAGCCGGATTCGCCCTCCCAACCAATCACAGTGCTTTATTACCTACAAGCATATTTAACTACTAAATCCAGCTACAAACTACTTAAAAAACCAATTTCATTCCCCCCTGGAGCAATTGAGGCTTATTTCCACTATGCTCATGTATTACTTAAATAACGACAACCTACTACAGGTCTTTAACCTACTTCAAACTACCAAAACCAACTCACTAGTGGTCATTCTATCTACAATCAAGAGGCCTGGCCACTGGGCCTGGCGTCACTGAACAAAGCAAGAGCGCTCCACGGACCACGTGGTCTACGAGCAATATTGCACCATGCACTCGCTGCCATCTTGCTATACCTGTCATCATCTATACGGCTTACTGCTGCCTTAGCTACCAGCCACCCATGTATAGAGATCAGTGTGCGTACCGAATCAAGTGATCGAGGCTGATGCCCATTCTTGCACTCTTGTGTTCCGGAATCAGGTTTCTCTGTGCCCATCTTGCAGACACTTTTCGGTAACCCAACACATCATGGAACATATGATGGGCCCGGGCACGTCCAATATGCTGTGTGGACCACAGTGTCTGCCACCGTTATGCGCCTGTCCGCTAACACCATGTCCTGTAGAGCAATGTTGCTTTAATTCGTGGATATGGAGGGATGCCCACTTTGATCTTCATCCTCCACACTCTGCCGCCCTTCACTGAACATGCTACACCAGCGACTGACCATTTGACGAGACAAGACCACTTCACCATACACGGTCTGTAGGCTTTCATGGATGACTGACACACTAGTCCCACGTGCCCATCCATACCGGATAACAGCACACACTTCCATTGGAGACCACATTGTCAGTACACGTCTGTCTGCCATCGTGAGTTGTACCTGAATGATATCGGGCACGCCAGTCTGCTGCTCCTCTCTCTTCGTCGGCGCTCTGCACATGCGTCATTACCCCCTCTGCTGACGCTCCTTACCTCGTTGAACCAGTCACGGGTGTGGATTCTTATGGCGATTGTTTGTGTCACCTGGTGTAGGCCTACCATCTGCTCGTGCAATAAAATGATGAAACTTACTTTCGGAACTTCCCTCGTAAAATAGCTGTGCCAATACTCTTGGATGATTTGTGGCAGTATGATGGGAATGCCCAAGATTTGAAAAGAAAATATGCACACCTTTTATGCATATGGAACAAGATTCAATCGATGTGCACAATAGTTATGTAAACGGTGTTTGAGGAGCATGGCTTCTTACAAGAGTTTGAAGTCCTGTGATTTCACCAGCTTCATTTAGCATTGACCAATCAGTTTCTCCTTAATATCAAATTTATTATGGACTTTTAGCAGCATTGTACACAAATCCGTAGCTGTTCTCTGGGTACTAACATTATTAAACCCTGGAAATAGTTCCTGAACCAGACCTGAATTATCTACAAACAGTATCTCACTATAACAAATATGTGAAACCTCTGTGATATCCAAAGTATTGTCCTCTGTCAAGTTTTGGCTGTTCAGATAACATTTCAGAAATTGGATTGACATTTCTCTCAAGTCGTTGTGGACCTACTGAATTAAAGATAAGAGCTTTTGAAACTGCATGTTTGAGAATGGCTTTTGATAAAGTTTTAATATTAAAATATCTATCTAAGTTCCATGTGCCCTCTTTGGTTGACAATGAAAGACTTGGCCAATAATAAAGCTTGACTTTGGTTTCATTGGCTATTAACCACATGTGAGCTTCATACCAGGAAGGATTGAATTTTTGTGTGCTTCTGTTATTGACACGATGAATAACCTGTGCTTAAATGGGGTTTGGGACACCTATTGTCCAAAATATTCAATTTTTCTACTTCACTTAGACGGGGAAAATGAATTCTATAATAATCAACTCACTATATTGGTCATAATGTTCCTACGAATAGTCAATTATTTCAAAATACTTGTATATTACTTACCAGTAATTCTAAACTCATAGAGTACACACTTAGAACACGAGCCATAAATCTCATTACAATTTAGGAGTAATTTGATTGTTGACACTAATTGACAGCACGAGGTAAGGAACTTCAAAAACTCAACATGAGGGATCCTTTTCAAGGCTCGTTAGCAGTCGGCAATATTATTGTGACCGATTGGAAAGGGCAGGCAAGAGGCTATGTGCATATGTTTAGTATGGACAAGGCTCATTGAAGGACCAAGCACTCTGAAGGAAGTAGCTAGCTGAGCTAGCCTGCCCTGCGAAAAGATCTTGCGTGCATCACTCAAATCGTGTTCAGTGGATTGATCAATTTTAAAAGGCTGAGGGCATATATTAAGGGGAAGTTGTAAGCTGTTTTGGGTCAAAAAGTGGCATTTTAGTTTTTATGTTATTTTGATAGCCTGAAGTCCAATTTATAATATACATATGCTTATTTGCTGAAAATGTTAACTAAACACCATTTATAGGTCATTTAAAGCCACGCCCCCCTTGAAGATCTGTTCCTGAGAACTGGCATATTTTCTCCTCCTCATTCTTCTTCTCCTGCTCGTCCTTCTCCTTCTTCTGCTCCTTCTCCTCCTTCTCTTTCTCCTTCCTTTCCTCCTTCTCCTTCTTCTCCTGCTCCTTCTTCTCCTCCTCCTACTCCTTCTTCTCTTTATCCTTCTCCTCCTAATCCTCCTCCTCCTTCTTCCCTTTCTCCTTCTACTCCTCCTTCGTCTCCAGCTCCTACTTCTCATTCTTCTTCTGCTCCTTCTTTTCTTTCTTCTCCTCCTCCTCCTTCTTCTTGTTCTCCTGCTGCTCCTTCTCCTCCTCCTCCTTCTTCTCCTGCTCCTTCCTCTCTTTCTCCTTCTTCTTCTCCTGATCATTTTCCTCTTCCTCCTGCTCCTTCTTCTCTTTCCCCTTCTCCTGCTCCTCCCTCTCCTCCTTCTTATCCTCTTTCTACTTCTTTTCTCTCTCTAAATAAGCTAGGAAGTTAAAAAGAAACCAGAAGAGGGACAGAGAAGATGAAGACAACCCAGGTGATCCTGAATATGGGCCTGGTGCACATTAAGGTAACACTAATCTTGAAGAGCATTTTTATTCACTTTTGATTTTTTCGAGGCAAATGTTCCTTTTTCTCAGGAAGTATTAACAATAGCGCTCTGAATTTTTGTTCAGTAATTCAATATGATCAACTAAAGGATTGTATGTTTTCCTGTGATTTTATCATAAATAGAAAAAATAATATTTTATGTTTTTGTAGAGGAAAAAGGTTGAAAAATTTAACCTCTGGAAAAAAAAAAAAAAAAAATATTATTTACAAACATACACATTTCCAAAAACAACCCTTTAAATATAAAATATAGATATAAATATGTGTAAGGTTTTGTTTCAATAGGTTAAATACTTAATGAGAAAAAGGAACATGAAGTTGAGAAATTTAACATGGCGGAGATAGGGCTTACAACCTCCCCTTAAGTGACTTTCTTGAGACCGAACAATTTGAATGGCTTGGAGGCAAAATGCCATCAGAAACACCATAAATAATGTAAAGTCTTTTATAAAATATTTGTTATAGGAGAGGATTAAATATAATTTATGTTTTATTTAATGTCCAGATAGGCTTTGCCTACCCAGCGGAGCCACATCCGTTGTGTACTTGACATAAGAAAAAGAGTGAAATGGAGTTACAAGGTCTTGCATGCCCACCGTCGATATTCAAATCAAGGGCCAGTAGAAGGTCCATATTCATAGCTGAGTTGTCAGTGGCCACTTCTATGTGCAATATTAAACGTAGGCTTTTGCGGCTCCATCTTGGTTTACATGAGTTATATCCAGCTTGCAGTTTCTTGTCATATTGTTTTGGAGAGAACGTTGGATTATTGTATGTTTTGTGTGTGGAATGGGGAGAATCTCCTCGAGCTGGGTCGAACGGGAAGGTGCTCGTAGCTTCTACAATGGCAGCAGGTGGTCTGAACGGTAATAGAGTGGAGGAATACAGGCCAGTTGCCTTATGGCCTGCTTAATGGTGAGCTGTCTAAATTTTGGTATTCTGGTTCTTACAATGGCAGGAAAAAAGGAATTTGAGTTTTGTTCTGTTATTCCCATTTTCCAACGGGGTCGGGGATGAGATGGGATGAAATTCTATGTGGTGGATGGTTTTTACGGCCGGATGCCCTTTCTGATGCCAACCTCATGAGAGGAGTTAGAGATGAAATTAATGAAGATGATTGAAACTGGGCAAGAATGTGGAAGGAAGCAGCCGTGGTCTGTCAGAAGGTACCGTCCCAGCATTTGCCTGGAGTTGAAAATGGTAAACAGCAGAAAACCATTTCAAGGACGGCCGACAGTGGGATTCGAACCCGTGTGTACCAAGTCAGCAGAGAGCTTGGCTCCATGCCCTAGCGCTGCGCTTTAGCAAGCATAGCTACTGCTGTCGGTAATTGAGTTTTGTTTAATTTGTCTAAATTTTACAGATAAGAAGTTGCCCGAATGGGAGAATAGTAGTTTACAATGGAGTGGATTATTGAGAGGTAATAAAGGCAAAAAGTTATAGGATTTGATATCTCTGAGAAACAATATCATATACAGAGTCCGCCAGAAAATTATATTCATTCTTTGTCAGACGATATCGGGATATGGACATTGTCAATTGTTATCATTGTTTTTAAATGTTGTAGTATGATCTTTCGCTCAACAGATGTCGGTACTTGCATCACGATACTGGGAAAACGAAATGGCTGGAGCAAGCTTGACGTTCGAGCAGCGAAAGTACATTCGGAAGTGGCTGCTGACTACTCCTCCACCAAACAACTGCTCCCCGGCAGCCCGACTCCGCTCCTTATATACACAACCCCGGAAGGCGCGTACAAAGGAGGCGAAGCCGAGGAGCACGGGCGCAGCCGCCTGGCGAGGAGCGGTCGGGCTGAGGGCCCAATGCTTTATTAATTTTATATATGCAGCCATACAATAATACAATTCCATAGATATACATCCCGAACCCTAGGGTTCAAATACATGTACAACAAGTCAAAAACACAAATGCACTCCACACATATATCAGAACAAAAAAGAATATAGTTACAGAGTTTATAGTCCCCTTCCAGTCTCTTTTCGTCACCTGTACACATCGTCTTCATCGTCGTCCTCAGGATGCGCGACACAGAGTTCCGTAGCCAGATGAGAACCGTGATGCAAAGCCAGGGCTGTTTCATATTCTAGCAGGGAATGCCATGATCTCGTCCTGGGAAGCGTGACGGTCTGGAAACTGGAAGATGCTTCGTCGGGTTGTCCCGCCGGGAGGGCCGCACGACAGGAATCACTTGGCTGCTGCCCCTCGACCGCCCCCGCGTGGTCCGCGTCCTCGGCCGGTTTCCTTTGGGAGCCCTCCGCGGGTGACCGCGGGCTGACGAACTGGCTGTTGATATTGAAAGTTGGGCGGGAGTTCGAGAATCCCGTCGCCCCCTGCGCTGTCCATCTGTATGGCAAAGGACCATCCTTTTGTTAAAGCCGTGTAGAGGAGGTTTGCTATGTTGAACGCTTACTTGCGCTGACATCGGTCGAGCTGACGCCAGTTGGACAGCAAGAAGAGAATTGTCTGTGCGTCATGGTGGTCCCTGCCCGTTGGAATGTAGAGGAGTTGCTGTTTGAGTGCGGATGCCAGATTCCACACTCGTTGCTCGGAGGGTGTTTGGAGCCCCTTGGGATACTCGAGGGGGGCCAATGTTCTCCATGGAAAGGCGAGACGTCGAGGTTGTTCTGGTGGATCGTCGTCTTCCTCCTCTTCCTCTAGATTGTCGTCGGGAGGCTCGGCCTCGCGTTGGCGGACCTCTAAAAAATCCAGACGTTGACGAATATCCTGCATGAGTTTCACGAGGTCCTGGTTTTGCTGTGCTGCCATGGTGATAGCTGAGGTCACTGATTGCGTATCGGATGAAGTAGGTGTTCCTTGGCCGTCTTGGCGGGCCGCAGGAGGTCGCTTAGCGGGCGACGGTGTCCGTGAACGTACTGGGTTCTGCGTCTTGGCTTTGGGAGTCCCTTTTGTAGCTGAGGATCCTGGCTTCGTTTCGCAAAAATGTTGAGATACACTAGGCTGGAAAGCGTTGGCTGGTCGTCGAGTCGCGCCTTTGTCCCGTGGAGTTACTGGAGTCTTCTTCGGTGGGACTTTAGGAGGCATGTTCCGACGCACTCCGGTGGGCCACTGCGAGTGGCAAGAGGAAGGACACACACACACTGCTGCTGACTACTCCTCCACCAAACGACTGCTCCTGACGAATACGCTGGCGAGTTCCTGGCTGCAGCAGAACACACTGAGCAGGAATGTTTATCACTAGTCCGAGATATTGCACTATCACTGAGGGTTGGAGAAGGCTCTTGCGTCTGTTGATAGTTACACCCACAATAACTTCCAAAAACAACACTATGTCTTGAACTGGGAGCTCTTCACCGTGGATGAGCCAATCATCTAAGTAGGCAATCATATGTGTGCCCGGGAACTGTTCCTGAAGTAACTCTCCTACGGCCTCGGCCCAGCGTTGCATGATACTTGGGGCCAAAGTGTGGCCCATAGGGAGCCGCTGCCAGCAAAAATCACGTCTTCCGTATTTTATGCCATAAGTAAAGATGTCTCTCTGCCGGAGGGGAATGTGGTAGAACCCGCTTTTAAGATCTATCTTAATGGCGGCGTGATTCACTGGAATGTTAGTCAAAGCAAGGGCTGCACTCTTCAACGAGAAATGAGGTTTGGTGATGTATTCGGTCCATGGGGATAAGTCGTTTATCACTCGCGCTGCCCCATTTGCTTTCGGCACCAGAAAAAGCGGAAAGGCGAAGTGGGGCTTGAATTCACAGATCACTTGGGTGTCTAACAAATCCTGTATAACAAGGTCCATTAAAGGCGACTCACGTGTTTTTCGATATACTGCTGGCGCGTGAAGTGGTCGAGGTAAGGAAACTCCGTCTTTCATTATCGTGGTAGCATAACGTCCTAGCACAGTATCACAGTATGGGATCGGGAGCGCCGCCTCGATGCCTGTAGACACATATTCAGTAGGTGGTTGTGGTTTCTTAGAAGGTGGTTTCTTAGAAGGTGGTTCCACAACGAGCGTCGGGAAGCCCTGGTCGTCTGGGATGATCTGGTGCCGTAACTTTGGTGGACGATGGGGATATCGTGGGTCATATTCCCATATGTCCTCGTCCTCGGGGTCGACTTCTTCTTGATCCGGGTCGAGAATTTGAAGTTCCGGGAACTGTTGAGCTGGTTCCGGTGCAGGGTTGCCTGCTTGTACTCCTGGGGTGCCAGGGTCGACTGTACCTCGATCTTGGTCATCGTTAATGATGTCCCAAGGAGCACTGTCCCAAATAAACCACTGTAGTTCTTGGGAATATCGATCGATGATATTGTTGGGTAGATATGGTTGGTTCTCCACTGACTCTGCTTCCTCGGGGGCATAACTTGCCCAGAATTCTGCGAGCGCCGACTGAAGACTGGTCTTAGCGGGGAGAGAGGTAAAGTCTGCAGGTGGCGTGGTGGACCGCTCTGGCCTGCTGCTCGGACCGATCTCCGATCTCAGTCCTCTCCTCCGCCTATGGGTAGGCCGACACATGGCCTGAAATATAAAGCTGCTGTGGTGTCTCCGTCCTCTCACTGAACTGTTTATCAGGTTTGATAATGCCGTTGAAGTGCAACGTCAGTGAAAGAGGGAGTGTGAAACAGAACCCCCAACACGCCTAACCATTAAACGCATTACTGGGAAGTTTGAGATGCATGGAACGATTTGTGATATTCACAGAGGAAGATCGGGAAGAACGCGAACAGCTACTAGTCCTGCTTCGTAGGCCCACGTGTTGGAAAGGTTTGCTAATTCTCCACAGAAGTCTGCTATGCAATGTGTGAGGGAAGTGGGGATTATAAGTACAAGTGTACGACGAATTTTGAAAACAGCTAAGTGGAAAGTTTACATCCCACGATTACTGCATGCGCTTAATGAGGACGATCCCGATCGTCGATGCAATTTTGCGAATGGTATCATCAAATGGTAACCCAAGATGAACAATTTCTGACGAAGTTAGTGTGATCTGAAGAAGCCCAGTTTAAACTTAATGGAAATGTGAATCGACATAACTGTGTCTACTGGGCTCCGGAAAATCAGCATGTTCATGTGGACAAGGCAGTCAATCAACCAGGGGTAATGTCTGGTGTGGACTGTCGTCGAGGGGCTTATTAGGACCCTTTTTCTTTGATGGTAATGTCACTGGGGCAGTGCACTTGGGAATGTTACGCACATTAATTTTACCAGCTGTACGTGTTCTTTATGGAGCCGATGATGAGGTCTTCTACCAACAGGACGGGGCGCCACCACACTACCATGTAGCAGTACGGGCTTTCCTGGATGACAATCTGCCGGGACATTGGATTGAACAAAGAGGGCCTATTGAGTTCCCCCCATGGTCGCCAGATCTTACCCGTATGGACTTTTACTTGTGGGGAACTGTGAAAAATCAAGTCTCTTGACGTTAGCCGCGCATGCTGGATGCCCTTCGCCAGGAGATTACAGCGGCAAGTGCAGCAGTCCTCATTCAAACATTGACGGACGTAGTTCCAGCGACCACTTGATGTTCTGCTATGTGTCTGGCAGCCAACGGTGAACATTTTGAACATCTCATGTAACCCTATGTTTAACTGAAGACAGTACTACATGTGTAATCAAAATTTAAATGTTAAAGGAACACACAATAAATAGTTTTTGTTCCGTAAAGAGTGTATACATTTTTCGGGTGGACTCTGTATATAGCAATTTCATGACTTTGGATGTAGTATTTTATATGTGTTTTTTTTATTGTAGTTTGATTGTTGTTGGTTCATTTAAGGTGCTTGGACATCGGCAGCCCCGTGTACTTGAGTGTGTGTATAGAATTTGTCTGATATCCTGTATTATTGTGGTGTGTAATTGTAATTAAGATGAGGATTGGGAAGAAGGTGGTCGTGGCCTTAAGTTAGGAACCATTCCGGCATTTGCCTGGAGTAGGAGTGGGAAACCATAGAAAACGACTTCCAGGATGGTTGAGGTGGGAACCAAACCTACCTCTTCTCAGTTTTACCTCACGAGGCTGAGTGTACCCCGTTCCAGCCCTCAGACCAGAATTAAATTTCTTGGCAGAGCCGGGGATATCAGAGAGATCAGCCAAGAGAAGGAAGTGTCTATTGTTCTGACTCTCTGCCTTCAGTTTTGTAGAAGTTCAGTGAGAAGTGAGGAGATTGTCTTGGATGTTGAATCGTTCAGAAATTTTGTGGACCCTGCAGTGTAACCATGCACCTTAAAATGCTCACCACGACCACGATGGGAAGCTTTAGCAAGTTCAGAGGTTCAAATCCGAACACTGGCAGGGACTATCCTGAGTGTGGTTTTCCTTGTATTTTTCCACACTCCCTACCGGTAAATGCTGGGATAGTACCTGATTTTGAGTTTTAGAACACCTATCCCTAATAGATACGGCTATACACACTACGACAGCCACCACAGACAATTCAACACTCACCCAATGGCATGGGGCTGATGACCAAGTGTCCCAAGCCCCTAATATGAATCAACAACATTTCGTGGAGCAGGAGGGTATAGTCTATTGAATTGAATGTTTTTAATATGTCTACGTAGCTGTTATCTTTCTGCAATGGTAGGCCTATGTGTTGCATAGCTGTAAGGAAAGAGCCTCTGGAATAAAACCTTGTTGGCTGGTTAAAATGTAGGGTGATGGTACTGGTAATATGAAAGTCAACAGATTCTTGTGAATTATTTTGTCAAATATAAAGTGCAGGCTGGTCAGTAAGTTGATAGGCCTACATTGGATTTGTCCCCAGATTTATAATAATTTTATTAATGCAGCCAATGACCATGTACTTTTCTTTTCAGGACAGGTCAGGGAAGGGATATTGGTAGGAATTGAATACAGGAAGAATTTTGGCCTGTTCCCAGACAGCAGGAAAATAACCCTTGGTAAAGTACCTTCAAATAGGTTGAATGTACAGAGAAAAGTAGCTGTTTTTCAGGAAGATGGAGCCAATTGCATTGGGAACTGTGACTTTGTTGGTATAGAGAGATTAAAGTTGTCTGAAGACTTCATTGTGATTATCAATAAGGTAGGCCTACAGTCAAGCCACCGGTACTTCCGACGGCTGTACTATATTTATTACTGTTTCTACTGGTAGAAGGACGAAGCCTCCGTGGCTTAGGCGGCAGCACGCCGGCCTCTCACCGCTGGGTCCGTGGTTCAAATCCCGGTCACTCCATGTGAGATCTGTGCTGGACAAAACGGAGGCAGACAGGTTTTTATCCGGGTACTCCGGTTTTCCCTGTCAAAAATTTCATTCCAGCAACACTCTCCACTATCATTTCATTTCATCTGTCATTCATTTAATCATTGCCCCAGAGGAGTGCGTCAGGCCTCGGCAGCCGGCACAGTCCATATCCTTGCCGCTAGATCGGGGCTTCATTCATTCCATTCCTGACCCAGTCGGAGACTGGAAGCAGGCTGTGGATTTTTTCTACTGGTAGAAGAGGAGGTCTGGGTGGGAGTGGAGAGGTTTTCAAACTATCCTTAGGTGGTACCACGAGCTGTGCTCTGAACAACAATATATGTGAGTTCAGTTGGCGGGCTTTGTATTAATCTTTTTCACAAAATCTGTTAAAAAGATGCCAATCAATACTGTTGTATGGAAATGTATCTATTCAATTATAACCCAGAGCTAGTACATGTTTCGGTCAGTGGCGGCTGGTAGATGATTGTTCTGGGTGTTGCAATATTTTCACTAAGGAGAGGTGGGGCAGGGTAAAAGACTGCTTGATACCAGAGAAGACGGTATACTCATGCTTGGTTATTCGTAACAAATGCCGCAGTCCTGATATCATAACATTCACCTCGAAATTAAATTGATTATTTGATAAACTTCTCAAGAACTAATCCGCCTAAGCAATAGGCTACACGAGGGCGAGAGAGAACCGCAAGTGTCGCACTCACACTCAAATAACATTGCATGATATCCCCCCTTGTTGCAGTCAGCGAGCAACGACCATTCGAGTTAACTGTTGGGATAGGACTTACTCTGCCATACCCTCCACTATTGAGATCTGATCGGTGCTCGGGCCTGGCAACGACCACACGTTGAGTGCAAGGAAATAGACACTCTACACGTTTATTATGAAAGAGCAATCAGAGAAAACACATTAAGTGTAGATTCTATGACAAGAGCAGTTTGGGCCACATATCTCCAAAATCTATCTACCAATGAGAGTCTACAACATATGTTGTGTCCTAATAGCAGTGATACCTGGTGCAGATATTGGAAATGTAAAGAGGCTGGTGAAGCATATGACCACAAAAATAGCTTACCTTCTGAAGTATTAAGTGAAATAAAGCTTGTGTAAAAAGATGTTGCACACCCGAGGTCCTTAGAAAAATGCTTACATGGGGGTACACAAAACTGCAATGAAAGTTTGAACAATCAAATTTGACTGCGATGCCCCTAAACTACATTTTGTGGTGCTAAAAGTGTTCAGATAGCAATATTATAATGCTGATGTATGCTATAATGTTGGCAATGACGGAAAAGTGAAGGTATTAGAACTTCTAGGGTTGAATCCAGGGATGCACACATTAAAGACATTGAAAATCCTGGCAAGGAGCGGATCGATCGGGCTGATGAAGCATCCCAAATTCACAGGCAGTTGACAAGGTAGCAGAAACGAGGAAGAGAAGATGAGTAAGACCCTGATTATGGTGCAGGAAAGTTTTAAACATCCATAAATTCCATATATTTCCATGGAAAGTTATAAATTTTATCAAAGTAAACTTTAAACCTGTTTTTCTACAAATGATATTTTTTAGTTTTTAGGAACACCTAACTCCACGATGGTTAAAGCTAGAACCATGAAATTTTCTCAGCTTGTGTATGTAGGTAACCTGCTTAAAATGACCTACAGTGAAGTATGTAGGGGGTGTAATACAAGTGATATGTGATGAAACACATGAAAAATGTCATTAAAAAACTGTCCATATTATACAAAGTTAATAAAACATTAATTTGATGGATTGTAGTATTTATTTTAGGTCAAGTTATATATTGAACCATTAAGGCTGTTTTAGTCAAGTTTCATGATAGTATTCCTAAATTGTTTAATGTCAGTAAATTGTTATTAACAATAGAAAATGTTAAGATGATAGGCCTACATTGGATTTGTCCCCAGATTTATAATAATTTTATTAATGCAGCCAATGGCCATGTACCGTACTTTTCTTTTCAGGATGGGTTAGGGAAGGGATATTGGAAGGAATTGAATATAGGAAGAATGTTGGCCTGTTCCCGGGCAGCAGGAAAATAACCCTTGGCAAAGTACCTTCAAATAGGTTGAATATACAGAGAAAAGTAGCTGTTTTTCAGGAAGATGGAGCCAATTGCATTGGGAACAGTGACTTTGTTGGTATGGAGAGATTAAAGTTGTCTGAAGACTTCATTGTGATTATCAATAAGGTAGGCCTACAGTCAAGCCACCGGTACTTCCGACAGCTTTACTATATTTATTACTGTTTCTACTGGTAGAAACAGCCTCCGTGGCTTAGGCAGCAGCACGCCGGCCTCTCACCGCAGGGTCCGTGGTTCAAATCCCGGTCACTCCATGTGAGATCTGTGCTGGACAAAACGGAGGCAGACAGGTTTTTCTCCAGGTACTCCGGTTTTCCCTGTAAAAAATTTCATTCCAGCAACACTCTCCACTATCATTTCATTTCATCTGTCATTCATTTAATCATTGCCCCAGAGCAGTGCGTCAGGCCTCGGCAGCCGGCACAGTTCATATCCTCGCCGCTAGATGGGGGCTTCATTCATTCCATTCCTGACCCGGTCGGAGACTGGAAGCAGGCAGTGGATATTCATTTTTTCTACTGGTAGAAGAGGAGGTATCGGGTGGTAGTGGAGAGGTTTTCAAACTATCCTTAGGTGGTACCACGAGCTGTGCTCTGAACACCAATATAATGTGAGTTCAGTTGGCGGGCTTTGTATTAGTCTTTTTCACAAAATCTGCTAAAAGTTGCCAATCAATATCGTAGTATGGAAATGTATCTATTCAATTATAATCCAGAGCTAGTACATGTTTTGGACAGTGGCAGCTGGTAGATAATTGTTCTGGGTGTTGCAATATTTTCACTAAGGAGAGGTGGGGCAGGGTAAAAGACTGCTTGATACCAGAGAAGACGGTATACTCATGCTTGGTTATTCGTAACAAATGCCGCAGTCCTGATATCATAACATTCACCTCGAAATTAAATTGATTATTTGATAAACTTCTCAAGAACTAAACCGCGTAAGCAATAGGCTACACAAGAGTGAGAGAGAACCGCAAGTGTCACATTCACACTCAAATAACATTGCATGATATCCCCCCTTGTTGCAGTCAGCGAGCAACGACCATTCGAGTTAACTGTTGGGATAGGACTTACTCTGCCATACCCTCCACTATTGAGATCTCATCGGTGCTCGGGCCTGGCAACGACCACACGTTGACTGCTCCTATACAGTAGTGTTGGCGCACTTCGCTTTCTCACCCGCTTCACAGTACTACACATTTTTCTGAATTATTAAATAACACAACTATTGATTCCTGTGCATGTAAGAGGAAATGCATGTTTTTTTATTGCTAAAAGATTACTATTACAGTAGGCTATTGTTATAATTATTTATTTAAAAAATCGTGTCGTTGTACAACTTTGCAACCTTATTACCGGCGGCCACAGGTTTTGGCTTCACAATCAAGCCTTCTTCATCTAAAAGTTCAATGAAGAATATTAATTAAGATATCGTTGTGTCAAATCTATAAGTTAGCCTTCTGTTGACAAATAATAATATTTTGCTATGACTAAACCTTAGAAATAATTATTAAAAGAAATGGATAAAAATAAGTTCTAAAATGTAAAAACCTAATGTTGCAGTCATCAAAATGGTCAAAAAACATGTTGCCAATGTTATGTGGCAATTTTGAATATCGTGGTGCTTGACGTAAGAAATGAGGTTGTCTGAAGCTTAATGCATTAAATATGTAGGTGCCAACCTATTACAAAAAATTAGAATGTTGGAGCATATCTACGATTCATGAGCACACCAAATAGATTATGAACGTAAGCTTTTATTTTGAATGCAAATGGACATATTAGTACTGTACGTATTTAACGAGATTCGGAATGGGAAGAATTCACTTAGAACTTGACATATAACAGTACATTCCTATTAATAATTCAGTCACATTGGAAGTACCTTATATTTGAATTATTGAAGCATATGTGTTTCATTTATATTTGGAATAAATTATAGTAAGATTATCATAATTTAGTGAGAACATGTTAAAATATATCAAGATCATGGAGTCCTTTTTCCACTCCCAACACTTGGCTTTTCAAACAATATTACCATGTACTTAATAGCCAAGCTGTTTAAGAGTGAAATATTTGTTCTGACTGTTGCTAAACATGTTGGCCGACAAACATCTACGGTGCGACGAATATGGCAGCAGTGGTCAAATGAAGGTATGCACACTAATAGACCCAGCACAGGCACAACTGGATGGAGACTGTGAGGGAGGATTGCCACTTTATTTGGATGGACCCCTGCACAACAGCAGAGTGAATTCGAACATGGTGGCACCGAACGGTACACAACAATCAGTTGGGAAACGTCTACATGCAGGTGGCTTACGAGTCCATCTTCTTGCAGAAGGTGTTCCATTGACCCCATAACATCGACATGAAAGAGTGGCGCAATGTAAAGACAGATCAATGTGGGTCAATGAAGGGAAGCGATGAATCTCTCTTCTGTCTCGCCTGCAATGATCGTTGGAATCCTGTGCAATAATGTATCAGGGAGAAGGGACACCCAGACCTTATTGTCAAAACGTACACAGGGACAACACCAGGCATTATGATCTGGGGAGCTATTGGCTTTTATTTGAAGTCAAAAGTAGTGATTGTTGAGGGCAATATGTTAACAGGGTACTGAATCTAGTAGGTGTCCCTATGATAGTGAACATTGCAAATTGGGATGTTGCAATAGGACACTGCACGTATATCCATGGAAGCTCTCCGTGACAATCCCAGACCTCATTGAGCAAGTGTGGGACATCATGGGTTGGCAATTGGCAAATTTGTCTCAATCATCCAAACTCTAGAACAACTGACCTAAACCACAATTCTTCAAGAAGTCATCCCAGGCCTTATTGACTCCATGCCTCAAAGAATTCAGCACTGTATTGCAGCCCATGATGGGCACATCATGTATTGACTTTTGTCCACATTTGAGGTCAGAGGGACATGAAAGTGATATAATCGTATCACAGCCAACCACTCATCCTGCATTTTCAATTGCAGCAGTTCAGTATCAAGGAAGCTAGGAAGCTTGTAGATTAAAGTGACCGTTAATCTCACGATGTTCAGTATCACTCCTTCATGGTGCTGCATTTTCATGAGTGTAGTTGGTTGTATCTACTTATTCCAGCTTGGAGATCAATAAGAGTAAATATCACTCACGTCTAATGATTTCAAGTGATATTTGAAATTGTCAGGCTCATTACATGATAGTTTTAGCCTATACAGGGCAGATAAAACAAAATAAGGAAAAATTTCAGGGCTTGGTTCCTTATACAGTATAATAAATATATTGAATAACTGATGCCGAAGTAATTATATACTTCCCAAAGATATCCACCCCTTTGAGAAAGGCATCTGGCTGCCTTAATGACATGCATGCCCTAGGGTGATGCTGGGTAGGGCCACCCAAGTCAGACAGGTCTAAGACAATGGACCAGATTAAATGATACTGTGGTCCTCCAGGTCTGGGAGTTGGGCTAACAACCCCATGCTGTAAAAAGGATCATCGCCATGAAACTTCACAATAATAGGGATCATAATTTTAAGAAAGTAGGAGATTGAACATTGAATTGAATGCTTCTACAGTTATCGTATTCTTTCTTTAACATAGACGGCCATATCCATAGACCTATATCAATTTCTAGCAGACAACCAACCCTATGGTAGTTATTAGCTAGCTCATTCAGAACCTTCCAGAGACTCACATACCGTAGGAACTCCAGTTGAGTCCGGTATTGCTTCCACTTACTTGTGCTGGGCTCCTCTCTTTCATCTTTCCTGACGACATCCCACAGTCAACTCTTGTTCTCTTCTGAACCTGACACTATTCGGGTACCTGTATCCGAGGTCTAGGGTGTCCTTCATTTACCTGCCTTATTTGGCCCTCATCTTTTATCTTCTGATACCATTACTCTTATTTTTGGAGAGGTCATACCTCTTCCTCTTCAGCCTACTGAGAGATGTGTGTAGCCCCACCATACATGGTGCACCTAGGGTAGTGCTCATGGCTGGTGAGCTCAGAAGTTGGAGACCCCGAGGGAGATCCTCTCCTCTTTCCCTTTCTTATCTGTCTTACATAGCTCTACTTCTTTCCAAGTCCCTCGTTCTTCATTCTACGAGGGTTGAGAGCATTTCTTTCCCCTGATTGCATTCCCCGTATTCCCTTCTTTTTTTTAAAATAAATTTCTCCTTCTATGTGAGTGAAAGTTAAGTCCTAGTGTAGCATTCAATAACGTTATCATTCATATTATTAGAGGACAATCCCCAACTCAGTCATTGCAACAATTTTCCTTTCATGATCTTAGACCTACATGCGTATGCCCGTTGCTGTCAGTGTTTATGGCTACTTCAGAATACAAGTAGCCTATTAGGTTATCAAAATTCTAGCCCGAGCTGAATGTCCAAAGATGGACAAACGGTGACTGGCAAGACGTCTTGAATTACCCTACTCCCGGGAATTGAATGTTTATGAATAATGCATGAAACGTTATTGGAGTCAAAGTCACAAGGGGAAATCAAAGTTTTCTAGATAAACCTCCGCTTAGCCTATCCATCGGAAAATAACTTAGGTTCATATTTTTCTGTGTTGAATCGAATTTTGCTATAGCCTACCGTAGCCATAAACAAACGTTGTTTTTTTTTTTTAATTGGAAAGATTCCTTTTCATAGAAATCCAAAAACTTACGGTAAGTTCTATGTATCACATTGGAGTAAAGGAAATATGAGAAAAGGTGATCCTTCACATGGGTGAAATGCCTAACAATGGCAAGAATTGTAGATTCCGCCATATTGACCAACACTGCTCCTGCGTTTTAGCTCATAATACAAGTAGCCTACCGTATGTCAAGTACCGTACCGGTAGGCTAAAGTTAAAATGCCAATCGTCTATATGAAATATTGACGTAGACGAAACTATTTTATTCCCAGCTTCATTTAGGGATCCGTCGTTTTTTAAATAACAAGTCGCAATGCATTTCAGAACCAGCTGTTGTGTTGGCAGCAAGCACAAGAGTGTAGTGCAGTATCTTTGACATAGTCTTTGATATCAGTGAAGTTCAGTGTCAAAAACAATATGGTGTGTATCGTGTGAATTGTGAACATTTCCACAAAAAATAATAAAATATGCATTCTAGAGGAGTCTATGTGATTTATTGAGAAGTGAACCTAACATTTTATGGCGACCGTGACAGGACTCATTCATAGTAAAAGGCTCCCGCGAAGAAAGAAGATGGAAAGACTCGCTAAAGAAAGAACCGTAAAGCGGCGGTTATTTACGCGCTCACACAATCAACTAATGGCGTTGTTAGAAGATGATCAAACTGAAACGGAAAAAGTGCAAGTGCAACTTGAAATCCTTCAAGAAAAATATGATGATATCTCTAATTTAGATGGATTAATATTTCAACAGATGATAGACGACGAGTGTGAGGATGACGAAATATAAACGGAATGTGAATCAGCTGATGATTACAAACACAAATTCCTTAGCTGTAGAACAAAAGCAACACGTTTTATGAATCCCGTTGTTTCCATTACCCCTCCACAAAGTGTAGTGAATGACAATGTTTGTGATAAAAAGAAATATAGACTTCCAAGAATAGAATTTAAGAAATTTTCTGGTGAAATAATTGATTGGTTATATTTTGGAGCCAGTTCCGTAAAATTCACGAGGACGAGGACATTGGGAAGGAAGATAAATTCCAATATTTAATTCGGGCTATGACAGAAGGTTCCAGAGCATATGAATTAGTTACTAGTTTTCCACCCACTGCCGAGAATTATGACAAAGCTATAGACAGTCTTCAAGCTCGATTTGGTAGAGAGGACTTGCAGGTGGAAGTTTATGTTCGTGAATTGCTCAAACTAGTATTGACGAATGCAGTCAATTCCAAAGAAAGGCCAACACTGAGTAGCTTTTATGATAAATTAGAGTCACATCTCAGATCGCTGGAAAGTTTAGGCGTTACTACAGAAAAATGTACTGCAATGCTGTATCCCCTAATTGAATCATCTTTGCTAGAAGACCTATTAAGAGCATGGCAGAGGAATACTTCCTTCAGGTGTGATTCCGTATCCAAAGATCGTTTGCAGCAGCTCATGGCTTTTCTTCAAAATGAAGTAGTAAGTGAAGAAAGAATTTCATTGGCTATGAAAGGGTTTAGTATTAGCACATCCCAAGGATCTAAGATTAAGGGGGACAAGAAACCAAGGGATGTCATTGAACCAAATATACCTACTGCTTCTGCTTTGTTTGCTGATGTTTCTAAGAGACAAGAGTGTGTTTTTTGTCTTAAACCTCATTCGAGCCCAGAGTGCATTAAAGCTCAAAAAATGACTGTAGGGGAGAAAAGGAAAATCTTAACTAATAAACACTGTTGCTTCAATTGTTTAAAGAAGGGCCATGCAAGTAGTGCTTGTAAATCGATTGTCAGGTGTATTGTTTGTGGTGGTAAACATGTGGTATTAATGTGTTATAAGCTCCGTGACAAAGAAAATGAAAGTGTGTCCAAACAGAATTACGAGGGAGACAGGAATTTGGTTCACCAGGATGGCAATAATGTGGATAAGGCTTTAGCTAATGTGTCTTGTTCTCCTGAGGTGTACTTGCAAACCCTGGCAGTTGTCGTTAAAGGAAAGGGTAAACAAAAAACTGTACGAGCTGTCATTGATACCGGTACTGTGTCTACTAAATCCTACATTGCACGTGACCTAGCCGAAGAAATGGGGTATCAGTCAATCAGGAAGGAAACGTTAATACATTCCTTGTTTGGTGGAGTACGTTCTCGAGAAGCAAAACACGACTGTTACAGAATACGTTTAAAGCGATTGGAGGGAAACTATTCCAAGGAGCTGGAAGTTTTAAGCCAAGAGATTATTTGTGAAGATGTCCCATATATTAAGAATGGTTCTTGGAGTGAGGAGATAAGGGATCTGAAAATATGTTTAACTGATGTACTAGAGCGAGGGCCTGTGCAGATTCTGATTGGGACCGATAAGGCGGGTGAACTGCTCACTGGGAGGAAACATCAACTAAAATGTGGCCTAGTTTTGGTGGAGACTTTCCCTAGGGTGGACACTAATGGGAAAAGTGATAGGTAACAAGGCCCAAAGGGATTCGGCATCATTATTAGTATCATCATTGTTTTCCCAACATACAAGAATTTCTGATCTCTGGGACTTAGAAATTCTTGGAATTACTGACCCTGTTGTGAAAGAATATATCGTCGAGAGGAATGAGCGTGTTAGAAATAACTTCCTTGAGACTGCACGACTGAATGAAGATAACAGATATGAAGTGTGTCTGCCTTGGAGTGAACAACATCCACCTCTCCCTGACAACAGAGAAATTGCTCAGCACAGATTAGAAATCACTACAAAGAAACTTCAAGCTGAACAACATTATCAGGAGTACGATAATGTCTTACGAAGTTGGTTGGAGCAAGGAATCATCGAGAGGGTACCTGAAGAAGAACTGAAGAATAGTGGACACTATCTACCTCACCGACCTGTCTTCAAAGAAAACAGCACCACCAAGATCAGGCCTGTTTTTGATGCCTCGGCGAAGCAGAGAAACGCTCCATCTCTGAACGAATGTATTGAAAAAGGGCCTAACTTCATAGAGTTGATCCCTAGTTCGCTACTGAAGTTCAGAGAAAATGAGATCGGTGTGACGGCCGATGTAGAAAAAGCATTTCTTCAAATAAGTGTCAATCCTAGAGACCGTGATTTTCTGAGATTCCTTTGGTGGGAGGAGGAAAGTACAGGGAAGGTAGAAGTGTTCCGTCACAATAGAGTTGTCTTTGGACTTGCATGTTCTCCGTTCCTATTGTCGGCAACCATCAAACTCCACTTGAACGAGTTGAAGAGACAAACAGTCGATAATAGTTCCTACTCAACATCAACAATAGAAAGATTGGAAGAATATTTTTATGTGGATAACTGTGCTATTAGTGGTAACAACAGAAATGACCTTCATTCATTCATGCGAGAGGCAAGCATAATAATGGATAAGGCATCTTTCAATCTCCGAGGGTGGGAGTATTCTCAGGATGGTACAGCTGAAAATCTTACTCATGTGTTGGGGCTCATTTGGAATAAAGGAGAAGATACCATTGAACTGAATCTAACTCATGTTAACGATTTCAAATATGATGTAATCACCAAAAGAGCTATACTAGGAGCTGCACATAAGGTGTTTGACCCTATTGGCTTCTCATGTCCAGTATTTCTCTGTCCAAAATTAATCTTGCAAGAACTATGGGCCACTGACTTGGGCTGGGACACCAGAGTAGACGAAACAACAAAGAGAAGATTCACGAAGTGGTTGGCAGAACTACCTCAGCTGTCTGAGATTAAGATTCCTAGATGTTTGATCGGTAGTGTCCAGTCGGTTGAAGATATATCTCTTCACGTGTTCTGCGACGGAAGTCAAACTGCGTATGCTGCAGTTATATTCTTGCGAATACAGAGGGTTGACAACATAGAGCTACGATTTGTACAAGCCAAGACAAGAGTGGCACCCAAGAAGAGTATCACCATACCACGCCTGGAATTATTAGCAGCTACAATAGGGGTTCGACTAGTGACGTCAGTACTGCCAATATTAACTGCAAAAGAAATCGTTACGTATTATTGGAGTGACTCGTCGACTGTGTTGTCCTGGATCAAGTTAGACGAACCTTGGGGGACCTTCGTGTGGAACAGAGTGCAAGAAATTCGAAGACTGTCCAGAACAGAACAGTGGCGGCATGTTCCAGGAACCATGAATCCGGCTGACCTGGCATCAAGGGGATGTAGCACAAAACAGTTACTTCAACAGAGATGGTGGGAAGGGCCAAAATGGCTAAAACAATCCACTACACAATGGCCTAGCCCCGAAATTTCAACAAACGATGATGCAGTCTTCCAAGAAAGAAAAAAGAAAGTCAACACTATGACGGTGTTAGAAGACAAGTCCAATACCCAAGAATGGCACCTTGACTATTTCTCAAGTTTCCGTAGAACAGTTCGTATGATAGGATGGATCTTGAGGTTTCTGTATAATTGTAGACAGAAAAATAATAGAAGAACTACCGAACTATCCATTGAAGAAACCACAGAAGCAGAAAAAGTCGTGATGAAGTTCATACAAAAGGAGTGTTTTGTTGGTGAAAAGGATGAAAGATTCAACTCACTATGTGTTTTCATGGATGATGAGGGAGTGATGAGACTGAAAACAAAAATTATATCGCGCAAAGATGATTATGCTTTCCGTTGTCCTGCTACCCTTCCTGAGAAGCATACAGCAGTTCACGCTCTCATTAGGGAGAAGCACAAAGACTTATGTCATGCTGGAACCCAGATTCTGCTCAGTGGGCTCAGACAGAAATATTGGATCCTTGGAGGAAGGAGAACGGTGAAGGGTGCAATTAAAACATGTGTTGTCTGCAGGAGGTACCATGGAAAACATCTTGAAGCAGAACAAACTCATCTCCCCATAGACAGAGTAAGAGAAGCCTCAATTTTTGAAATAACAGGGGTCGACTTTGCCGGGCCTCTGATTTTGAAAGGTGGAGAGAAAGCCTGGGTCTGTCTGTTCACGTGTGCGGTTTTTCGTGCAGTACGCATGGAGCTAGTAACATCTTTGGCTACTGCAACATTCCTCGAAGCTTTTCGGCGCTTCGTGTCCAGACGTGGAAGGCCAATGATTGTCTATAGTGACAATGGGACAAACTTTCAAGGCACCTGCAATATGTTGGAGACAATTCAGTGGGATAAAATTGCTGAATATAGTTCTGTACACCAAATAAAATGGAAATTCAATCCTCCCACTGCAGCATGGTGGGGAGGATGGTGGGAGAGGCTGATTGGTGTCCTCAAACAAATGCTCAGGAAAGTTCTGGGAAAGTCATGTCTGTCGTACCAAGAAATGATGACTGTTCTGTGTGACATTGAAGCTGTCATGAATTCACGACCACTTACTTACCTGTCCAATGATGGAGAAGACTTGACGGCTATCACCCCTGCAATGTTCCTACAGGAAGTCAAGGAGATTGGAATGCCCGATATCGACATGATAGTGGACATAAAACTTGACAGAAGATTCAGGTACAGACAGAAAGTAAAGGAAACATTAAGGGTAAGATTCAGGAATGAATATCTTGGACAGCTAATACAGAAGAACCACATTAGGAAAAGTCATCACAAACCCTGCGTAGGTGAAGTAGTACTGGTAGCCAGTGACAACACGAAGAGACTAGACTGGCCGCTGGCAAGAGTGACGGAGGTCATCCCTGGCAAAGGTGGTGTCGTGAGAGTTGTTCGCTTGGTGACTACAAAAGGAGAGCTACTGAGGCCAGTACAGAGGGTGTATCCACTTGAAGTGACATCTGGAGAAGATCATGCTTTAAGACTGCAAGTTGAGCGGAATGAAAATGAGAAGAAGGAGAAAAATCCAAAGACGGTTAAACCATCTAATAATACTTCTGATCTCATCAAAACCAGTAGTGGGAGAGTGGTGGTTAAACCAAAGAGATATTTTGAGTGACTTATTTATTTCTGTGTTCATTTATTTTGTGAAAATATATGTGTTGTATTATTTTATTGTTTTGTTGAGTTGTTTCCACAACTCAAGGTGGGAGAATGTTGTGTTGGCAGCAAGCACAAGAGTGTAGTGCAGTATCTTTGACATAGTCTTTGATATCAGTGAAGTTCAGTGTCAAAAACAATATGGTGTGTATCGTGTGAATTGTGAACCTTTCCACAACAAATAATAAAATATGCATTCTAGAGGAGTCTATGTGATTTATTGAGAAGTGAACCTAACACCACCCTCACGATGGTATCCTCATCTTGACGCGATGTGGGGGCTTGAGAGTTCAAATGATCCTGCGAGCTATGCCGGCGGGAGCGTAAGCTCCTGGTAGGGCCACCCATGCCGGACAGGTCAAAGGTGATGGGTCAGACTAAGAGGGATACCCTGGTCCTCCAGGTTGGGGGTTGGGCGTAGGGTTAACAACCCTACACTGTAAAAAATCACAATGTTACGGATACCTTACAAGTGCCTCGGAATGCTGATCACCCGATGACGAACCGGCAAAGGAAACGGTTAATGAGAAGGAAAGCGGATATTATGTTAGCGACATGGAATGTGAAAACCCTAAGGAGACCTGGGAAATTGAGAGAGATTAGAGAAGAAATGGGAAAATACCGAGTGGATATAGCTGCACTACAAGAAATACGATGGAAAGGCCAAGGAATGATAGCGTCAGGGGAACATATACTGATGTACAGTGGAGGAAACACCGGTTATGGTGGTACAGGCTTTCTTATACAAAAGTCTGTTAAGTCAAGTGTAATAAACTTCAATGCTATAAATGAAAGAATGTGCTCAGTGCGACTACGAGCAAAGTTTTTTAACATCACCATGTTTTGTGTCTATGCCCCCACAGAAGAGGCAGAAGAAGAAGAGAAGGATAGGTTCTACACTAAGTTGGAGGAGGAGGTCAACAAAGTACAAAGACATGATGTGAAAATAATCCTTGGGGACCTAAATGCCAAAGTCGGGAAGGAAGAGGTGTTCAGAGATATAATAGGGAAGGAAAGTTTGCACGAAGGGAGTAATGACAATGGATTGCGGTTGATAGACTTTGCCATTGGGAAAGAAATGGTGGTGAAAAGTACTTGGCACCCAAGGAAAGATATCAAGAAAGAGACCTGGGTGTCTCCGGACGGAGTTACAAGGAATCAAATAGATCATGTGATTATTGACAAACGACATGCATCGGATGTAATGGAAATAAGTAGTTGTAGAGGAGCAGATGGGGACACAGATCATTACTTGGTAAGAATCAAGTATAGACAAAAAATAGATTCAGCGAGGAAACAAAAAAGTGAAAGGAAGATGAAGCATAATATCGGAAGGCTTCAAAGCAACAAGGAAGTACAAGAGGAGTATAGATTGAAAGTGGGAGAAAACATGGAAAACAACAAGACCCTCTGGGAAGAAGGTAATGTGGAAACTAAATGGGAGTTACTGAGAAACACCATCAGTGAAGTTGCAGAGGAAACGCTGGGGAGAACCGAATTCAAGAAAAATATACAATGGTTCGATGAAGAATGCTCGGAGGCAATCCATGAAAGAAACGAAGCAAGGCAAAGAATGTTGCAACGGAGAACAAGACAGACAGTGGAAGAATATAGAGAGAAAAGGAAAAGGGCAAGCAAGTTAAGTAGGGTTAAGAAAAGGCAGTATGAAAGAGAAAGAATAGAACAATTAGATAAAATGAGGGAGAGTGGGGAGATTCGGAGATTTTATGAAAGAGCAAGAGATTTGAGGAAAGGATTTCAACCAAGAGCAGTCTTTTATAAGGACAAAGAAGGAAATTTTATAGGAGATAAGAACAAGATGCTACAGAGGTGGCAGGAATATTTCACAGAGCTACTCAATGGACGGGGTGAAGAGGAAACCGCAAATGAGGAAGAAGCGGAACATGTAGGGATTGATGAGCAAGAAGAAGTGGAAACACCGTATTTAGAGGAAGTTAGAGATATTATCAAGGAATTAAAGAACAATAAAGCCGCCGGAGAAGACGGAATAGAAGCGGAGTTGCTAAAATTCGGTGGAGAGGTAGTGGTAAAAGCAATACATGAACTAATAAAGGAAGTTTGGACGAAAGAAGAAATGCCCAGGGATTGGACTGTAGGAATAATATGCCCTTTGTATAAGAAAGGGGACAAATCAGTATGTGGCAATTATCGTGGGATTACTCTATTGGACGTAACATATAAGGTGTTCAGTAAGATTTTAGCCTCTCGACTGGAGCGTTGTGTAGAGAAAATATTGGGGGACTATCAAGCTGGATTTAGAAGGAATCGCTCTACAATGGACCAGATATTTGTAGTGAGGCAGATACTGGAGAAGTTTTATGAACATGATAAGCAGCTGGATCAGCTGTATATAGATTTTAAGCAGGCATATGACAGTTTGGATAGAAATGAGATTTTTAAAATTATGAAAGAGTTTAAGATCCCTATAAAATTGGTCAAGCTGACAGAAATGACTATGGAAACCACAATCTGTAAGGTTAGATTAGAACAGGAGATGTCCGAAGAATTCATTGTAGAAAGGGGTTTGCGACAAGGAGATGTAATTTCTACATTACTCTTTAATGTAGCTCTAGAAAAAATAATTCAACAACTGCCAATCAATCCAGGAGGGACCATATTTAACAGACAAGTGCAGGTTATAGCATATGCGGATGATGTAGCATTAATTGCAAGGAACAGTAAAGCATTAGAAGAGAGCTATGTCCTATTGGAAGAAAAGGCACGAAAGTTAGGATTAGAAGTGAATACAAGTAAAACCAAGTATATGAAGATGGGAAACTCCAGAGTGGCAAGAAGAGATCCGTATATTAAATTAAATGGGAAAGAATATCAAAGAGTAGAAGAATTCAAATCTGTATTTGGGTTCAATAATAACTGAGGATAACAGAACATCAGTGGAAATACAAGAAAGAATTAAAAGTGGAAATAGATGCTATTACGCTCTGCAAAGCATGTTTAAATCAAGAAATGTTATTAGGAATACTAAAATAAAAATTTACATTACAATACTAAGACCTGTGGTTATGTATGGATCGGAAGGTTGGGTTCTCAATAGAAGAGAAGAAGAATGGCTGCGAAGATGGGAAAGGAAGATCTTGAGGAAAATATACGGGGCAGTGAGAGAGGAGGAAGGTTGGAGAATAAGGACAAATGTGGAACTACAGGAACTCTTCGGACAGGCAGATATTGTGGTCAAAATTAAGCAGGGAAGGATAAGATGGGCAGGACACGTTCAGAGAATGCCAGAATCACGGAGTGTCAAAAAGGTGCTTACGCAAAGACCGGATGGAAGGAGGAGAAGAGGAAGACCCAGGAGACGGTGGATGGATGATGTGGAAGACGACCTTAGGAGTCTGGGAATCAGGAACTGGAGAAGGAAGGCGGAAGATAGAGATGAATGGAGGCAGGTGATAAAGGAGGCCAAGGTTCTTCAGGGACTGTAGCGCCGACCAGTAAGTAAGTAAGTAAGAACCTAACACCAGCCAACCGTAGCCGGCGATAGAATGGAAGATGATTTCTTGTCACAAATGTAAGTTTACAGAAGAATATTGATACGGTACAGTATTATCAGTGTGTAAGGAAAACATTTGTACATTTTAGACATACTAAATATAAAATACGTACCTTATTGATATGTTATAACGTACGATCTACGATATAGTTTCTGGGTAAATTTCTGATGGCCGATGCTCTCCCTAGTAACGAATAAACAAACAAGGAGTTAGTAATATGTTGCCGTTCATTGTCTGTTCCAAAGATATATTTTGTAATATAAAGTGAGGAAAAAGGATAATTTCACGCTGATGACAATATCAGAAAAAAGGTTTCCAAACTGACCGCTAGGCTCGCTCTTCTTTCACTGCTCGGCTATTAATTTCAAATCAAATAAAGCAGATGAAAATTCATTGGATGAAGGATTTCGGTTTATTTAGTTACTGTTTTCCATATTTGCTGTTAATTTTTGCATATTTTGTTTATTGTGCTTGAAAATATAATGAAAATAATTTTCATGCAGAGAGAATGTTTATTTGATTGTTGCCTTTTATGAATAATAATCGGAGTATTATTTTTAATAATGTAACTTAAACAACCATGAATAAAAATCCCACCCAGAAAGATATCCTCCGTACGCCATTGGGTACCGGAATGTGATAACTGGGTTTAATCCTGCGATTTCAAAAGATTGCAACTCTTCAAAACTACATGCATCTTTATTCCGTGCTGTTTCAATACAAGTTATGAATTAGATGCCTTGATATAATAATAATGGCCTAATATAGTCTAATAATAATAATGCATCTACTCATTACTGACGTTTTAAGCGATGCATTTCTATATGGTGGGTGGTGTTTTACGGCCAGATGATCTTCCTGACATCCAACCTGAAGAGAGATTAAATGAATGAAACTGGGCAAGGAAATGGAAGTAAGCGGCCGTGGACTATTAGAAGGTACCTCCCGGCATTTGCCTGGAGTTGAAAATGGGAAACCAAACCTACATATGCCAAGTCCACAGGTAGCCTAGCGCTGCGCTTTAGCAAGAGTGGCTATCGCTGTCGGTAATTACACCAGTGAGGTAAAGTGCCCGAAAACCGTCCTTTCGCCTTAATTCGTCCCCCAGTTTAACTTCCATGGTCAGTGCTACTATCTTCCGAGAAAAGCAGAAAACTCTTCAGAACCATTCAGCTGACTACTGGCAGTGACACACCTATTTTGTTTTGTTCGTTTAAGTTGTAATTTTTCGATTATAATTACTGAGAGAGGTTGCAAATGCTGGGGTACAATGCTGGTCCTGACACAAGGGCTGAAGCGCAAGATGGCCGCCACGCGAATCCAACCCCATATTGATTGTATGGAGGGAGAGTCATAGCAGGCACAGGGGCTAATGCGCAAAATGGCCGCCGCGCGAGACTGACCCCATGCTAGGCGTATCGAGGGAGAGTCATAGCTGGGCAAGATGGATCCCGAGCGCAATCACCTACTTTGATGGCGCGCTTTTCAAATAGCCTAAAGATGGTGAGCATAGCTTAACCTAACCTAACCTAACCAACCAAACCTGACATAGGCCTACCCTCAGCACACCTAACTTAACCTAACCTCAGCTCACCTAACCTAACCAACTAAACCTCACCTAAAATAACCTAACTTAAGCTAACCTCCAAAGCTCAGACAGGGACTAATGTGCACACCCAAAGTGCATGGGAAACACGCAACTATCCCATGTTTATCCCATGTCTTGTAGAGGGTGAGGTAAAGATAGCGCCGTGGTTACTAGGCAAGGTGACAGCCACGCTCAACGAGCTCAGGATTACAAACTATAATAAGTTAACTATAAATGCTATACCGTACATAAACCTTTATCACAGGTGTATCAACAAGCTTTACAAACTTAGTTAACAAATACACCCCCAAGGTCTTCTCTTCCTTCATAAGGGCACCAAGCATTATAGTTAAGTTTAAATAAGTTAAAGCTTTGTACCTCTCCACCTTTCGCCAGGCTTGAGACCGGCACAAGGGCATAATCCTAGAGACAGAGGAAACACACACACAGGTTTACGGAGAAATTAATCTCGTGCCAGAGGCCTTTTCATTCACACACAGGCACACAGGCTTACGGAGAAATAAATCTCACGCCAGAGCTCTTTCAATATAAGTACAAGGCCTGAGTTTACGTGTGGTAGGATGGCCACTTCCTTTCTACTCCTCATCCCACCAAAACATCTGGCAGGTCCCATTGAACACACCAGTAGGGGAGTGGGGCGGTTTCTAACCCACCCGGCGTTGCTCGGGCGGTGTTCATGTTAAATAATTAATATATGGCGAACCCATGCTCGGATTTTAACAAATGAGTTGTCGTTGGACTCGAGCTGATGGGCGCTTTGCTATGAACTACGTATTAAATTTTTCAAAAAAATTTGAAAAGTTTTGTTTTTGAAAGTAGGCGATAGTTTGCAAACCAAACATGATAGAACGTTGTGCCATAGTGCAAACAAATGGTCTTTATGACCTTTATTTTTATAATAAAACATTTTTATTTTTGATGTTTATTTGAAAACAGTCCTATTTTGAAATTCCTATATTTTGGAAACTAGGAAATTTACAAAAAAGTTTGTTTGAGGTAAATGAATGGTCCCTACCCCCTCTGCCCCCAAAATAAATTTCATGTCTCTAGGGTAAAAATACAAAAAGAGTAGTGTGTTGCAGACAGTTCTACTTACTCTCCTACTTTCATATAAACTTTGCCGATATCTCCCGAACGCATGATCGGATTTTAACGAACAAGGTGTTGTTGGCGTTGGGGTGACGTCCCCTTTGCTAATAATGTGTGTTGGTATTTTTTATTTTATTTTTGAAAATTCTTGATTTTGAAATTGGCGCTATTTTGAAAACGATGAATTTGGGGAAAAAGTTTGTTTGACGTTAATGAAAGGTGGCTATGCCCTCTAGGTGGTCAGCAAGTTTCAAGGGTGTAGGAGGAAAAAATGATAGCCTACTTTCTGGCAAACATTGGCGATAATTGGCGAACGGATGGTCGGATTTTAACGAATGAAGTGTCGTAGGACTCGAGCTGAGTCCCTCTTTGCGCTGAATGTGTGTTGGTATTTTTGAAAAAAAAAATGAAAAATTTTGTTTTTGAAAGTAGGTGATAGGTTGCAAACCAAACATGATAGAACGTTGTGCCATAGTGCAAACGAATGGCCTTTATGACCTTTATTTTTTATAATATTTATTTTTTATTTTTTATCTTTTTTTGAAAAAAAGTTTAATTTTGAAATTCCTATATTTTGGAAACTAACAAGTTTACAAATAAGTTTGTTTAACATAAATGAAAGGTCCCTACCCCCTCTACCATGAAAATAAATGTCAACACAAACTATGCATTTTTTAATAAAGAGTGTTTGTAGACAGAGAGCCGGTAGCGTTTGACGTATGTTACAACGAGGCTATGACTGGCCATTGTGAATACAGGAAATGGCTATTTCAAGGGGAGCGACAAAACGATAGAACGACGGGTCGCTTTTCGATATTTTCCAATGACGAACAAATAAAGGCGAATATTTCGAAAAATCCCTCTTGGCGATCTTTAAACATGTTAGTAAACGGCTAATGGGTAACATGACAAATTAATAATAATAATAATAATAATAATAATGGTATGAGGCAAAGTTGTCAACAACTTTAAGAAGAACATGCTTCGTATGTCTCACTGGCAGCCAGAATGGAAAACAGAATATCTGCTCGAGAGGCCTGCTTGGAGCCTGGCTGGCTGGGTGACAGAATGTGACATGTTATCGCGATTCAGGAATGTGAGCGGACGGCGCAACAAGCCAATGGAAAATTACAGTGACGTAGAGGTCACTTGGAGGTCGAACAATATGACAACAACGTTAGACATAACTCAGTCAGCAACGACAACTCCGCCCCCTACCATTCCCACAGCCAATTGCCGGGTAAGAGCGGTGAGGGGGCGGAGTTAGAGGGTCGGGGAGAGGTGAGGTAAGACAGTATTGAGCTTGTCATTGCACATTGCGTGTCATTCCTGTTTTTAACGTTACTGTGTTAACATATGCCAAGTGTCTTATCTGTATAAAAGTGATTGCATTCGAGTGCATAACCTCAGTTGGTTACAATATTGGATACATTATATATTTGAGGTAAGTGTGGGATTAACACTGTTTAGTTTATTTTAATGCTAATGAATGTTTAAATTATTATTGGTTTACCATTGCATTGATGGTTTGTTATTTTTTTGTTTTAGATAATCTGCATACCTGGTGTGGGAGACAGAAACCCCATTCCACTCGAACCTACGAAAAGGCAAACGCAGGGCTTTTTACAAAGCAAGGTAATTTTTTTTAAATTATATATAAAAACCTGTTTTATTGATATTTTATTTATTTATTTATTTATTTATTTATTTATTTTTGTTTATGAAAGGTGTTATTTGAAATGGATATACTCATGGTGGTTTATTTTATTTATTTTTTAGAGTGCGACCACGACAACCACTATAGAAGTAGCTGTTGAAAACTAGGGACTCCTGTGTTTGAGACCGTTGCTGGAAAGTCTACGGCTGAAAACTTGGGTGAGATTGTTTCTTTTATAATAATCATGTCTTTTGCCACTGCTACCGATACATTAACTTGGGGGCCCCCTGGAGTCCTGTTTCAAGTCACGTGTCTGCTCTGGTCACGTGGTGAATGTTAAAGAGAGTTTAATTCCAAAAAACTTTATTGAATCATGTTTCAAAATTTTTAAAGAACAAATTTGTACAGCGCAAAGGTTGCATACGGCTTTAAAGGTCAATACACAACTCGTGTGCGAATTCATATATATAAAAAAGGACGGTGAGCATTACGTTTTTTTTATTGACAGTAAAATGCAAGAGCTTTTGAAAGCCAATAATCTGAACGAGTGGTATCAAAGCCATGTGATGAATGCCTTGCTATCAAAATTTGATAAACTGCAACAAGGACCCAGTGGTTTAGCGTTAGACAAAATCCATTACCTACAAATCAGCATATGTCATTTCAACCCGTTGAATGCTGGGTCTAGCTATATTAAAACACCACCAGCAATAGCTTCAAAAAAGGCTGTGGTGAATATAAAGAACCATGACAATGATTGCTTCCTGTGGTGTGTGGCTGGATATTTGCAGCCAGCACAACGTCACTGTGAGAGACTAGGAATGTACAAGGCCTAGTTTAATGAATTAAAACAAACATTAAATTTAACTAGAGTGTCGTTCCCTGTGGACTTAACAGAGATCCATAGGTTTGAACAAGATAACCAGGACTTTTCGTTCATGGTGTATGGCCTTGATGGTGATGAGATTGTGGGTCCTCTTTATGCCACAAAAGAACCGAAACGACATCACATTCATCTTTTATATTTAACTGTGGGAGAAGTGAATCACTATTGCCTGATTAAAAGCTTGAAAAGATTGCTATGCAGTCAAATGTCTAAGGACAAGCGTCCAAAACATATTTGTGATCGTTGCTTGCAATTTTTTTAAACTCCTACGCTTTTGAAACGTCAAAGGGTAGATTGCGTTTCTCAGGAAGCGGTGAGATTGATATTGCCACAAGTTTAAGGACATTCATAAGCGTGACACTGTTCCCTATGTGGTGTATGCAGATTTCGAAGCACTCACTACACCCATGGCGGGATGTGAACCAGATCCCACCATTAGCTCAACCACACCCATTCAAAAACATGAACCTTTTGCCATAGGATTTAATGATGTGTGTGCCTATGACCCCACACAATCCGTTAACAAATACTGTGAGGGGCCAGATTGTGCCAGATGGTTTTTGGATGAACTTGTTAAGTTGGCCGACCATGTACAGGGATTACCGGACCACCCAGTACCCATGAGCCTAACTCCAGAACAGCAGCAGCAGTATCAGCATGCCACGACATGCCATGTTTGCGAAAAGCCACTGATCAGTACTGAAGACACCGTTCGTGATCACTCACACTTTACGGGAGAGTTTCGTGGAGCTGCGCACAGCAAATGCAATTTAAACTTTCCAGCTCCTCTTTTCATCAGTGTCTTTTTCCACAATCTGGCGAATTATGACATTCAGTTTTTGATTCGTAAATTAGGTCATGTCAACAAGGGCTTGTTTACCAATATTACCCAAAACCATGAGCGTTTTACAGCCCTGAGATGGCGGTTGAGCGACTTTAGCATTCGATTTTTGGATTCCTTTAAGTTTATGTCATCCTCGCTAGACAGCCATGTGAATGGCTTGAATGAGGAGGAATTAAAAAATACCAGAATGCATTTTAATGATCCTAAGCAATTTCAATTGTGCATTCGGAAAGGTATATTCCCGTATGATTTCTGCAACAGCTGGGACGTGTTAAAGCAAAAAAAAGAACTCCCACCACAAGACAAATTTTACTCAAAACTAACACGCAGTACCGTTTCCGATGAAGACTGTGCACATGCATGTCAAGTTTGGCGAGTGTTTGACATTAAGACGCTAAGTGAATATGCTATGCATTACCTATAACTGGCTGTATTGCTGCTCACCGGTGTGTTTCAAAAATTCCGTGAGTTGTGTCAAAACATTTATGGTCTTGACCCGGCTCACTATTATACGAGTCCTGGGCTCTCGTTTGATGCTGCTTTGAAATACACTCAAGTGGAATTGTATTTACTCACTGATGTAGACATGGTTCTATTTTTCGAAAAGGGCATTCGTGGTGGCTTTGTGTCGCTTAACCAGCGACAAGCCGAAGCGAACAATGTCTACATGCCTGATTATTCACCAGACAAACCAGAATCGTACTTAATGTACTATGAAGTGAATAATTTGTACGGCTACGCCATGAGTCAGCCTTTGCCCTAAGGGAAGTTTGCTTGGCAGACAGAGAAACAAGTGTCGGAATTTGTTGTGAACATGGCAAGCCATGAAACAGGTCGTGGATATGTCTTAGAAGTGGATATTGAATATCCCTCATCCTTGTATGATGAACATGCCGATTTCCCATTCTGCCTAGAGCAAATGGTCCCCCCTGACAGTAAAGTGAAAATTGAAAAACTCATGGGTACACATTACAACAAAAATCGGTATGTGCTACATATCCAAATGTTGGTGCAATGCCTAGCCCAAGGTTTGGTGTTGAACAAAATCCAGAGGGGGATTTCTTTCGCCCAAAAACCATGGCTCAAGCCATACATGCAACTCAACACAGAGCACCGACATGTGGCAACACTACAGTTTGAAATTAATTTTTTTAAATTAATGAACAACTGCATCTATGGCAAGTCAATGGAGAATGTCCGCAAATAACGCGACATTAAATTGGTGAATGTCTGGGAGGGGCAGTGGGGTGCCCGGCGATACATTGCCAAGCCAAATTTCAAATCGATCAAAATTATGGATGATGATTTGGCCACTATTGAAATGAGTAGGACCAGTGTGACCATGAATAAGCCCATTTACTTGGGCCAAGTCATTTTAGACTATTCTAAATCGGTCATGTATCGATTCCACTATAAGTTTGCCAAACGCCATTTTGAGGACGTATCTCTTTTTATATGGATACGGACTCATTTATTTACCACATTCGCCACTGCAACCCCTATGACGCCATGAGGCAGCATAGTGACTGGTTCGACACCTCTTGATATAGCGCTGACAACATGTTTCAGCTACCCATAAAAACAAGAAGGTAATGGGCGTTTTAAAGGATGAATGCGGTGATTCCTTCATGACGGAATTCGTAGGTTTGGCCTCGAAAATGTTCCAGGTACGTCATGTCGTCATTCTATTTTCGAATGGAGTGCCGAGCGGAGTTTTAACTAGCGCTCATGGGCGGAGATCCAATCGGAGGAACGCGCGCGCCAGCGTGGCCAATGAGAAAACGCCGAATGTGTTGGAACATTATTTAGCTACCTATTTCTTTATGCTGGAAAGAAGAATGTTATGACACGACGTACCCATGAATTTACACTAATTATTTTTAAGGAATCAGGATGAAAGCATAACGCACTCTCAAGGAAGTTTGGAGTATGACATGACTTCAGACTCACGTGACGCGCCTTAGCGTTATACAGGGTGTTACAAAAAGGTACGGCCAAACTTTCAGGAAACATTCCTCACACACAAAGAAAGAAAATATGATATGTGGACATGTGTCCGGAAACGCTTAATTTCCATGTTAGAGCTCATTTTATTACTTCTCTTCAAATCACATTAATCATGGAATGGAAACACACAGCAACAGAACGTACCAGCGTGACTTCAAACACTTTGTTACAGGAAATGTTCAAAATGTCCTCCGTTAGCGAGGATACATGCATCCACCCTCCGTCGCATAGAATCCCTGATGCGCTGATGCAGCCCTGGAGAATGGCATATTGTATCACAGCCGTCCACAATACGAGCACGAAGAGTCTCTACATTTGGTACCGGGGTTGCGTAGACAAGAGCTTTCAAATGCCCCCATAAATGAAAGTCAAGAGGGTTGAGGTCAGGAGAGCGTGGAGGCCATGGAATTGGTCCGCCTCTACCAATCCATCGGTCACCGAATCTGTTGCTGAGAAGCGTACGAACACTTCGACTGAAATGTGCAGGAGCTCCATCGTGCATGAACCACATGTTGTGTCGTACTTGTAAAGGCACATGTTCTAGCAGCACAGGTAGAGTATCCCGTATGAAATCATGATAACGTGCTCCATTGAGCGTAGGTGGAAGAACATGGGGCCCAATCATGACATCACCAACAATTCCTGCCCAAACGTTCACAGAAAATCTGTGTTGATGACGTGATTGCACAATTGCGTGCGGATACTCGTCAGCCCACACATGTTGATTGTGAAAATTTAAAATTTGATCACGTTGGAATGACGCCTCATCCGTAAAGAGAACATTTGCACTGAAATGAGGATTGACACATTGTTGGATGAACCATTCGCAGAAGTGTACCCGTGGAGGCCAATCAGCTGCTGATAGAGCCTGCACACGCTGTACATGGTACAGGAACAACAGGTTCTCCCGTAGCACTCTCCATACAGTGACGTGGTCAACATTACCTTGTACAGCAGCAACTTCTCTGACGCTGACATGAGGGTTATCGTCAACTGCACGCAGAATTGCCTCGTCCATTGCAGGTGTCCTCGTCGTTCTAGGTCTTCCCCAGTCGCGAGTCATAGGCTGGAATGTTCCGTGCTCCCTAAGACGCCGATCAATTGCTTCGAACGTCTTCCTGTCGGGACACCTTCGTTCTGGAAATCGGTCTCGATACAAACGTACCGCGCCACGGCTATTGCCTCGTGCTAATCCATACATCAAATGGGCATCTGCCAACTCCGCATTTGTAAACATTGCACTGACTGCAAAACCACGTTCGTGATGAACACTAACCAGTTGATGTTACGTACTTTTGTGCTTGATGCTCGTACTGTAGAGCAATGAGTCGCATGTCAACACAAGTACTGACGTCAACATTACCTTCCTCCAAATGGGCCAACTGGCGGTGAATCGAGGAAGTACAGTACATACTAACGAAACTAAAATGAGCTCTAACATTACGTCAACATTACCTTCCTTCAAATGGGCCAACTGGCGGTGAATCGAGGAAGTACAGTACATACTAACGAAACTAAAATGAGCTCTAACATGGAAATTAGGCGTTTCCGGACACATGTCCACATAACATATTTTATTTCTTTGTGTGTGAGGAATGTTTCCTGAAAGTTTGGCCGTACCTTTTTGTAACACCCTGTATAAGAAGTGAGGAGCGTGTACACAGTCTACAAGATACAGTATACAGTATTCAGTATCGAAGCTTAGCTTGTCTCTCTGATCCAGTATGAGGAAGTGCGGTCTAGATGTGTAAAAGTGAACGTCAACGCCGAGAAGGTTACGGGCTGTCCAGATCCGCGGAGCGGAATATTCTGGAAGGCCTGGAAACTTTCTAAGTGTAAGCTACGACCGCATTGTTTTGGAATGCTGGACTTAGAATTCTTCAAACAGAAATGAGTTAAAACATTATTAATATTGTGAACTGTTGTGTTAGAAGTGCTAGTCGTTAGATATGGGCCAGTAACTTTGTTTTTGGACAGTGCATTACATTTGTGTGTGGAGACAGTGAATGGAACTTACAGGCAGCAATTAAGTGAAGCAAATATTTCAAAGTATTACCGCATTGAAGAACATGTATGGTGAGGTTGAGGATATCAGTCCACAACACTTTAAATTTAACCACCTGTTAATCGAGGGTATCAAGGTCGTAATACCCATTAATCAATTTTGGCCATGTGCAAGAGGACTTCTAGAGAGGCATCACCAGTTTATGCAACCATCAGCCGTGCGTACTCAGGACTTTGAAATTCTTTGTGCAACTCTTAGCCGAGCATGCTTAGCGCAGTGTGAGATACCAGTATCTAATGGAACGAGTAACCATAAGGTTTAAGGACAGTAAATGACACTCTAAAATCATGTGTGCGGAACATCGTGAACACCTTACGAGTTGTATATTGGGACTTTTTGATGCAATGACCATGCACTAAAAACCAAGGATGGGTTAGACAAAAGGAAATGAAGAACATTTCTTCCCATGCGGGAAGCCGGAGAAAGGACATCGCCGATACCAGCCCGTGAGGGAAAGTTCCAGAACATCGTGATGGGGCAGGCAGATAGAGCGGTACCCGAGGTCACTGGAAGTGTGGACCAGGGCGTGGTACGGATTTCGTGGACAATTGCTTGCGCCACTTGGAGAAACTATTTGCTGAAAATTTCACCACCTGGCAGACGGTACAAATCTACACCATGGATGATTTGGAAGTAAGATCTCTACATGTTATTGTAGTCATGCTGTAGTCTAATCATGTTGTATTTTCCCAAACTTATAGGTCAGTGTATTCTAGAATTTATTTTTCGATTTCTGAACAAGTCGCATGAGTTCAGCCAAGCAGTGATTGTCAGTAAACAGTTTCTTTCCTGTTTCTATTTAGTAACATTGTGCGGATATTATCGCATCGTTTTCGCTTCCTGATACGTAACAGTGATAGGAGTAATATTGCTTATTCATGAGTAGATATATTGAATGAGGAATTATTTAATAAATATTAGGCAATTGATAATAATCATAATTGAGTACATGAATTCTTGAGTATAGGGATAGTGGGAAGCAAATAATAATAATAATAATTAAATAATGGTAAATTAATATCAGTGATGAATTATTACCACAAATGGAATTAATAATAATAATAATAAATGAGTAAAAATTATTAAGAATGATCATGATGTTTGAATATGTTCAGATGTGGAGTTGGAAACATGAAACAATAGTTGTCAATTAAATTAGTTGTAAAATTTATTTGTTTATTTATAAATAGCTCAGACCAGATGATGAATAATAATTCCAAGTTGGATAGGGGATAATATTTCAAGTAACAGCTAAAAGTAGTTGAGGACTGAGTTAACTAAAGATGGTTTTTTGAGTATAATTAATGAAAGTTAATATCCCTATTGCTGTCGGAAATAATGACAAATCATATCGTGACAAATGTGTAATCTTGGAGTTTGGCTATCAGTTTTCTAAATGGGCATGTCGTGGACATTGCACCGATAGGTAATGTGATATTTGGGCATCAGGCAATGGAGCTTGAATGCGCCATGAATTTTGGAGTAATGGTTGTTGTTAATAATGAATATGTAGGACACTCAGTGAAGATTCATTTTTCTGAATGCATAACTATGTGGTTAAAGGAGGTCACAATAGATCTGAAATACAAAGGGAATCATTTCTTTCATGTATAATCAAATGCCATCTGATTCAGTTAAGGTCAGAATGATACGTCTTGCTACTGATCTGAAAATTACGAGGGAGGGTTATTTCATTGGGATACGATCAAATCTTTAATTTATGACATGCTGATAATTATGTATAAATAATTTTTGCAATAGTTTCTTGATATTGCGAGTTAATTATTCATGAGTGGATAAATTATGATATTTGGTGGATAGTGAAGCATATATTAAAGTATTTTCTGAATAATGTCAAACCGAAGTGAAATAGATTTTTTGCAGTGCCTCGTGTGAAAAATAAATTGGTAACAAATGTGTAAATAATAAGCAACTTACATTTATAAATGAATGTGGACATGATGGACACGCTTAAATATTAAGACATTTACCCAGTAGGAAGTGCATTTAGATTATTTTCTTTCTTTCATATCAGGAATCGCACTGATATTAATACACCCTGCAGAGTTAGGTAGGAGTGTGTTTTCTACTTGTGACATGATTTTCTACATTTATTTAATAAAAGTGGTGTGTGTTTTTAGGAAATTTTGTGTGTTATTCGTCCTTACCATATTCAGGCGTGAGTCTCAGACACCGTTCAGCACCACCTAGCCCTTACCCGTTAACCCCTTAGATTTTCCGAGTCTTGTGTTCAACTGTCTTCGAGCCTCCCGCATATGTAGGCGTTTGTCCTCGGATAAACGGGCACATAGAATATAGAAGGGTAGTTGGCGCCCAACCTGCGGTTCGATTGGTCCGCATTTATGTGTGGCAATCGTGTTCACACATATTTGTATAGGGCACTTGACGTTTTTGGTCTCGCACTAGCGACCAACGTTCAAGCAGGTTAGGTTTGAGATTTGACCATCTGTCACTCCTAATTTCCTTTTCTTGTTGATGTTTTTGGATTAAATGTAGATTTTCGTAGTTTTTGATAGGAACATAGAAAATGTACAGATAGAAGTTCTTTTTGTCTAGTGCCGGTTTATTTAGTTAGGGCACCCACTTTTATTTGTTTGGGAATACACTTGACTACTACATTGGCCGATAACCTCGATGTTAGGCCCCTTAAAACAACAACAACAACAATGACTACTACATAGTATTTAAGTTAGTTTTAAGTCTTTCATCCATTTTCTTGGTCTATCGTATCATATTTCTCAAAATGGAAGAGTTAGGTTTATTGCTACAGAGTGTGTCTGCTCAAATGCTGGAGCAAGATCGATATTTAGAGTCTAAATTAGAGTCAAAAATGTCTGAAATATCAGGACAAAATAAGTCATTAGAATCTAAAATGTCTAAAATGTCTGGTCAAAATAAATCATAATATCTAAAATGTCTGAAATGTCAGAACAAAATAATTCATTAGAATCTAAAATGTCTGAACAAAGTGGATCATTTTCAGATCAAAATAAGTCATTAGAATCTAAAATATCAGATCAAAATAAATCTTTGGAATCTAAAATGTTAGAACAAAATAGGTCATTAGAGGAAAATTTGAAATTTAGCTTCTTGAAAGAACTAAAAGCCAATATAGAGGATTTAGAAGAAAGATGGTCAGAATCATTAGAAGCGAAAATAGGGGAGAATGTTGTTGATTTAGAAAAGAGGTTAAATGATCCGACTTACAGGGTTCAGGAAAATTTAGCGTAGAAGCCCGTGTAATTGATGGTGCTAAACAGGCTCGAGAACTCACTAAAATGAATCATGAAGCGATTAAGAAGGATTTGCTCACGACAGAGGGTAGGATAGAGAAAAAACATGACTAGAGTACAGGAAAACATGGCGGCAATGGAAATCCGGGTAATGAAAGATTCGAATGACATGTTTAGGAAAGTCACCGAGAAAATCACTACGGATTTTCACGAAATAGTCTCCAATGAACTTAAGAATAGCATAGTCATGGAATTAAGAAGGGGGGTAAAGGAGAAGGTCACAGAGAAAGTCCGGAAGGAGGTTAGTTCCGACATTAATGAGGAAGCACTCACGGAGATCAAAGACTTGCGTAGTTCAGTTGAAACCAACATAAAGGTTATTAACAAAGATCTGGAAGTACTGCAATTGGACGTGCGGAAGTTAAATGAGCAAGTAACAGATAATATGACGAAGCAATGGGGAATAGATGAATCACTCAATGAAGAGATTAGAAAAGACATTGAAGAACTCAAGTCAGGATTGAAACTAACGATAGGATTTCACTGACACCGATATCGAGTCAGGAATTGAGGGCGAACATTGATGAGGAAACCTCACCTTTCACTCATGAAAAATTTGTAGCAGATGGCCGAGAGAGTATGACAAATTGAGGGAAAGTTAGCTGAGATAAAATCTAAGCGCACAGAGCCAGTAACGCCACAGAACACGAGTATAGCGTTCGGTGCCTCACCATTAGCAGATTCTACCCATGTAACAATTGTAAAAGCTTCTGAAGACAAGTCCAACAAATTTAATGGGGTTGGCACTGTCACACAAGTCGAGTTTCTCAGAGATGTTAAAGACTACCTGAGGGATACAAAAGTAACCCGGGAGAGGGAGATCAGGATTATAGGAAAGTTTTGGACGGACCAGCTCTCGTTTGGCTCCGCGCTTTCAAAACCAATATGCACAATTACGACGAGTTTGCGCAGGTGTTGATGAGACGATTTTGGTCACCAGAAATCCAACAAAACGTCAGATCCGAATTGTACGCCAACGGTGCGTAATATCTCAGCCTACGAAGTACGCGAATTATTTCACAAATCAACTCGCCAGACTAAAATGCCTACAAACTGCAATGCCGGAGCATGAACGTACTGTAGCCTTGACGCGACAATTCGCAGCTGACGTACAGCGCACTTTGATTGCTGCAGGTATCACTTCTTTAGGAGAGTTTGACGAGATTCCTCAACAACTATACCATTCCAGTGCTCAATTTTTTCAACGGAATGTAAAGTCAGACGCACACTCTGTCAACGTCATCGTGGTCGATCATCAGGTGCAGACGATAGGGGAAGATAGGAATCAGAGACAAACTCGAGGAGAGTATTTACCCCGAAGAGAATTTTTCCGAAACTATGGGTGTAATTCACTTTATGATCGAAGAGGAGACCAGATTTATCAAAATAATATGAATAGGAATAATTGGAATCAAAACCAGGGCAGAGAAAATATATTATAACTCACGCCAACAACCAACGGATAATAGAACTCAAATCTCACGTCAAGAGCTAGAGCAACGTCATCAAGCAAGCCAGGAATTCTTGGGTGAATTGAGGTCTAAAACTTACGACAACGCTTAACCAGGACCATCAGGGTTACAACAGGATAAAAATGAAAGAAGAACGCAAAGTTGGAATCGCCCCAACCAGGCAGATCAACAATAATTCCATTTCTTTTCCCGCACGATTTACTGAAAATCATAAGGAAGATGCAGCGTAAAATAACGACATGACGAAGAAATGAAAAATAAAACCTTATACTCAAGTTTTTATTTTTATGACGGTAGGGGGTGTATGTACCCGTGGTCCAAGGACGTCTTGTCATCATCCTATTTTTGAATGGAGCGCCGAGCGGAGTTTTGCACTAGCGCTCATGGGCAGAGATCCAATCGGAGGAACGCGCGCGCCAGCGTGGCGAATGAGAAAACGCCGAATGTGCTGGTACATTATTTAGCTACCTATTTCTTTATGCTGGAAAGAAGAAGGTTATGACACGACGTAGCCCATGAATTGACAATAATTATATTGAAGGGATCAGGATGAAAGCATAACGCACTCACAAGATATGAAGGAAGTTTGGAGTATGACATGACTGCAGACACGTGACGCGCCTGATGGTATATAAGAAGCGAGGAGCAGACAGCGTGTACACAGTCTACAAGATACAGTATACAGTATTCAGTATCGAAGCTTAGCTTGTCTCTCTGATCCAGTATGAGGAAGTGCGGTCTAGATGTGTGAAAGTTAACCTTCACGCCGTGAATGTTACGGGTTGCCGAGATGCGCGGAGCGGAATATTCTGGAGGGACTGGAAACTTTCTAAGTGTAAGCTACGACCGCATGGCTTGTGGAATGGTGGACTTAGATTTCTTCAAACAGAAGTGAGTTAAAACATTATTAATATTGTGAACTGTTATGTTAGAAGTGCTAGTCGTTAGATATGGGTCAATAACTTTGTTTTTGGACAGTGCATTACATTTGTGTGTGGAGCCAGTGAATGGAACATACAGGCAGCTATTTAGTGAAGCAAATATTTCAAAGTATTACCGCATAGGAGAACATGTATGTTGAGGTTGAGGATATCAGTCCACAACACTTTAAATTTAACCACCTGTTAATCGAGGGTATGAAAGTCGTAATGACCATGAATCAATTTTGGCCATGCGCAAGTGGCATTTAGAGAGGCATTACCAGTTTATGCAACCATTAGCCGTGCGTAATCAGGACTTTGAAATTCTTTGTGCAACTCTAAGCCGAGCGTGCTTAGTGCAGTGTGAGATACCAGTATCTAATGGAACGAGTAACCATATGGTTTAAGGACAGTAAATGACACTCTAAAATCATGTGTGCGGAACATCGTGAACATCTTACGAGTTGTATATTGGCACTTTTTAATACAATGACCATGCACTAAAAACCAAAGATGGGTTAAACACAAGGAAATGAAGAAAGGACATCGCGGATACCAGCCCATGTGGGAAGCCGGAGAAAGGACATCGCCGATACCAACCTGTAAGGGAAAGTTCCAGAACATCGTGATGGGGCAGGCAGATAGAGCGGTATCCGAGGTCACTGGAAGTGTGGACCAGGGCGTGGCACGGATTTCGTGGACACCTGCTTGCGCCACATGGAGGAACAATTTGCTGCAATTTTCACCACCTGGCAGACGGTACAAATCTACACCATGGATGATTTGGAAATAAGATCTCTACATGTTATTGTAGTCATGCGGTAGTCTAATCATGTTGTATTTTCCCAAACTTATAGGTCAGTGTATTCGAGAATTTATTTTTCGATCTTTGAACAAGTTGCATGAGTTCAGCCATGCAGTGATTTTAAGTAAACAGTTTCTTTCGTGCTTCTATTTAGTAACATTGTGTGGATATTATCGCATCGTTTTCGCTTCCTGATTCGTAACAGTCATATGAGTAATGTTGGTTATTCATGAGTAGATATTTTGAATGAGGAATTATTTAATAAATATTAGGCAATTGATAATAATCATAATTGAGTACATGAATTCTTGAGTATAGGGATAGTGGGAAGCAAATAATAATAATAATAATAATAATAATAATAATAATAATAATAATAATAATAATAATAATGAAATAATTGTAAATTAATATCAATAATGAATTATTACCACAATTGGAATTAATAATAAAAATAATAATAAATGAGGAAAAATCATTAAGAATGATCATGATGTTTGAATATGTTCAGATGTGGAGTTGGAAACATGAAACAATAGTTGACAATTAAATTAGTTGTAAAATTTATTTGTTTATTTATAAATAGCTCAGACCAGATGATGAATAATAATTCCAAGTTGAATAGGGGATAATATTTCAAGTAACAGCTAAAAGTAATTGAGGCCTGAGTTAACTAAAGATGGTTTTTCGAATATAATTAATGAAAGTTTATATCCCTATTGTTGTCGGAAGTAATGACAAATCATATCTTGACAAATGTGTAATCTTGGAGTTTGGCAACCAGTTTTCTAAATGGGCATGTCGTGGACGTTGCACCGATAGGTAATGTGATATTTGGGCATCAGGCAAAGGAGCTTGAATGCGCCATGAATTTTGGAGTAATGGTTGTTGTTAATAATGAATATGTGGGACACTCAGTGAAGATTCATTTTTCTGAATGCATAATTATGTGGTTTAAGGAGGTCACAATAGATCTGAAATACAAAGGGAATCATTTCTTTCATGTATAATCAAATGGCATCTGATTCAGTTAAGGTCAGAATGATACGTCTTGCTACTGATCTGAAAATTACGAGGGAGGATTATTTCATTGGGATACGTTCAAATCCTTAATTTATGACATGCTGATAATTATGTATAAATAACTTTTGCAGCAGTTTTTTGATGTTGCTAGTTAATTATTCATGAGTGGATAAATTATGATATTTGGTGGTTAGTGAAGCATATATTCAAGTATTTTCTGAATAATGTCAAACCGAACTGAAATATATTTTCTACAGTGCCTCGTGTGAAAAATAAAATGGTTACAAATGTGTAAATAATAATCAACGTACATTATTTTATAAATGAATGTGGACATGATGGACACGCTTAAATATTAAGTCATTTACCCAGTAGGAAGTGCATTTAGATTATTTTCTTTCTTTCGTATCAGGAATCGCACTGATATTAATACACCCTGCAGATTTAGGTAGGAGTGTGTTTTCTCCTTGTGACCTGATTTTCTACTTTTATTTAATAAAAGTGGTGTGTGTTTTTTAGGAAATTTTGTGTGTTATTCGTCCTTACTATATTCAGGCGTGAGACTCGGACACAGTTCAGCACCACCTAGCCCTTACCCGTTAACCCCTAAGATTTTCCGAGTCTTGTGTCCAACTGTCTTCGAAGCTCCCGCATATGTGGGCGTTTGTCTACGGATAAACGTTCACAACACCAAGGCTTCCCATTATGGCTGCCACATTTCCAAACACGGCACGTGCCAACTTCATCAATACATCCCATTTTCTTCATATCCAGGGTAGAATATACTTCTTTCTTGAACTCTGATAGCTCAGAAAATTGGCTCAATCTAGCCTCCTCGTCTTCAGCAATAAATCACATAAAATTCCCCAGCCTGAGACGACACAAATTACGTTGTTATACAATCTTAGGACGGAGTCCTTGTCTCAAAATGGCTGAAAATAAAAGACAGTCATTATGCGCCCGTTTCCAATTTTTTACAGCCTATCAGAAGTGCCTTCTTGAGGACGACAATGTCACATATAAGATTGTATTCACACAACACTAATCTTATTAATTTGGCGATAACGGATATATATACTTTTATTTGTCTTTCAGGAGTTAATTTGTGTTACATTAGGAATCTTTGGTTGCCACATATTGAAGAAGCGAGAAACGCGCATGGCGCTCTAGTGGCAATTTCATAAGTACTGACCGATGATCACTAAAGAGTGGTGACCTCTGACGGCCACGGAGGAAACTCAAATGCCACGCCGCTCTCCAATTTAAATGAAATAGGACCGATATGTAATAGACGATAAATTAACTTTGAGACAATTAGATTATCATGTTTCTGAAACATTTCGGTGCATTCCTATGCAAATAAAATCATTTTACATGAATCACCCTGTAGTTAGTAGTGGTAATGGAAGTTACCATCGTCAGCATTAGGGGCTGATGAGGTGAAATATCACTCATGGTGGTTTGGATTCCACATAACAAGGACGTAACGTGGCTTATGATCACAAAATTAGTGGTCTCTTGAAACAACAAGCCTCCTTCCTGATAGGCCACGGCCACTACCTGTTCAGTGAAATAAATTTTAGTTCTAATGTACCTGTAAATTAAGTAATTATAATTTTACCTTTCATGGCTCAATTCCACACAAAGCGGTCTATGTTGTGCAAGTTGTGCATGATATTATCTGACTTATATTTTAGAGCACTGAGATATTTCAAAAAATTATATTAAATGAACCTCTTGGATGAATTCTTATAAATTGTACTTGCCAGAAACTTAAATAGAGTTCAAACTTTAAATTATTTTTGTAAAGGGTGGGGAAAGGCCAAAAACTATTGACAATAAGGACTCTTATCATACCACATTCCTATGAAGATTTCAGCACATATCCATAAAATTAATTATAATTACATCACAGTAAAATGTTTTCTTTATAACAAAGCCCATTTAATATAATCTGTAGTTTACATGAACTATCAAAGGAATTCCGGACATTGTTCATAATATGAGTTACATGTAGGTTTTATGTGTTTCAGAGCCACTTCCATTGAAGGAAAGGAGAGAGCCTCATGTAGAGACTCTGAAGAAAAAAATAGTCTACAAGAATGGTGTTATCGGATCCAAACCCTGTTGGCGCTAGACAAAGAATTACATGTTAAGCTACTCAGGAGAAATAATATGAAGTTAAAGGAGCAGGAATTGAGAGTACAGGAAAAAATGAAAATCCACAGCCTGCTTCCAGTCTCCGACCGGGTCAGGAATGGAATGAATGAAGCCCCCATCTAGCGGCGAGGATATGGACTGTGCCGGCTGCCGAGGCCTGACGCACTCCTCTGGGGCAATGATTAAGTGAATGACAGATGAAATGATAATGGAGAGTGTTGCTGGAATGAAATTTTGACAGGGAAAACCGGAGTAACCGGAGAAAAACCTGTCTGCCTCCGTTTTGTCCAGCACAAATCTCACATGGAGTGACCGGGATTTGAACCACGGACTCAGCGGTGAGAGGCCGGCATGCTGCCGCCTAAGCCACGGAGGCTAATTGAGAGTACAGGAACAGTTACTAAAAGTACATATGCTGAAATTAATTCTGAAACAGCAGACTTCCTGTCCCAAATGAAATGTATTTATTAATTGTATAGTATATAGTATGCAAATAAATACCTATGAAAATGAACTCTTGCATTATTTAAAATAAAAAGCAAACAGCTGCTGAACTTTTCATTCATTCATTCATTCGTTTATTTGCAATTGGGGGTGTGTCCCCCGGTGGCAAATTAGATATACATAACAAATATCTAACTGTACATAACAATTCACTAGCAATTAAACTGGAGTATTTACACAAATAGTCAGTCTTTTCTCTTACACACCTACGGTATATGTTTGGGGAAAGGCTTTAAGACTGCGGCAGGTAGAGAGTTCCAATTATCAATGGCACGGTTTACGAAAGAATATTTACCATAATTTGTTCGCTGTGGTCGGCCCTTAACTTTGAAAGGATGATCGCTCCTACCCATGTAAGTAGGCTTTTCCATACGTTTGCTAAGCTCACCCCATGCTGGTTGATTTGTATACGTGTTGTACATAGCGCAGAGTCTAGATTTCATCCTCCTAGCCTCAAGTGATTCCCACCCAAGTTTCTTTAACATACGGCTCACACTGCTCCTGGGATTAAAGTCACTGAGCACAAATCTAGCGGCCTTTCTTTGTACCATTTCCAACTCATTTATGAGCCCTACTTGATATTCCAGAATAGGTCTTACAAGTCACAAATATCCTAATTCTTTAGCAGAGGTACTACTTCCTTTTAATACCCTCATTACAAAGTGCAGGGATTTGTAAGCTTTAGAAACTATACATCCTATATGACTACTCCATTTCATATCATTTCTTACGTGAACGCCCAAATATTTGCAGGAATCTTCTTCTACAAGTATTTCCGAGCCAATGTTATATTGAAAATCTTGCCTTCGCACTTTCCCTTTTTTTATTAGACTACATTTTCTTGTGTTCATTTTCATTTTATTTTCAATCGCCCACTTATAGACCAGGTTCAGGTCATCTTGAAGTACTGCATTGTCTTGTGAGTCATGTATCTTTCGATATATTACACAATCATCCGCAAACAATCTACAGTCACTGCGAATCCCATTTGGTAAGTCATTTATAAACGCCAAAAATAACAAAGTTCCGATTACGCTGCCCTGAGGGATACCCTACGTTACAGTAATTTCATCCGAGAATCGGCCTTCAACTTTCACTTTCTGGGAACGACCCGTCAAAAATTCTTGGATCCATAAAATTACTCTTCTAGCAATCTTCGTCGAAGCTAATTTATGGAGTAGCATGTCATGCGGCACGACATCAAATGCCTTTGCAAAATCTATAACTATGGTGTCGACTGAAACTCCATCGTCTAACGATTCGCTAATATCTTGAAAAAGTGATAGCATCTGACTCTCGCATGAGTGACCTTTCCGAAATCCATGTTGCCGATCATTAAACCATGATAATGTTTCCCACTGTTCCCTCAAGTAGTCCCAAATGAGATGTTCCATCTGTTTACAAACGATGGACGTAAGACTAACCGGCCAGTAGTTGCCCAATTCAAGTCTGCTCCCTCCCTTAAATATTGGGACTACCGTAGCTTTTTTCCAGTCATCCGGGATTTGCGCATTGTTTATGGACACATCCAAGTATCGTGCCGCGGCCCTACCTCCTAGTTTAAGTACTTCACTAACAATATTATCAGGACCCTTCGATATATTGTAACGTAATTTTTGTATTAGCTTTACAATTGCTGACTGGTTTATTTGGAGAAGTGGAGCCTGATCCACCGTTAAGGTCCAACACACAGCTATTGGATTTATTGAACACACTACCATAAAATACATTTAATTAATTAGCAATGGCCTGCTTCTCAGTAATTAATTTACCGTCACCGGACATTATCATCGACAAATTATTTGAATTTCCCTTTCTTCTCCTAACATAACTGTAAATTTGTATCCACCCTTCGCCTCCCGAACCAAGTAAACCTTGCATATAATTGTCATGAGCGGCCCTCTTTTTTTAAGACGAGCTCTCTTGATAAGGACTTAAATTTCAACATATACTTGTCACTATCATGTCTTTTATTGTATAATTTCCTAATTTTCCGTTTAAGACTCATGATTTCCCGTGTGTAATACTCAGGATCTGGGTTTTGTTTCAGTAATTTAAATGGAACAAATTTATCAATAGCGCTATTTAAAATTTTCAAGAAGTTAGTCCACAGGATATTAATGTGATTTCCTTCCGATGCCCATCCTACAAATAGCTCATTCAAATACCCCTGAAATTTGCCCTGATCCGCCCTGCAATACTGGAATATGATCTTATTTGCTACATCAGAGTCTAATTTTGTAATGTCACCGTATCTAATATTTAATTCAACCCCAGAATTGTCACTAATTACTGGTACTTTCAGACAGTTAATATACAGCTCTACAGGCCTTACGAGATAAACATCTAAGGTATTATTGCCTCTAGTTGGGAAGTCAACTACTTTGGAAAATCTCCCCTCCCTTAAGAATTTGTTTGCAGCGCTCTGAGCTTGACCACAGTTAGTTGACTCACCAGACCAGTCTACTTTGGGGAGGTTTAAATCTCCGGCAATTATTATGCTCTTTTTCATAGCATTGCCCGTACAAGTTTTATTATACAGTGTGTCGAGAAACGAAAAGTTATCTTTCGGTGCTCTATACGCCCCTATCACCTGTAGAGGGAATTTTTTCCCTTTATCCGAAATTTGTACACACAACATTTCATGATCCGTATCAGCCCACTTTAAGAAACTAGCTATATTTTTGCGCACACTAATAAATAGCCCACCACCTCGCTTCCCCCGATCCCTTCTGTACATTTCGTAGGTCCCTTGAATTATTTCATTACTATTTATATCCTAATATAACCAAGATTCGGTAGCAATGACAATGTCCGGAGAATACGTCTCTACAAGATTCCAAAATTCAATTAATTTATTTCCTAAACTCTGACAATTAACCTGCAGTAATCTTAGAGTCTTACCTCCGCAGAAAATATCCCGAAGTAGCTCCTTCTGTTCCCGTCGGCTGGCAACCTCTGGACCTGCTCCTCCTCACAATGGCCGGCACGAACCGATGACCCTGTCGTGTAGGCTCCCTAGGTTGAAAGGGCCCCGTCGATTTAAATGCAGCCCGTCTCGGGCGAAGTCACGGCCACCAATCCAGCAGTCAGCATCTACGTACACTAATCCCAGTTGTGCACAAACCCAGTCCTTGAGGTCATTTACTGACTTAACTCGCCTTAACGGAACATCTCCCCGCCGAACAATGCCACTCATTATAATTTTTGCATTTCTAAACTTGCTTTTAGATTTTCTGCCTAGTTCGTAGAGCTCCCCCATGATGTAATCAGCTGTAGCCCTCTTCTTCAAATCGTTCGTCCCAACATGGAGCAACAACACTTTAACTTTGTCACAGTCTTCTACATTTGCTTCTTCCACTTGTTGGGCAAGCTGGTTAATTTTAATCCCGGGATAACACCGCACTTTCGCACCTGATTTCCTCGAGATATTCGCACTCCATCGTATCATAGAATCACCTATTATGATAACGTCATCCTCAGTTTGCTCCTGCACGCCCTCTTCCACACTGATCCCAGTAGAAAGCCGTTCAGTCACATCCTTCACCGTTTCCTCTGATTCACGAAGCTTTGTTCTAAGTTCCTGTATTATTTGATCCCTTGCTTTGATTTGCACCCTCAAACAGTCCGGCGTATCACATACTTTACAAAACCAATTCCCGACATCACAATCCTCCTTCTTGACCTTAATACAGCCGAAGTGAAACCATTTCTCACATAGTATACACTGAACACCGTTCTTCAATGTTTCACTGCACGTCGAACACTTTAATGCTGCCACTGGATCATTTGCCTGATTCACATTTGGAGTAACAGGGCCTGGATTCACTTCCACTCCACCAATAACTGACAACGCAGCTATCACTAGGGCTATAAACCACAAGTTACTAGGGCCCGTACGCACACACAAACACCGGAAATCCCGACTACCCTTCGCATACCACAGTCCGATCCTCGCGCGATAACACTCCAGAGAACAACCCATTTCAATACACCTGAGAGCTCGGAAAAAATACGACCTTTCACTTTGACTGCCAACTTGGAAGTAGACTAATGTTGCCGTTGTAACTTAGCCGGTTGAGTAAAAAGATAGGGGCACATCCCCTCGTTGTCCCACCCCCATTAAACAATAATAGTAATAATCCGAATAGAAAGATCGATTACTCACAAATGGTTTATTTTTTATCCCAATAAGATTTGCCATTGTTGCACTGTGACTATAGCTTGTTGAAATAAAAATGAGATTGAGACACCGGAGTTTTTAATACATGTAACTTACAGATAGTTATTGGTTAGGAGGCAGAACATTGAGAACAACTGTTCCTTGAAACAAGTTAAATTTTAATTTTGATTATTTAAAAATGTTGAGACAGATGCCTAATTAAGAATACAGCCTGCTATAAATAAAACTAACAATAAGATAATAGTAACATTATGGCGTAGCCATAAGTGTTGAATCCGGGATCGGATCCTGGCTCTGGCAGCGACTGTCCTGACCAAGGATCATGTGATTATTAGTTCAGCCGATCACTCTTGTATAAAGACGTGCCTTGAGATGAGGCCACCTCAGGTTATACTGCATTCTGGCAATTCTGCCAACACAAAGGCACTTTCTCGGGATTGAGCCTGTTGTCCTCATTGATGGGTGGTGTGCGTTGATAAGAGTATTCGCGAACTCAATCGAATGTAGGTGGCAGGTCGGTCGCGACAAAATGGTGGACGCAAGGGTGATAGACTTCATAATGTAGGCTACCGTATTGAATGTTGTTGCCAATTCTAGGCGGGCTCTCGTTGAAAGACAGGCAATTTTAGATGGCAAACACAGAATTATGTCCCGGAAAGTCCAAGAAACGGAAGATTTTATGAGACTTGAAGTTTAATGCTTACAAACTAGTAATTTGAAAGGGGTACTGTACCGTACCTCATCAGATTCAAAATGAAATTCGGTTTCACCAGTTGTCGAGAAAAAAATAATTTGTTCGGGAATATGTAATATGCGTATAGACGTTACATTGCTTTACATACTTCAGTAAGTATATACGGTACATTTAAATTTGTAAGATATAGCCTACTTCTGTTGATGTCAATAAATCAAAGACTGTACTAGTTGGCTATAAAGATTTTAAAATTTTTAATAATCACATGATTGAAAACTAGAAGACCTGAGCTTCACAGATTTGAAGGAGCAATGGGGCAAGGCCTACGATAAAGCGACCCCTAAATTAATGTTTGGCACATAGGAAGAACATCTGTCAATTCGACCTTGCTAAGTCACCTAGTTTGTAGTTCAGGGGAGAATGTTGGGGACCATACTGAATATTGTAAGAAATTCATTAGTAATTATTAATAATTAATTCTCGTTTGTAAAATGCCAGCCGCATACGATCATATACTTCGAAATCGGTTTTGCGACGCAAAGTAATCGACTCCATTTCATCTGGAAAGCTTTCTTTTTCTGAAATGAATGCATTGATATCGCAATTGTTGAATTCATAGAACAGAGTGGAACTGAGCAATTATATAAGTTATCTTTTAGCCACAATTTTTATGAAAATAACTGAAAAAACGAGTGAAGAGCACGCCTATCAACTGAAATCTCATGTTATAGCATTTGTTTGTTTGTTTATGTTTCCATCACCCTTACGCTAGTTCCAGTTAACGGCAGCACCGTCGCTTGAGTTCGCGATTACCCTTCGTTTCTGCAGCGAAGAGTTAGAAGAGATCATCTCTGAAGGACTACAGAAGTTAACTACTGAGCTGATAAGATTCTTATTTACAGCAAAAGCCGTGCCAAACATCGGCATATTTGTACATATCTTCACTAACTCCGTTACAGATTCTATATCCTTTTTTGTCCATTACATCGTTGCCTGATATCGCGTTGCTTGCAATGCCAGTATCGATATGTCATGATCCTGCATCATCGTCGTCAGTTCATTATGCTTACCATACTCGAGTAGCGAGTTAACGTTTAGCGACCCAAAGTAGTATTTTTGCTTCGTCCTGAGTTTTGTTCGTTTAGTCGCAGAATTCCTAATAGATTTCAGTTCCCCTAAGCATCTAATAGGTGTATGCTCCCCGGAATCCAAAAATATACGTGCACGTTCATGGAATCTTAATTTGATGAAGCTGATTTCGAATATTCTCGAATCGTGAGCAGATCCAGGCCACTCAATGTTTAGAGATACGAAACTTTTATGGTTTCTATAGACTTCTGCCATTGGTCCAGCACGGCTCTTGATAGGTATGTGGGTACAGTCGATACACCCACTGATTTGGGAAATGCCCCATTTGGTAGAATTTCCGTTGCCTCCTATCATATTCTTCCTGAGAGTTCAGGATTCTTATATACGCTGGACGTTGCTGTGCCAAATGCTCGGATATAAGACAACCTTTCATGCGCTAGACTGGCTTACTCCCCGAAGATCACCACATACAGTCTGAAAAGAAAAAGGATGAGACAGCCTAGTTACAGTAATGTTTAAGTTGTTTTGTACGTTTCAGAGATTAATGACACGGTTTCATTTTGTTGAGGCATAGCCTACACATGGTCAGTAAAATTTTATTGTGTCATCAATCAGAAAGTTATTATATTTTTGTGTTATGGAAGGTAAGTCCACATTCATTTTCTCAGATAATGTATATTATCAACTGGAAGTTTTATGTATCTAGTATGTAACATAGGCTAGCATTTTTGGTGGAACAGTGAAGTCATCTGCCCCAGTAAGATATCCCTTTGAAATATATGCTTTAACATATACCGGTAGGTTATTGATGCATTGACCTACGGTATATGAAACATGGCCTTCGGATTAGCCTACTACATCTGTTATATTTTAATGTGTAGATGAATTGCCATATCTTGTGGTATGTACTGGGTCAGAATCCAGTTCCTAAGGCTTTCTAATCTTCTGGCCTGCGGGTTGGAACAAGGTACTCGCGCCTTATGAGGAAAAACAGAAGAGATGGGTTCGATCCCCATGAAAGCCATCTTATAAGTGGTTTTCTGCGATTCTCCATTTCAATTCCAGTGAAATACTGGGATGGTTCCTATAAGACCATAGCTACCTTCTCCTTAGCCCTAGCATCAATTACAAATACACAGACACACAATAAGCCATGCTATCAGGCAGATTATACACATAACGGTACTCAAATACATGGGGTTGATGACCATGATGTCCAAGGCCCTGAATGAAACAGCAACAGCCTGTTTCATGACTTTCACCTAGGCTCATTTTACATAGGAAATTCAAAGATATCTTGAGGGACGATGCTGAAGGCAAAATATAGGCCAATCCAAGAAATACAATTTATTTGAATTCATTGAATTCTTATTTTAATTTCTAAGGGCAAAAAAAAGTGGCGAAAATCTGCATTTTTCATCCAATACTCTTTCCATTTAATGTCTGGGATGTCTCTCCAATTAATACAGTCAGAAGCAAAATGGTTTTCCCTACAGAAATCACTATTTTGCGTGTTATATTGTTGCTGTTGTTTAATCATACTAGGATCTTGGGACATCTTGGTAATCAGCCTCGTGCAGTAGATTGCGTATTATAGACCTATCAGTAGGGTTCATGTTTGTATCTAACCACTTATAACCCAACGATGAGGCCAGGAAACAGGATTATTACGAGAAGTCATCTACTGCGTGTTTCTTACGTATTCCAAAGGTATGGTAAATAGGCTAATAGGTTACTATACATTACCGGTATTGTAGTTTTTTTGTCGTGTGGTCTCCTGAGAGGCCGAGTGCAGGTCTTTCTAATCGACGCCCGTGGGCGACCTGCGCGTCGGGATGAGAGATTGGATGAATATGAATGAAAGTGGGCAAGGATGTGGAAGGAAGCGGCCGTGGCCTGTCATAAGATACCGTCCCAGCATTTGCATGGTGTTGAAAATGGGAAACCACGGAAAACCATTTCAAGGACGGCCGACGGTGGGGTTCGAATCCACGCGAGTAGGAAATAAAGAGCGGTTCTGGCACAGGGGCTAATGGGCAAGATGGACGCCGCACGCAACCAGCCCTATGTTATTCTTATGGAGGGGACAGTCAGAGCTGGCACAGGGGCTAATGGGCAAAATGGACGCCACGCTGTCACAGGGGGAGGTCGGCCGTGTAGTTACTAAATGGAATATTTATTATTATTATTATTATTATTAATTATTATTAGGTAATTATTGATTGATAGCTTGCCACGGTGGATGAGTGGTTATCGTGTCGGACTACCAACCCCAAGCTTGCAGGTTCGCTCTTGGTCGTGGTAAGTGATTTTTGAAAGGCGGAAAAAATTAAGACACGCATGTCATACGATGTTGGCATGTAAATGAACCCAGGGAGAGGTCGGCTATGTAGTTGCTAAATGGAATATTTATTATTATAATTATTTATTATTATTATTATTATTATTATTATTAGGTAATTATTGATTGATCATGTACAATCAAGACCAGCCTTATATTTCCCCACTTTATGGTGTAGTGGCTAGCATTTTTAGCTGTTACTGTGGAGGCTCCGTTTCGAGTCCTGGCTCTGTCAAGAAATTTAATTCTAGGCTGAGGGTTGGCATGGGGTACACTCAAGCTTGTGAGGCAAAACTGACAGGAGCTGGCTTTTGATTCATACCGCAGCCATTCTGCGTAACCCAACTTCACCTAACCTAACATAACCTAACCTAACCTAACTTCAAAGTCAGAATGTACAATACATCTATTGTTTTTTATACCATCATAAATTATATATAGAGAATGTCCACCACGATTTAGATCCTCGAGCACACTTTCTGACATATCATTAAAAGGTGTAGAAAGGAATGTCTGAAAATTTTCACTAACACATAGTACACGTTCACCATACATTGTGTCCACTTTTTGAATGTTAATGATACGGAAAAGAGTATTCATTGGTAATTCAGTGAGCTTTTTTCTCTCTAATCAACAGTTCTGCCCCCATAGCATTGAGAATATTTATTGTAGTAGCCTACAAAGAAACAAAATATCATATCTATTACTGTTTAGCTATAAGTGACCAGAACCACTATAACATTTTATTCTAATAAGGAGATTTCCATAATGATAAGAAAAAAAAGCTTACCATAATGATGGATTGTGTAAGTAAACGTCTTTTGCTGCTTGATGCCACTACTAAACTGATACTCATACAACGGACAAGTGAGTTCATGTTTCGCTGACGTAATCGTATGTTCCCACGCACTTCCTGTGTGTTGCACGCGCCTTAGTGGCTAAATTTGAAACTAGATGAGATGATTTGCTGACGTAATCGTATGTTCCCCTGCACGCACACGCCGGTCCCTGTGGACGGGTCCTAATAAGGGGCTTTCCATAATGATAAGAAAAAAGAGCTTACCATAATGATGGATTGTGTGTAAGTAAACGTCTTTTGCTGCTTGATGCCACTACTAAACTGATACTCATGTAACGGACAAGTGAGTTCTTGTTTCGCTGACGTAATCGTATGTTCCCATGCACTTCCTGTGTGTTGCACGCGCCGTAGTGGCTAAATTTGAAACTACATGAGATGATTTGCTGACGTAATCGTATGTTCCCCTGCACGCACACGCCGGTCCCTGTGGACGGGTCCTAATTAGGAGATTTCCATAATAATAAGAAAAAAAAGCTTACCATAATGATGGATTGTGTAAGTAAACGTCTTTTGCTGCATGATGCCACTACTAAACTGATACTCATACAACAGACAACTGAGTTCATGTTTCGCTGAAGTAATCGTATGTTCCCACGCACTTCCTGTGTGTTGCACGCGCCGTAGTGGCTAAATTTGAAACTAGATGAGATGATTTGCTGACGTAATCGTATGTGCAGGCCCCTGTGGACGGGTCCTTGTGGACGAGTCCCTCTGGATGGGTCCCTGTTGACAGGTCATTGTTGACGGGTCATTGTTGACGGGTCCTTGTTGACGGGTCCTTGTTGACGGGTCCTTTTTGACCAATTCCTTTAGACCGGTCCCTTTGGACTGGTCCCTATGGACTGGCCCATGACCCCTAATGCTATGATGAAATTAAACGTTGTTTCACATGAAACGCATGTGAAGAGCCGATTGCTACTATGAATTAACATGATTTTTGTTTTTACGCATGCGTACTTGTTTTTTTTTGTAAGCGGACGGGCTTTTTGAATAATGATTTATAGATGAGTTATTTTTTTAAATTACCAAAAGATCCAAAACTAATAGGTCATTAGCTTTTTAATATCTCATGAACCAATAAAGCTAGGGTCTTGTATGAGAGGTCGTTGGACTTTAGGTGACATTCTGTTTTTGAATGTATTATTTATTTTTTGTCAAAAGGGCCTAACTACACTTTTGTTAATATATCGCTAACTAATAATCAGAGAGGGTCAAGTGAGGTGTCATGGGACTCAGGATGGTCAACCCTTTTCCATGACCAACGAATTTACCCAAAAGATCTAATACAGCATGGTCATTGATCTATGATTTTATAAACTAATCATCGGAGAGGGTCAAGTGAGGTGTCATAGGACTTAGAATGGTTAACCCTTTCCCATGACCAATGAATTTACTCCAAAAATCCAAAACAGCAAGGTCATTGACCTAAGATTTTATAAAATAATAATCGAATATCAACATGCGAGGTGCCATTGGACTTAGAATGGTCAACCCTTTCCCATGGCCAATGAATTTACCCAAAATACCCAATATATCAAGGTCATCGACCTGAGATTTTATAAACTAATAATCGGATACGAACATGTGAGATGTTTACCATGCGTGATGAAACATAGCTAGGTAGAGAAAGAATTAGTGTAGGCTACATGTATGGTGACTGACAAGTCTTTTACCATTGAAACTTGTTTTCAGATCAAACTGCAGTATAGAGAGAGTATAGGTTGCAGGTATGGGTTAATAAATGAGAAACGGTGTGCGCAAACTCTGATTTATCAAGAATTAGGAGTAGACTATCTTTAATTGATTGGTTAAAGATGATAGCTAAAACACAAAAATGCTCAGTGGTTACCGAGTCAAAATGGTCGCTACACACAACAAGCTTTAAATACTTGAGGCTAATAATCTATACACTCACACACTCGCTTGTTCTAAACTAAACTGTGTTGCTGTCAGTGCTCAGACAGTAGGCGGATGACGAAATTCATTGCTAACAGAAATATAATCATTTCCGGTTGTCTAATGTTACCAGCTATCCATTTTTTGTGTTGCAGTGGTATGCACTTTTAGCTCTTCTACTGGTGGTCTTAACTCGATTTCCAGGTCCAAGACCTAGAACGAGTCAAACTAATAAACAAGGGCATGGTGGTGCAGTGGTTAAGCTGTTAGCCTTTTCACCAGGGTTCTATTTCAGGTTAATATGCATGTCATAAACATATTAAACAAAACAAAAACAGAGATATCGTTTAAAACTGATTACATTTGTGTCTTTCAAATTATTACTTTGATAAAAAAACAAAGGTGAACTGGGTTTGATATACAGTTAATGCTGTATATCACACACTAGACTGTAAGAAAGCCAAAAGAGCAAAAAGGCGTAGGTAGAGCAGTGGTAAAAATGCTATATGTAGAGAACTACCTAGCGATTTTATGAACTGGCAAAGCTATATCGCATAAACTGTGCAGGATACAATCCAGCAATCAAATTTGTATCTTGTGGAACAGAGAAAATGCACTTACGTGAGAAAATGCAAGTTCATGTGTAATATGACCTAACACACAAGTGTTCACCTGTGCACGTGCACGATAAGAGCTAACAAGTCACATTCTGTTTAGTTCGTACGTAACGTTAGGGCTAATGCACACACCCTAGTACACGAGGCACATGCCATTTGAGAGCAGGTCAAGGGATCTAACTTGATGGATGGATGTGTTCTAACGAGTCATTTGTATTTGAAAGAGAATAATACTTGTTCTTAAGATGTTAAAACTGAGGAGATGGTACGTGCAGTAAGACGTCTTGTTATTTCCTATGTCATATTACAGACATGGCAGAGAGCGCACAGTTCTGTTGCTATGACTAACGCTGCAGTAAAACCATAGATAGAGTGTATTGTTTAAGGTCACTCTCTTTCCGAACATAGTTAGAGATTGTTGATGGTTAACAATTGCATTAATAGTGGGACATGGGGATAGCAATTAAGAAAAACAGACAATACCCATACACTATTTTTATTTATTTAATGTAAGTACTTGTACAATAGTTATATACAAACTACAACTCTCTTTTGTCTATTACTATCTAGTCCTTTTCAATCCACTTGCATATCAAGGGCAGATGACTTTGTAGTTCAGCCCCTTAAAACAACAACAACAACACTACCTCTTGCATAGTCTGTGTGATGTTGATGACTCTTGAGACGTGGAAGATGGATTAAACTTAACTTTTACAACAGGGGTTAAATGTTGCTCGATAAACTATGCACTATTTTGAGTAGCAGCATCTTTCTCTTGTACTAACGTTTTAGCATTCTGATGATTTTTGTCAACACTAATGTTTTGCCTGGAGCACTACATTGATGATCACTCACACTTAAAACCACACCATTTCTACTTTTCATATTGCCCCGACATCTTGTTGACCTCTGTTTTGAGCATCGCCAGAATATTATTCCTTTTACATTTTGTCGTATATAGTTATACGAGTAGCCTTTATAGAGTACACGTTGTTAACCTCGGTTAGTTGTAGTAAGTTCCATAGTAGCAACTAACCTGTTAGTATGATTTGCACACTACAAAGGTTATAACTGTTCTGGTAATAGAATAATTTAGCGTTGGCTTTTATATTTAATATGCACAGTTTGAAGTGACAGCGAAAGTGAGAGCAAAGTGATAGCAAAGTGATAGCAAAGTGGTAGAAAATATTACATGCATTGTTAAGAAATAGTTTAAGCGGTTCTTTGGATCCATTACATAATAATGTTGGCATGACGAAGCTCATTTTCTATATTCAACAGTTCTTCCTCATATTTCGTATAACCAGCCTGTTTACAGGCATGCAAGTGCTGAAATCGCTGGATTAGCTTACTGGGATTGTTCCAATAAATAAATTTAACAAATGACTTTTTAGGGGTAAACAAAGCATTACCATAATCTTTATCATTATCATCCTCAGCATTTTTATCACTATTATTATAATCACCATCATTGCGATCAACATTATCCTCAACATCACTAAAACTATTCAATTGCTTTTGTTTCTTTTCCACAGAGACCTCTCCCATAGTCTGTGTTGGCTTTGATAGAGTTGAGGGTTTCTTAGACGTTAACAACTGTCCTAACATGCCTTTTTGAGGATATGATAAGTACTTTTGAACACACACTGCACTTTCTTGAGTAGCAATATCGTTTTCTTGAACTTGCTTTCTAGAATTTTCATGATTTTTTTTGTAAACAGCAACCGTGGTGTGTTTGGAGCACTACATTGATGAACACTCACACTTAAAACCTTTCAATTTTTCCTTTTTAGATTGCCTCGACATTTTGTTGACCTCTCTTTCGAGCATCGTCAGAATATTATTCCATTCACATTCTGACGATTATAGTTATAAGAGTAGCCTTGATAGAGTGCATGTTGCCTACCTTTGTTGGTTATAGTAAGTTCCATAGTAGTAACTGACCTGTCAGTATGATGTTCACACTACAAAGGTTACAACTGTTCTGGTGATACAGTGACTTACCATAAGCTTATATATTGGCTTATGTTTTGGCTTTTATGTTGGCTTATGTATTGGCTTTTGTATTGGCTTGCGTAATGGTTTTTGTGTTGGCTTACATATCGGCTTTTGTGTTGGCTTATTTGACAATTTATTTTTCTACAGATGCATGTACTAAAAAGTATGTTGATATATACAGCTTACGACGTATCAAAGGAGATTATGACATGCAAAATAAACGATGGCTTGTGTGTTGGTTTTTATGTTGGCTTATGTATTGGCTTTTGTGTTGGCTTATATCGGCTTTTTGTGTGTAGGTTTATTTGAGAAGTTATTTTTGTCAATGTATTTAGTGGAATTTTTCTTGGTTTTGGAAAGTATCTCAAAGAAAGGAAACATTTAAAGACTTAACCTCAGCACACCTAACATAACCTAACTTTGCCTAACTTAACCTTGTCACGTGACATGTTCTACAAGTTTAGACTTGCTTTAGGACTGGCTAAGACGTCACACTTAGCTCACCTAACCATAGTCCCATGGCAAGAGAGCGATGAACCTATGCAAGAACATCAGCGCTGGTCACCCGCCTGCCCCTACCTATTCAGAATGGAGGTGGGAAATATACCCTGTATATACCTAACCATAGAGCCATGGCAAGAGAGCGATGAACCTATGCAAGAACATCAGCGCAGGTCACCCGCCTGCCCCTAACTATTCATGTAGCTTGCCACGGTGGGTGAGTGGATAGCGTGTCGGTCTACTAACCCCAAGATTGCAGGTTCGCCCCTGACCGTGGTAAGTGATTTTTGAAAGGCGGCAAAAATACGATACGCATGTCATACGATGTTGGCATGTCAAAGAACCCATTTGAATTCAGTAGGCCGAGTTCATAATGGCAAAATTAATCTCGGGAGTTTCCGCCAGCACAAAGTTCCTCATTTCTCTACTAGAAAGCGCTATTGTGTTCAAGGAGATTAGATATCTAACATCTAACCTCCTTGACTTTCATAGTCAAGGAACTACGAAATTCGACATGCAAGCTACCCTCTGGGTGTCAAAAAGCAAAGCTTACACCAGGCACCCGAGGACATACGATATCATTATTATTATTATTATTATTATTATTACCTATTCATATAGGTAAAAAGAAAACGGGTCAAGCTATGCTTTCGACTACCGAGTTTCAGCTACTTTTCAAATATTTGGAAAGTAGGCTATATTTTGAAAACTAATCATCCTATAAAGTCATATATAGACTCAAACCAATGGCTTTTATATCCTTAATCGTTAGAACAAAATATGGAATTTTTGACATTTTTTCGAAAAATGTTCATTAAAAAAAATGGACTATATTTTGGAAACTAGGAATTTTACAAAAAAAGTGTGTTTGACATAAATGACAGGTATTTACCCCCCCTCTACCCACAAACCAAGTCCCAGATCTCTGGGACAAAATCCAAAAATGTTTAATTGTGAAAGTAGACGATATTTTGAAAACGTATCATTCTAAAAAGTCATATATAGACTCAAACAAATGTTCTTTAAGTTATTTAACGTTAAAACAAAACTTAACATTTTATCATTTTTCCGAAAAAAGTCCAATTTTCAAAATTGTCTATATTTTGGAAACTATGAATTTTACAAAAATGTTTGGTTAACGTAAATGAAAGGTCTTTACCCCCTCTACCCCAAAAAATAATTTCAGGACCCTAGGACAAAAACTGTGCAGTAGTGGTTTTGCAGGGATTCTATATCCTCCACGTCCACATTCCTCCACACAAGATGGCGGCCGTAGCTTAACTTAACCTATCCTAACCTAACAAGATGGCGGCCGTAGCTTAACTTAACCTAGCCTAACCTAACAAGATGGCGGCCGTAGCTTCACTTAACCTAACCTAACCTAACTTAACCTAAACCTACGAGGTGCGATCAAAAAAATTTCAAGATGGTGGTCATAGCTTAACTGATCCTAGCCTAACCTAACCTAACGTAAACCTACGAGGTGTGATCATAAAGTTCCAAGATGGCGGCAGTAGGCTAACTTAACCTAGTCTAACCCTACGAGGTGTGATCAAAAAGTTCCAAAATGGCTGCCGTAGCTTATCTTAACTTTTGATTGATCCCTGTTGATTGACCCATTTTGATTGATCTCTGTTGATGTATCCCTTTGGACTGGTCCCTGTTGACTAGCCCCCTTTGGACGGGTCCTTTTTGAAGGGAGTCATTTTTTTACGGGTCCCGGTGGACGGGTCCCTGTGGGCGGGTCCCTTTGATATAATTTGGATAAAATGCATGGGCCAGTCCATAGGGATCAGTCCAAAGGACCCGCCCACAGGGACCCGTCAACAAGGACCCGTCCTCCGGGACCCGTAAAAAATGACTCCCTTCAAAAAGGACCCGTCCAAAGGGAGCTAGTCAACAGGGACCAGTCCCAAGGGATACATCAACAGAGATCAATCAATAGGGGTCAATCAACAGGGATCAATCAAAGGTTAAGTTAAGCTACGGCAGCCATTTTGGAACTTTTTGATCACACCTCGTAGGATTAGACTAGGTTAAGTTAACCTACTGCCGCCATCTTGGAACTTTATGATCACACCTCGTAGGTTAGGTTAGGTTAGGTTAGGCTAGGTTCAGTTAAGCTATGACCACCATCTTGAAAATTTTTTGATCGCACCTCGTAGGTTTAGGTTAAGTTAGGTTAGGTTACGTTAGGTTAAGTGAAGCAACGGCCGCCATCTTGATAGGTTAGGCTAGGTTAAGTTAAGCTACGGCTGCCATCTTGTTAGGTTAAGATAGGTTAAGTTAAGCTACGGCCGCCATCTTGTGTGGAGGAATGCGGAGGTGGAGGATATAGAAACCCTGCAAAACCACTACTACACAGTTTTTGTCCTAGGGTCCTGAAATTTATTTTTTGGGGTAGAGGGGGTAAAGACCTTTCATTTACGTTAAACAAACATTTTTGTAAAATTCTTAGTTTCCAAAATATAGACAATTTTAAAATTGGACTTGTTTCGGAAAAATGATAAAATGTTAAGTTTTGCTTTAACGCTAAATAACGTAAAGAACATTTGTTTGAGTCTATATATGACTTTTTATAATGATACGTTTTCAAAATATCGCCTACTTTCACAATTAAACATTTTTGGATTTTGTCCCAGAGATCTGGGACTTGGTTTGTGGGCAGAGGGGGTAAATACCCGTCATTTATGTCAAACACCTTTTTTTGTAAAATTCCTAGTTTCCAAAATATAGTCCTTTTTTTTAATGAACATTTTTGGAAAAAATGTCAAAAATTCCATATTTTGTTCTAACGATTAAGGATATAAAGCCATTGGTTTGAGTCTATATATGACTTTATAGGATGATTAGTTTTCAAAATATAGCCTACTTTCCAAATATTTGAAAAGTAGCTGAAACTCGGTAGTCGAAAGCATAGCTTGACCCGTATCTTACCTATATGAATAGGTAGGGGCAGGCGGGTGACCAGCGCTGATGTTCTTGCATAGGTTCATCGCTCTCTTGCCATGGCTCTATGGTTAGGTATATACAGGGTATATTTCCCACCTCCATTCTGAATAGGTAGGGGCAGGCGGGTGACCAGCGCTGATGTTCTTGCATAGGTTCATCGCTCTCTTGCCATGGGACTATGGTTAGGTGAGCTAAGAGTGACGTTTTAGCCAGTCCTAAAGCAAATCTAAACTTGTAGAACATGTCACGTGATAAGGTTAAGTTAGACAAAGTTAGGTTATGTTAGGTGTGCTGAGGTTAAGTCTTTAAATATTTCCTTTCTTTGAGATACTTTCCAAAACCAAGAAAAATTCCACTAAATACATTGACAAAAATAACTTGTCAAATAAACCTACACACAAAAAGCCGATATAAGCCAACACAAAAGCCAATACATAAGCCAATACAAAAGCCAAAGCAAAAGCAAACACAAAAGCCAATACATAAGCCAACATAAAAACCAACACACAAGCCATCGTTTATTTTGCATGTCATAATCTCCTTTGATACGTCGTAAGCTGTATATATCAACATACGTTTTAGTACATGCATCTGTAGAAAAATAAATTGTCAAATAAGCCAACACAAAAGCCGATATGTAGGCCAACACAAAAGCCAATACGCAAGCCAATACAAAAGCCAATACATAAGCCAACATAAAAGCCAATATATAAGCTTATGGTAAGTCACTGTATCACCAGAACAGTCGTAACCTTTGTAGTGTGAACATCATACTGACAGGTCAGTTACTACTATGGAACTTACTACAACCAACAAAGGTAGGCAACGTGCACTCTATCAAGGCTACTCTTATAACTATAATCGTCAGAATGTGAATGGAATAATATTCTGACGATGCTCGAAAGAGAGGTCAACAAAATGTCGAGGCAATCTAAAAAGTAAAAATGGAAAGGTTTTAAGTGTGAGTGTTCATCAATGTAGTGCTCCAAACACACCACGGTTGCTGTTTACAAAAAATCATGAAAATGCTAAAAAGCAAGTTCAAGAAAACGATATTGTTACTCAAGATAGTGCAGTGTGTGTTCAAAAGTACTTGTCATGTCCTCAAAAAGTCATATTAGGACAGTCTAAGAAACCCTCAACACTATCAAAGCCAACACAGACTATGGGAGAGGTCTCTGTGGAAAAGATACAAAAGCAATTGAATAGTTTTAGTGATGTTGAGGATAATGTTGATCGCAATGATGGTGATTATAATAATAGTGATAAAAATGCTGAGGATGATAAAGATAAAAATTATGGTAATGCTTTGTTTACCCCTAAAAAGTCATTTGTTAAATTTATTTATTGGAACAATCCCAGTAAGCTAATCCAGCGGTTTCAGCACTTGCATGACTGTAAACAGGCTGGTTATACGAAATATGAGGAAGAACTGTTGAATCTAGTAAAAATGAGTTTCGCCATGCCAAAATTATTATGTAATGGATCCAAATAACCGCTTAAACTATTTCTTAACAATGCATGTAATATTTTCTACCAGTTTGCTATCACTTTGCTCTCACTTTTGCTGTCACTTCAAACTGTGCATATTAAATATAAAAGCCAACGCTAAATCATTCTATTACCAGAACAGTTATAATCTTTGTAGTGTGCTAATCATACTAACAAGTTAGCTGCTACTATGGGACTTACTACAACTAACCGAGGTAAACAACGTGTACTCTATAAAGGCTACTCTTATAACTATATACGACAAAATATAAAAGGAATAATATTCTGGCGATGCTCAAAACAGAGGTCAACAAGATGTCGAGGCAATATGAAAAGTAGAAATGGTGTGATTTTAAGTGTGAGTGATTCATCAATGTAGTGCTCCAGGCAAAACATTAGTGTTGACAAAAAATCATCAGAATGCTAAAAAGTTAGTACAAGAGAAAGATGCTGCTACACAAAATAGTGCATCGTTTATTGAGCTACATTTAACCCCTGTTGTAATAGTTATGTTTAATCCATCTTCCACGTCTCAAGAATCATCAACCTCACAGACTATGCAAGAGGTAGTGTTGTTGTTGTTGTTTTAAGGGGCTGAACTACAAAGTCATCTGCCCTTGATATGCAAGTGGATTGAAAAGGACTAGATAGTAATAGACAAAAGAGAGTTGTAGTTTGTATATAACTATCGTACGAGTACTTACATTAAATAAATAAAAATAGTGTATGGGTATTGTCTGTTTTTCTTAACTGCTATCCCCATGTCCCACTATTAATGCAATTGTTAACCATCAAAAATCTCTGACTATGTTCGGAAAGAGAGTGACCTTAAACAATACACTCTATCCATGGTCATACTGCGGCGTTAGTCATAGCAACAGAACTGTGCGCTCTCTGCCATATCTGTAATATGACATTGGAAATAACAAGACGTCTTACTGCACGTACCATCTCCTCAGTTTTAACATCTTAAGAACAAGTATTATTCTCTTTCAACTACAAATGACTTGTTAGGTCACATCCAACCATCAAGTTAGATCCCTTGACCTGCTCTCAAATGGCATGTGCCTCGTGTACTAGGGTGTGTGCATTAGCCCTAACGTTACGTACGAACTAAACAGAATGTGACTTGTTAGCTCTTATCGTGCACGTGCACAGGTGAACACTTGTGTGTTAGGTCATATTACACATGATCTTGCATTTTCTCACGTAAGTGCATTTTCTCTGTTCCACAAGATACAAATTTGATTGCTGGATTGTACCCTGCACTGTTTATGCGATATAGCTTTGCCAGTTCATAAAATCGCTAGGTAGTTCTCTACAAATAGCAATTTTACCACTGCTCCACCTACGCCTTTTTGCTCTTTTGGCTTTCTTACAGTCTAGTGTGAGATAGACAGCATTTACTGTATAACAAACCCAGTTCACCTTTGTATTTGTAATCCAAGTAATAATTTGAAAAACACAAATGTAATCAGTTTTAAACGTTATCTCTTTTTTTGTTTTTGTTTAATATGTTTATGACATGCATATTAACCTGAAATCGAACCCAGGTGAAAAGGGTAACAGCTTAACCACTGCACCACCATGCCCTTGTATCTTAGTTTGACTCGTTCTAGGCCTCAGACCTGGAAATCGAGTTAAGACCACCAGTACAAGAGCTAAAAGTGCTTACGACTGCAACACAAAAAAATGATAGCTGGTAACATTAGACGACCGGAAATGATTATATTTCTGTTAGCAATGCATTTCGTCATCAGCCTACTGTCTGAGCACTGACAGCAACACAGTTTAGTTTAGAACAAGCGAGTGTGTGAGTGTATAGATTATTAGCCTCAAGTATTTAAAGCTTGTTTTGTGTAGCGACCATTATGTCGCGGTAACCACTGAGCATTTTTGTGTTTTAGCTATCATCTTTAAACAATCAATTAAAGATAGTCTACTCTTAATTCTTGATAAATCAGAGTTGGCGTACATCGTTTCTCATTTATTAACCCATACCTGCATCCTATACTCTCTCTATACTGCAGTTTGATCTGAAAACAAGTTTCAATGGTAAAAGACTTGTCAGTCACCATACATGTAGCCTACACTAATTCTTTCTCTACCTAGCTATGTTTCATCACGCATGGTAAACATCTCACATGTTCGTATCCGATTATTAGTTTATAAAATCTCAGGTCGATGACCTTGATATATTGGGTATTTTGGGTAAATTCATTGGCCATGGGAAAGGGTTGACCATTCTAAGTCCTATGACATCTCGCATGTTGATATTCAATTGTTAGTTTATAAAATCTTAGGTCAATGACCTTGCGGTTTTGGATTTTTGGAGTAAATTCATTGGTCATGGGAAAGGGTTAACCATTCTAAGTCCTATGACACCTCACTTGACCCTCTCCGATGATAAGTTTATAAAATCATAGGTCAATGACCATGCTGTATTAGATCTTTTGGGTAAATTTGTTGGTCATGGAAAAGGGTTTACCATCCTGAGTCCATGACACCTCACTCAACTCTCTCTGATTATTAGTTAGCGAGATATCAACAAAAGTGTAGTTAGGCCCTTTTGACAAAAATAAATAAAACATTCAAAAACAGAATGTCACCTCAAGTCCAACGACCTCTCATACAAGTCCCTAGCCTTATTGGTTCATGAGATATTAAAAAGCTAATTACCTATTAGTTTTGGATTTTTTGGTAATTTAAAAAAAGTAACTCATCTATAAATCATTATTCAAAAAGCCCGTCCACTTCCAAAAAAAAACAAGTACGCATGCGTAAAAACAAAAAAAAACAAAAAAACATGTTAATTCATAGTAGCAATCGGCTCTTCACATGCGTTTCATGTGAAACAACGTTTAATTTCATCATAGCATTAGGGGTCATGGGCCGGTCCATAGGGACCAGTCCAAAGGGACCGGTCTAAAGGGATTAGTCAAAAAGGACCCGTTAACAAGGACCCGAGACAATGACCCGTCAACAGTGACCTGTCAACAGGGACCCGTCCACAAGGACCCGTCCACAGGGGCCTGTGTGTGCGTGCGGGGGAACATACGATTACGTCAGCAAATCATCTCATCTAGTTTCAAATTTAGCCACTATGGCGCGTGCAACACAGATGAAGTGCGTTGGAACATACGATTACGTCAGCGAAACATGATTTCACTTGTCCGTTGTATGAGTATCAGTTTAGTCGTGGCATCAAACAGCAAAAAACGTTTACTTACACACAATCCATCATTATGGTAAGCTCTTTTTTCTTATCATTATGGAAAGCTCCTTATTAGGACCCGTCCACAGGGACCGGCGTGTGCGTGCAGGGGAACATACGATTACGTCAGCAAATCATCTCACCTAGTTTCAAATTTAGCCACTTCGGTGCGTGCAACACACAGGAAGTGCGTGGGAACATACGATTACGTCAGCGAAACATGAACTCACTTGTCCGTTGTATGAGTATCAGTTTAGTAGGGGCATCAAGCAGCAAAAGATGTTTACTTACACAATCCATCATTATGGTAGGCTTTTTTTCCTTATCATTATGGAAATCTCCTTATTAGGACCCGTCCACAGGGACCGGCTTGTGCGTGCAGGGGAACATACGATTACGTCAGCAAATCATCTCATCTAGTTTCAAATTTAGCCACTACGGCGCGTGCAACACACAGGAAGTGCGTGGGAACATACGATTACGTCAGCGAAACATGAACTCACTTGTCCGTTGTATGAGTATCAGTTTAGTAGTGGCATCAAGCAGCAAAAGACGTTTACTTGCACAATCCATCATTATGGTAAGCTTTTTTTTCTTATCATTATGGAAATCTCCTTATTAGAATAAAATGTTATTGTGGTTCTGGTCTCTTATAGCTAAACTATAATAGATATGATTTTTTTGTTTCTTTATAGGCTACTACAATAAATATTATCAATGCTATGGGGGCAGAACTGTTGATTAGAGAGAACAAAGCTCACTGAATTACCAATGCATACTCTTTTCCGTATCATTAACATTCAAAAAGTGGACACAATGTATGGTGAACGTGTACTATGTGTTAGTGAAAATTTTCAGACATTCCTTTCTACACGTTTTAATGATATATCAGAAAGTGTGCTCGAGGATCTACATCGTGGTGGACATTCTCTATATCTAATTTATGATGGTATAAAAAACAATAGATGTATTGTACATTGTGACTTTGAAGTTAGGTTAGGTTAGGTTAGGTGAAGTTGGGTTAGGCAGAATGGCTGCGGTATGAATCCAAAGCCAGCTCCTGTCAGTTTTGCCTCACAAGGTTGAGTGTACCCCATTCCAACCCTCAGTCTAGAAATAAATTTATTGACAGAGCCAGGACTCGAACCGGAGCCTCCACAATAACAGCTAAAAATGCTAGCCACTATACCATAAAGTGGGGCAATATAAGGCTGGTCTTGATTGTACATGATCAATCAATAATTACCTAATAATAATAATAATAAATAATAATAAATAATAATAATGATAAATATTCCATTTAGCAACTACATAGCCGACCTCTCCCTGGGTTCTTTTACATGCCAACATCGTATGACATGCGTGTCTTAATTTTTGCCGCCTTTCAAAAATCACTTACCACGACCAAGAGCGAACCTGCAAGCTTGGGGTTGTTAGTCCGACACGATAACCACTCACCCACCGTGGCAAGCTATCAATCAATAATTACCTAATAATAATAATAATTATTATTATTATTAATAATAATAATAATCATAATAAATATTCCATTTAGTAACTACACGGCCGACCTCCCCTGTGACAGCGTGGCGGCCATTTTGCCCATTAGCCCCTGTGCCAGCTCTGACTATCCCCTCCATAAGATTAACATAGGGCTGGTTGCGCGCGGCGGCCATCTTGCTCATTTGCCCCTGTGCCAGAACCGCTCTTTATTTCCTACTCACGCGTCTACCGAGTCTGCAGAGAGCTTGGTCCCATGACCTAACGCTGCGCTTTAGCGAGCATAGCCACCACTGTCGGTATTGTAGGTTATTTACTATGAAAGTCTTGCATCGAAATAGGCTAACAGGCTAATCGTGTAACTTTTGTATAACCTAATTAATAATAAAAAGGTAGGTTTACATATCAACCTGATACGGTACCGGTATATAAGTAGTCGACCTATCGGTAGGCCTACGATATAAATTAAGGCTCTTTCCCTGTGGAAAATACAGTTTTCAGTCTGTCAACAAACGGACGGGAGCCACATTGTAGTGGGGGATGAATAGGGCTAGGATTCTGAAGATTTTGCATATTTTTTGGTAAGACTGACACGTTGCTCAAATATATATATATATGTTTCATGAAAGAATGAGTTAAATGAAGTCTATTTGTTAGTTTTTTTTGCATTTTTGCCATTTTTGAGGGATAGGGCATTTTTTGGGGAAATTTTAGGTCATTTTGGTCATTTTTATACTATTTTCAAGAAAGAAGGATAATTTTTTATGTTTAGCTATTCTAATTCTGTATTTTACTAAATTTCCGTGTTGAATATTTTGTTTGATTTCATACAAGCATAACATATATTTTCCAGGAAACTGTACCCTCTTCCCCTATTCCCACAAGTATGCGTATAATGGACTCGCCGATACAAGGAAGTACATTTGCCTCTTGCGTAGGTAGAAGGCTACAGCTAGCAATGAATCATTGAGTTCGTGGTATTTCTTAGAGCCGGAAGTGCTGTTCTATTAGACGCGAAATTAAGTTAAGCAAAGTATGTCTGTTAAACTAAAACAATTTGTTTCGCAGTATGGAGAAAGGGTCTTCACCACTGACGGGACAATATACTGTAAACTTTGTGACGTGAGAGTGGCAGCTGTAAAAAGGTTTACGGTGGAACAACATGTATTGCGTGAGAAACACAAACGTGGTCTGCAACGACTTCAGAATGAAGGAACATTACTACAACAGAAGTCTCTTGGAGAAACCCATTCATCCTTTTCACCATTCTTTGAAGAACTGTGTAGAGTGTTTCTTTGTACCGATATCCCATTGAGTAAGTTAAACAACCCTAAACTGCACAATTTCTTAGAGAAGCACACGGGCAAATCCATACCGGATTCTTCTATGTTAAGGAAAATCTATGTTAGACGATGCTATGAAAAAACTTTGGAAGAAATCCGGAAAAGAGTTGGAAATAAAAAATATGGGTATCGGTGGACGAGACGAGAGACCCTTCAGGACGATATGTAGCTAACGTGGTGGTAGGAACATTGGACGAGGATGTTCCTGGGGAACACTTTCTACCCTATTGTGAGCATTTACAAAGAGTGAACTACTCAACAATCAGCAAAGTTCTTGATAAATCGTTGTTATTGTTGTGGCCTGATGGCATTCGGCATGACAATGTGTTGCTCTTAGTAACGGATGCAGCCCCCTACATGGTCAAGGCTGCTAAATCGCTTCGTGCTATCTACTCTAAAATGGTGCATTTAATTTGTTTGGCCCACGCGTTACACCGAGTCGCGGAGGAGGTTCGCGGTCGTTTTCCAGAAGTTGACCAATTGATAGGATGTGTGAAAAAGGTATTCTTGAAGGCACCCTCCCGAGTTTCAACTTTCAAGTTAGAAGCTCCAGACATTCCAATTCCTCCTTCTCCCGTTTTGCCAAGATGGGGAACCTGGATTGAAGCCTGCACGTATTATAGCGAGAACTTACAAGTGGTGAAACAAATCGTGGATTCATTTGACAGCACTGAAGCCGCATCAATCAAAGCAGCGCAAAAACTTTTGGCAGATAGTGAAATTGCAGGGAAACTTGCTTACATAAAAGCAAATTTTGGATTCCTTCCTACTACCATAACCGTTCTGGAATAGTCGGAAGTGCCGCTAGTGCAGCAGTTACAACTTGTGCTGAAAGTGGTGAATGATTTGGATCGCGCGTGTGGCAAATTGGGACAAACTGTGTCTGAGATGATGAAGAAGGTTTTGGAGAAAAATAAAGGGTATCAGACAATGTGCTCAATTGCTAAAATTTTGTCAGGTGAAACATTTTCTCTTTGTAACATTGACGACAGTGAATTAAATTCAAGTGACATTGTTTGCTTTAAGTATGCTTCTGTTGTGTCGGTGGAGGTAGAAAGGAGCTTTTCTATGTATAAAGCTTTGTTGGCTGACAATAGACAATAATTTTCATTTGAAAATCTACATCATGTATTCGTTGTTCATTGCAACTCACACATTTTGGAATGAACAATAGGGACCTTTATGGCTGAGAAACATCTGTTTTTTAAATATGTAAGTATTGTAATGGCCCCAACCCTATACAAGGGTTGCGCCCACACGTATATCTAAAAGGATGGATCACTGACATAGCAACGGAAGCATGGCAGGTCATGGCCCCAAGATCGCCAGCCTAGCAAAGCAAGGAGGACATAGAGGACATTACACTACACATTCCGTTGATCCCGAGTGACTCCACGCTTTTGGTCTATAAGTAAGAGGGACAAGCACGCGCCGCGCTCTTACCTGATCGCTCTCTTGGAAGGCGACTCTCTTGCAGTCAGACAGTCATACGCTCTATCGGAGCTGTGCTACGAAGGACCGGTCAGGGCGCTGCCCTATACCGGGTCCCAATGCCACCAACATCATGGCAGACCGGCTCCATCGGTAGGGTGAGTGGAAACGTGTGTACTAGATTCCTTTTTCCCCCTAACATGTAATTCCCCCCTTTTTTTTAAATCTAAACTGCTTTGCCACTATTAAGTAATAAACCCCTTTTACACAGTCTAATGCTACATCTCGTTATTTCACTTAAGTTTAAGAAGCCTTTCCCTTTAGATTAAAACCTAGCTTAAGATCTTCACTGAACGCTGGCAGGCAGGAGGCACGGTACAGCAAGCGCTTGGCTTACTAAGGCTCATCCAGGTAAGCATGGTGAGTATTCCTCCCGCCAGGTCCCTCACAGTAATTGCCCCCTAGACGCGTCCGCAGCACACAAACTCATGTTTTACAATCAAAAGTAAAACAAAATGGGGAGGTGCGCGGTAAGTTTTACACAGAAGTAAAAAAAAATGCTGGAGGCGCGGGGTGAATCCCTCTAAAACGGATCAGCTCAGCCCTCAGGCCAAACACTTTAAACACATGTTTCACACAGAAGTAAAACAAAATGCTGGAGGCGCGGGGTGAATCCCTCTAAAACAGATCAGCTCAGCCCTCAGGCCAAACACTTTAAACACATGTTTTACACACAAGTAAAACAAAATGCTGGAGGCGCGGGGTGAATCCCTCTAAAACGGATTAGCTCAGGCCCTAAGGTCAAACACTTTAAACACATGTTTCACACAGAAGTAAAACAGTATTATTTTTAAAATTCATAACTCGAAAATGTATTACAAAATGTCTGTTTTGCCAATATTAATAGCTTGAATTCATTTTGTTACCACACAAGACTAAAACAATACAGAAATCATAGAAAATCAAAGGTATTTTTTTAATTACGTCATTTTCTGCATATTTTTAGGTCATAAATGCAATTTTATTGGTTTTTTTTTTTTTGCACTTATTTAGGTCATCATAATCCTAGCCCTAGTGATGAATATTAATACAATACAGTCAAAATATCTTAAATAAATAAACAAATAATTCACTAAAAATATATATAACCTACACAGCAGTACCGTATCTAACCAACAAAAGAATGGGGACTTACCGTATCATAATTAGGTACTTTTCGTGCCGCTATTTGGTTTTATTTTGAATGTACCTCTTACCTCCAAGTTTGACGTAGCATCAAACCGTACACTAATTAAAATCTGTAATATTGGAGAGAGTGGAAGCCCTCTTCTTTCAAACTGAACTAAGGGCAAAATCACGTTTGTCACAACATTCTTTGAAAAATGGCAGCTTCGAAATATTTTCTATGGATTCTAGAAATCCCTTTTATATCGTCTTTGCACGTCTTCTTCTTCAAATAATGCTTCAGTTTAATCAAGAAAGTCGTCGTCCGTCATGCCTACGTCGATTTTTCTTGTGGTAAGGAGGCCTTAAGTTAGCTTGTCCCCTACCTTAACACACGACCAGACTCAAGGAGTCGTGAAGGAGTCCTTGAGGCCAAGGCTTCCTGAAGAAAGAACTCTGAATAGTATTACTGCTCAAGAAAGCCTTGAGGTATCCTTAAATAAACCTTGAGGTCTCCTTAAGGAAGCCTTGAGGTCTCATTAAGGAAGCTTCAAGGAAGCCTCAAGGGAGCCTGCAGATGGCTTCCTTAAGGAAGCTTCCTGAATGCAAATAGCTTCCTTAAGGAGTCCTCAAGGCCAAGGTCTCCTCAAGGTATCCTCAAGGTATCCTCAAGAAATGTCTCTGAATTCCACCCTTAGACTTACTTCCACAAAAAGAAAGCTTTTCAGACGGAATGGGGTCGATTACATCGCGTCGCAAAGCCGATTTCGAAGTATATAATCGTATGTGGCTGGCATTTTACAAAGGAGATTTATTTATTAATAAATACTAATGAACTTCTTTGCCTCCCACCCGGAGGCCCCGGTTTCGATTCCCGGCTCCGTCAGGGATTTTAGAAACTGGCGTGAGGACTGGAATGAGGTGCACTCAGCCTCGTGAGGACACTTGAGTAGCTGTCAGAGAGTGAGGCAGCGTCCCGGTCACGAAAACCAAGATTAACGGCTGAGGGGACCCGATGAGCTAACCACGCGTCACCCCAATATCTGAAGGCCAAATGGCTGGGCAGCGGTCGCTTGGTGGGTCTGGGCCCTTCATGGGCTGTAGCGCCAGGGGTTATTATTTTATAATGAATTTCTTTCAATAACCAATAATTGAACTTAATTTATTACAAACACTGAACTAGCAGTTAGAGTATCCCGAAGCTAGCCTATATCTTTTCTTGGTAAAGCACGTTGTAAGAATTTTATAAAGTACATTTTGTTTGATGATCGAGAAAGATGGCGCCGTGCTGTTGGCGAGGCCAAAAACCTACTTAGATTTGAGTGGCCATCTAGGTAAGGTAAGGTACATTTTGTTTGAACGTGACTGCACTTTTGAATTAACGTTTAGGTTATTGGCTTGAGATTTTTGAAACTGATAATTTGATAGTGTTATAGAAGAGCTTGATTGAAAACGCGTAACATCATTGATTAGAGATTTATCGATTTAATAATTGTAAAAACTTGATTTGGGACTTAAATTAATGCGAGTAATATTTTTTATTTTTAGATTTCGCTCATTCGAGATTTCGGGAACAAATAATTGAATTTTATTTATTATAAACACCGGACTAGCAGTTGGAGTTTCCCGAAGCTAGCCTATATTATTTCTTGGTAAACCGCGCCGTGAGAATTTAAAAAAGAACATTTTGTTTGTTCCAGACTATATTTTTATTGATATGTGATTTCCGAAACCGATAATTTGTTAATGTAATACAACAGCTTAAATGAAAAAGCGCAAACCCTTTATTGCTAAGGCAAGTTATATTTAAAAAAAATTTGAAAAACAACCTAAGTTTACATTTTGAAATTACAGTTTTATAAATACTTTTAAATGGTAAACGTTCTTAAGGCTGAAATAGGCTTTAACCAAGTCACGCAACATGCTACCTGGCTGTACTACAACAGGATAGAGCACGAGCAAGCGATTTAAGGTAGCTATTAAAGGATTTTGAAAATTATTTATTTAATGAATTAGTTATTTATTATTTAATATTTATTACACACGGCAATGCATGTAGAAAGATGATTACACTGTAGAGTAACAACTAATTTTTTTAGGCCTTGAGTGGCCTTGCGATAATAATTTGCTGACCAGACACGAGTTAGCTGCCAGGTAACACTTTCGCGACTATGCTTGTTTTTGACATCCATAGAATGTCAGATTTCCTCTTTGTCACTTCTGTGAAATTACTCTAGAGAGTGGCTTGCTATTTTGGTTTATGCACAAACGATGTTTATATAGAAACCGAGAGACCATGTTGGTTCTTTACAAAAACGAGATATGATACCAGAGACGGTTAGGATAGCCAAGTATCATATCTAAGAGACAGTTATTTTATTTATTTATTAATTATTAATTATTTAATATTTATTTTACTTAAAATTATTATTTAATTATTATTTCGGTAGAACCCCAGTATTTTTTTTTTCGTTAGTAGAATTTTAGTATTTGGTTGTTAGTAGTATTTTTGTTACTAGAAATTCTCTATTACTTTATTCTGAAGGGGAGTAGCAGCCTTTCAGAATAAATCAATTCTTTACTTGTCTTATAGATTGTAAAGATATTCATAACATTAGCAAAATAATGGCTACACTGCGGTCTACTGCACGGCTAAAAGCAACGGGAAACTACAGCCGTAATGCTATTCCCGAGGATATGCACCTCTCTATGCAATATTACATGTGATGATGGCCTCCTCTCTTGTAAAATTCCCATCCGGAAGTAAACAAATCCACAGTTCGGATCTCCGGGTTGGGACTACTCGAGAGGGGGTTAACATCACAGTAGTGACAAAGAGGAAATCTGACATTCTACGGATCGGAGCGTGGAATGTTACAAGTCTGCTAGGCAGTGGAAGGTTAGAAACCCTAGAAAGGGGAATGGATAGGTTGAGGATGGATTTAGTTGGGATTAGTGAAATGCGCTGGCAGGAAGAACAGGACTTTTGGACAGGAGACTATAGGGTCATTAGCACTAAATCAAACAACAGCTATGCGGGGGTAGGTCTCATATTAAGCAGGAAAATTGGACAGCGGGTGTAATATTACGAGCAATAGAGTGAACGGATTATTGAAGCTAAAATCAATACAAAGCCTACGTGCACCACACTGGCACAATTCAATATCCCTACCAGTCAAGATGATGATGAAGATGTTGGAAAGGTCTACGATGAAATAGATGAAATTCTGAGGTATGTCAAGGGTGATGAAAATGTTATAGTAATGGGAGATTGGAATGCTGAGGTAGGAAAAGGAAGAGAAGGAAATATAGTTGGAGATTTCGGATTAGGTGAAAGGAATGAACGAGGAGACCGGCTGATGGAACTCTGCACCGAGCTAGAGTTGGTCATAGCTAACACCTTATTCATTAACCACAATAGAAGAATATACGCATGGTCAAGCAGAGATTTCGAAACCAGATTTTGGATTGTAAAACATATCCCGGTGCTGACATAAACTCTCACCACAATCTGGTTGTTACGAAATGCAGATTAAAGTTGAAGAAGCTGAAGAAAAGTCAAAAGCCAAAGAGGTGGGCAATATACAAAAGTGAAGAGAAAGATGTAAACGAAAGTTTCAAGAAGAGTATAGAGGAAAGACTAATGAAAATCCCAAAACAAACTTCAATTGCAGACGAATGGGCACTTTTGAAGAATGAAATAACAAAATCGGCAGAAGAAAACATTGGAAGGAGAGAAAGAATAGGTAGAAAACCCTGGATCACTCCGGATATACTAGAATTAATGGATGAAAGACGGAAACACAAGAATGTAAGAGATGAAAAGGGGAAAGCAGAATACTGACGTCAGAGAAATTAGGTTAACAAGAAGTGCAAGGAAGCGAAAGAAGAATGGCTGAAAGAGAAGTGTGCAGGTATAGAAAATTATCTGAAATCAGGAAATGTAGATACAGCTTATCGAATGATTAAAAATTCTTTTGGGGAAAAGAAGACTAAGGGCTGTAATATTAAGGATACAGATGGAAAGCCTCTAACAGATAGGGAAGAAAACGTTGAGAGATGGACAGCTTATATAGAGTGTTTGTATAAGAGAAAGGAGATTGAGAATCATGTAATGGAAAGGGAAGAGGAAATTGATGAGGATGCGGAAGGAGATTTAATATTGAGATCAAAATTTGACAGAGCATTTGAAGACTTAAGCAGGAACAAAGCACTAGGCATAGATGATATTCCGATTGAGTTGCTACTCTGCATAGGTGATGCTGGTCAGATCAGGTTATTTCACTTGGTGTGTTGGATTTATTAGACAGGTGATGTACCCTCTGATTTCAAGAAAAATGTTATCATCCCTATACCGAAGAAAGTAGGAGCTGACATATATGAAGATTACCGTACAATCAGCTTGATCACTCATGCTTCTAGGATCCTGTCTAGAATAATGTACAAGAGGATGGAAAGCCAGATAGAAACTGAGTTGGGTGAAGACCAGTTTGGTTTCAGGAGAAATGTAGGAACAAGGAAAGCTGTACTAGGTCTTAGGCTGATTTTGGAATGTAGAATAAGGAAGGATAAGAAAACGTTCACGGCATTTGTAGACTTAGAAAAGGCTTTTGATGACGTTGATTGGGCTAAATTTTTTGACATTTTGAAAACGATTGGATAAAGTACAGGGATAGGAGGGTGATCCACAATCTGTACAGAAACCAGACAGCAGTCATTCGAGCTGAAGGACATGAGAGAGAAGCTGGCATTCAGGAACGTGTAAGGCAAGGCTGCAACCTATCACCCATAATTTTCAATCTTTACATTGAACAACCAATGGAGGAAGTTGGAGAAAAATTAAAGTGTGAGTGAAGATTCAAGGAGAAATAATTTAAACTCTGAGATTTGCTGATGACATCGTCATCTTGGCCGATACACAAGAGGATTTGAATGAGTTTTTGAATGGTATGGAAGGAATTCATGATGGATATTAATAAATGTAATACAAAAATATTGGAATGCAGCCGATATAAATCAGAAACCTCTATGGACATCAAATTGGCAGGTGAAAATCTTAAGGAAGTAGGAGACTTCTGTTACATAGGAAACAAAATAACCAGTGATGGACGAAGCAAAGAGGATATAAAAAGTAGGCTGGCTCTGGCTAGGAAAGCATTTCTACCAACAAGGAATCTGTTGACATCGAATATGGATTTAGGTATTAGGAAGTCATTTTTCAAAACCTTTGTCTGGAGCGTGGCACTCTATGGAAGTGAAACTTAGACTATTGGTGCAGCAGAAAAGAGACGAATTGAAGCGTTTGAAATGTGGTGTTTCATGAGAATGATGGAGATCAGATGGGAATATAGGGTTACAATCGAAGAGGTATTAAGACGAGTGGGAGAGATGTTTCTGGCGACTGCTAATGAAGATAAGAGATAGGTTGGTAGGACAGTTTCTAAGACACCCAAGAATAGCAAGCTTAGTTATGGAAGGAAGGGTCGAAGGCAAGAAATGTAGGGGTAGACCAAGATTAGAATATGTTAAACTGCTTCGGATGTAGGATGTGGTAGCTATGTAGAGATGAAATATTAGCTCAGGACAGGGAGGCAGGGAGAGCTGCATCAAACCAATCAAAAGACTGAAGACTCAAACAACAACAACAACAACAACCAGTACCCTTCATTATCCCCTGTACTACAAACTAGGCGACTTAGCATGGTCGACTTGACAGCTGTTCTTCCCATGTGGCAAAAATTACTTTTAGGTGTCGCTTTATCCTAAGCCTACTTGTGGTAGTCTTTCTTTAACGTGCCCAATTGCTGCTTCAATCTGTGAAGCTCAGTTCCTCGAAGTTTATAATCAGGTGCCTGTTAAAAAGTTAAAGTATCTTTACAGTCAACTTGTATCGTCTTTGATTTATCGACTTCAACAGTATTAGGCTTTATCTTCCAAATTTAAATGTATCTACTTACTGAAGTATGTGAAGCAATGTACCGACTACACGCTTATTACATATTCCTGCACTGTTTCTGGCACTTCCCCCACATAATTATGTGTTTGACATCTAAATTTGGCTGTCCTTCAACAAGACCCCGCCTAGAATTGCCAACAACATTCAATACATAATGATGTCTATCACCCTTACGTCCACCATTTTGCCACGACTGATCTGGCACCTACATTCGATTGAGTACGCGAATTACATCAGTATTCTTCTTTATTTGTTACCGACAGTAGTGGCTACGCTGGCTAACACGCAGCATTAGGTCATGGGGCCAAGCTCCATGCTGACTCGGTAGACGCGTGGGTTTGAGCCCCACCGTCGGCCGTCCTTGAAATGGTTTTCCGTGGTTTCCCATTTTCAACACCAGGCAAATGCTGGGACGGTACCTTATGACAGGCCACGGCCGCTTCCTTCCACATCCTTGCCCAGTTTCATTCACCATCATTCATTTCATTTCTCATTAACTCCTCTCATGAGGTTGGCGTCAGGAAGGGCTTCCGGCCGTAAAAATCATCGCTACAAAGACCTCCATCCCATCTTATCCCTGACCCCGTTGGAAAACGGGAATAATAAGGGGTAGACATACATACATTCTTCTTTATTTGTTACGTTTAAGATCGTGTGATGTATTACGTTGTAGCACATGAAATTAATTTAATAAAAGACTAGCTACACGTAACAGCATCAGTTCTCTCTTTACTTGTAATATCGTGTGATGCATTACTGTATATCACATCCTAGTTAATTAAATAAAAGACTACCTAGACGTTACATCACCAGTCCTCTTATTTTCCACGATTTCACGATACTCATACACCAAGTGGTTAAGTACGTTTTTTTAAATTTAAAGAATATTGCACAGTCACCGGCTCGTCTTGCTCTTTTCCTCATCAGTCATGTTTGTTCTCAACCAAGGAGGATATAACTTGCTTCTTGCAGTTAAGGACCTGCTTTATTATGCGAAAGAATATGCAAAAAAACCACCACAATCATCATCCTTCAATGAGTTTTGTACAGCCCTTAAACATAACGCTTCGTTTGCTAATGCCAATCGGCGAATGTGGTGGTGAAACGCCATCGAGTTTGATTCCGATATTGAAATTAACGAGTCATTTACTGACGGCCTGTTAACACTGCGTTGGTGAACCCGGCCATTAAGACTTAACAAACAGAGCTCTAAAGTTACCAACACACAAGATCAGTTCAAGCTATTACGTTTCCACAGTTGCATAACCGGAGCGAGATAAAAAAAAACCAGAGCCACAATAAGGTTTAGCCAATCCTCGCTAAGTTCCGAAGGTGCTGACTCCTTGGCTGACTGGGCGTCTCCTTATTACTCCTTGACTGTATGGTACATTCCATCGAGGAAAGAACCGGAAGGAGATGCGTTCCTTGCGCTGGCTATACTCTGATTTACAAAAGATGAACGGTGAAAGCTGTCATCCGCTTGAAGGGCGAGGTGAGGAGTGGAAACGAGAGGGGTAACGGTCTCCATAGCAACAGCGAGCAGTGTTGCAATGTATGCCGACACAGCAGTGAGCACATGGTGGTATATTCTCCTGAATATACAGCTTATGTCAGAATTTAATACTCACTACTTTTTGGTTTTCTTTCTTTATTCACTTTCTTTCTTAATTCCCTTTTTTTAAACACCAACAGTGACTTCGTTTGTTCCTGTTCTCTTTGTGAATTCTATTATATTCTCTGAAAGTTTGTTTCAGATTAGCAATGCTTTCTCCTTGTGTAAGATCTCTCTACAGTGCTCCGTGTGGCATGTCGCTGAAGCTTTGGATTTCAATTACCTCAAGAATTGGTTCAACACATTTCGAGTAGAGGGCGTCAGTGTCGCTTTATGCATTCTCCACGAAGACTCTACCTAATTTTTGGACTCTGCCTAAAAATCGATAATGTATAACTTATGTTTGTCATGTTGCCTATATGTTTTCCCCACTCTTTGTCCCCACCTATCCCCTTTCTGCCTTCGCTCGCTTGCCGGTTTGAAATACTCGTTCACTCTTCGCTAAGTGCTCCGCTCAGACTGTTCTGCTCTCTTACTCAGAGGTGTCCATCTTTTTCGACCATGTGTTGATTTTCAAATAAGCCGCCATCTTATTGAAACATTTTAACGGCTTGTCGTGAACTTCAACATTGCTACAATGACAAGATAAGTACCTGATTCAGTGGTTTTACAAACAATTTTTTATGGGGCTTATATGTATCTTAATCGGAATGTTTATATAAACATTTTCTGCAAAATATGAACTTTTACATACTTGTGCAACTTGCTAACGGCCCAACGAGGGATATTACATTACTTTGCTAAAGATTAATCCAGCTCGCCATTAACTGGTTATGAGAACTTTCTAGAACTTCTGTGTCAAAAAAAAGGGGATACTTTTCCTTCCAACGTGGGAATCATGCAAACTTATAGCGCTTTGAAAATCATGCTTTTCTTCTTCAAGGGATTTTTCTACTGAATCTTGAAACTGCACCAAGCTATTCTTCAATTTCATCGTGGGAGATTTCTCTTCTTGCCATATTTTATTTTACTTGCTACTCATTACATTTTGAATCAAGCAATACACTCTTTATTTTGCTACATCACACTGGCAAACAACACAAAACTCAATAACTTTCAACCACTGCTAATTTCCGATTCAAAACAAACTATAAACTGAAATAGTGACTTATCCGTTTGCATCTAAATATAGGTTTTAGTGCAAACCATATGAGTTTGGTACCCAATCTGCGACCATACCGCGATAAAATGATCTCATGAACAGACTCAAAACATACCCCATTTTTCCTTTCCATTCCCCATTTACTAACATCAAAATTTAAGTAAATAATCTTTGCATATTTTTTTGTTAACTCTAGGCTTCACTGTGGACCTCCCCATTTTGAATTTAGCATCATGTAATTTCTGTTTAAATACCTTGGTGGTTATAAATCCACCTTTTAATCTTCGTTCCCATCTTCCTGCTTCACCCAGGAATTCACAATTTGTAATTTCATATTTGTTAAAGTCGTTTGTCTCGTTTGGTTACTAAGATATTATAGTCAATAATTTGTTAACGTACTTAGTTCTCAAAACAAAGAAATTATTGAATATTTCTTAATATGTCTTACACCGTAAATCTTATTGTTCCTAAAATACTTTTAGAGTGGATGCAATAAATTGCTCTCATTTGCAGGAGCTGAACTCCATTCTTTGCTCGAAGAGCTTGTTATGTGTAGCATTTCCTTCCCCATTTTTCTCGTATAACTTTCTGCACTTAAAAACAATTACAAATCTTTCATGCTAATTTCGAAATTAATCCCTAAAAATTTGTTGTGTTCATGGCGAAACGTCTGCTAATACTTTACATAAAGTTTACCCTAGCAATTCCTGTAAATAGTTAAATGCGAGTATAGTTCACTCAGCAAACTTCCTACTCGAAGTAATTATCGCCTTGTCATATAAATTTACATTTCAGATTATAGTTTTGCCTAAGTTAAGTTTGTTAGTCTTTCCTCCGCTAAACCTGTAATCAGCACGCCGCTGTGATGCATTACTGTACAGCACATCCTAGTTAATTTAATAAAAGACTACCTAGAAGTTACAGCACCAGTCCTCTTATTTTCCACGATTTCACGATACTCATACACCAAGTGGTTAAGTACGTTTCTTTAATTTAAAGATAATTTCACAGTCCCCGGCTCGTCTTGCTCTTTTACTCATCAGCCATGTTTGTTCTCAACCAAGGAGGATATAACTTGCTTCTTGCAGTTAACGACCTGCTTTATTACGCGAAAGAATATGCAAAAAAAACCACCACAATCATCATCCTTCAATGAGTTTTGTAAAGCCCTTAAACATAACGCTTCGTTTGCTAATGCCAATCGGCGAATGTTGTGGTGAAAGGCCAACGAGTTTGATTCCGTTATTGAAATTAACGAACGTCCTGTTAACGCAGCGTTGGTGATCCCGGCCTTTAACACTTAACAAACAGAGCTCTAAAGTTACCAACACACAAGATCAGTTCATGCTATTACGTTTCCACAGTTGCATAACCGGAGCGAGATAGAAAAAAACAGAGCCAAAATAAGGTTTAGCCAATCCTCGCTAAGTTCCGAAGGTTCTGACTCCTTGGCTGACTGGGCGTCTCCTTATTACTCCTTGACTGTATGGTGCATTCCATGGAGGAAAGAACCGGAAGGAGATGCGTTCCTTGCGCTGGTTATACTCTGATTTACAAAAGATGAACGGTGAAAGCTGTCATCCGCTCGATGGGCGTGGTGATGATTGTAAACGAGAGGGGTAACGGTCTCCATAGCAACAGAGAGCAGTGTTGCAATGTATTCCCACACGGCAGTGAGCACACCAACAGAGACTTCCCTTGTTCCTGTTTTCTTTGTGAATTCTCTTATATTCTCTGAAAGTTTGTTTCAGATTAGCAATGCTTTCTCCTTGTGTAAGATCTCTCTACAGTGCTCCGTGCGGCAGGTCGCTGAAGCTTTGGATTTCAATAACCTCAAGAATTGGTTCAACACATTTCGAGTAGGGGGCGTCGGTGTCGCTTTCTGCATTCTCCACGAAGACTCTACCTAATTTTTGGACTCTGCCTAAAAATCGATAATGTATAACTTATGTTTGTCATGTTGCCTATATGTTTTACCCACTCTTTCTCCCCCTCCTATCACCTTTCTGCCTTCGCTCGCTTGCACGTTTGAAATACTCTTTCACTCTTCGCTAAGTGCTTCGCTCAGACTGTTCAGCTCTCTTACTCGGAGGTGTCCATCTTTTTCAATCATGTGTTGATTTTCAAATAAGCCGCCATCTTTGAGAAACTTTTTAACGGCTTGTCGTGAACTTCAACATTGCTACAATGACAAGATAAGTACCTGATTCAGTGGTTTTACAAACAAATTTTTATGAGGCTTGTATGTATCTCAATCGGAATGTTTTAGATAAACATTTTCTGCAAAATATGAACTTTTACATACTTGTGCAACTTGCTAACGGCCTAACGAGGGATATTACATTGCTTTGCTAAAGTATAATCCAGCTCGCCATTAACTGGTTATGAAAACTTTCTAGAACTTCTGTGTCAAAAAAGGGGTTACTTTTCCTTCCAACGTGGGAATCATGCTAAACTTATAGCACTTTGAAAATCAGGCTTTTCTTCTTCGAGGGATTTTTTTACTGTATCTTGAAACTGCACCAAGTTATTCTTCAATTCCATCGTGGGTGATTTCTCTTCTTGCCCGATTTTATTTGACTTGCTAATCATGACATTTTGAATCAAGCAATACACTCTTTATTTTGCTACATCACACTGGCAAACAACACAAAACTCAATAACTTTCAACTACTGTTAATTTCCGATTCAATACAAACTATAAACTGAAATAGTGACTTATCCGTTTGCTTCTAAATATAGGTTTTAGTGCAAACCATATGAGCTTGGTACTCAATCTGTGACCATACCGCGAAAAAATAATCTCATGAACAGACTCAAAACATACCCCATTTTTCTTTCCATTCCCCATTTACTAACATCAAAATTTAAGTAAATAATCTTTGCATATTTTTTTGTTAACTCTAGGCTTCACTGTGGACCTCCCCATTTTGAATTTAACTTCACGTAATTTCTGTTTAAATAACTTGGTGGTTATAAATCCACCTTTTAATCTTCGTTCCTATTTTCCTGCTGCACCCAGGAAATCACAATTTGTAATTTCATATTTGTTAAAGTCTTTTGTCACGTTTGATTACTAAGGTATTCTAGTCAAAAATTTGTTAACGTACTTAGTTCTCAAAACAAAGAAATTATTGAATATTTCTTAATAGGTCTTAGACCTTAAATCTTATTGTTCCTAAAACACTTTTAGAGTGGATGTAATAAATTTCTCTCATTTGCAGGAGCTGAACTCCATTCTTTGCTCGAAGAGCTTGTTATGTGTAGCATTTCCTTCCCCATTTTTCTCGTATAACTTTCTGCACTTAAAAACAATTGCAAGCCTTTCATGCTAATTTCGAAATTAATCCCTAAAATTTGTTGTGTTCATGGCGAAACGTCTGCTAATACTTTACATAAAGTTTACCATAGCAATTCCTGTAAATTGTTATATGCGAGTATAGTTCGCTTAGCAAACTTCCTACGCGAGGTAATTATTGCCTTGTCATATAAATTTACATTTCAGATTGTAGTTTTGCCTAAGTTAGGTATGTTAATCTTTCCTCCGCTAAACTTGTAATCAGCACGCCGCTGGATAAAAGTTTAGCACACTTTGAACAGAACAATTGTTCCTTTTTTTTTGCCTTTTTGCTCAATGATTACTTCCTTTCTAAGAACTTCAAGAGTTTTTATATCTTTCTATTTTTCGTGTAATCGTACTCTTGCTTCGGGGTCCATCCTCGGTGGTAGTAAAGAAGTTTTTTTTATTAGTTTCATTCTCTTCAGCATTTTAAATGCTTTTCAAAATATTCCTCCGTAGCTTGGTGAAAATAATTATCATATCCCCTTGTTTAAACTTTCGCCAGTGATCCGGGTCCCTATACAATACTATAATTTATGTATGGAAGGGATAGTGCACTTGGCGACTGCTTACTGGACAGCCCAACAGTTCTTTGCGTTATTATATAAAGTTATACAGTATTAACAACATGTTTATGCACACTCTTGGTTGCCTTTTTTCGCAAGCAAGACTGTGATTTCTTGTTAATTTCATTAATTACGCTTCGGCATTTCTTCTTGCTACGGTTAAACAATTTTTGCAACATATCCTATTAATAATTTATGTTTGAAAACCAAGGTCTGCTTCCCATCTTAAATTCTTAAGCCCTGTGACATCCTAATTTTTCACCCTTCTATTAACATTTTTATTGTTATTTTATAATAAAATATTTCTGGGATTCGCTGCCTTGTTGCCTCATTTTGTTTTTATTCCCAAGCCATTATCCTTTTCTCACATCATCTTCCCTCCGGTAGTGGTTAAGCCTGGGCTTGACACTCCAAATGGTTTGACTAAGTGTTCTACTGTGCCTTGACTCGTCACGATCATTAGACCGCCAGACTGGCCAGTATTTGTGTCTTCCTGCAAGCCTCTCTGAATGTTATGAGCCATGATCTGCCTCAGTGGCAACGCAGCATTTCCCCACGTGCTAGCTTTGACAGCTGCCAGCGTTCATTATTGGTAATACAGAGTATAGTTCAAGCTGCTAAAGACAAACCTTAAGTCCACTATGAGAAGCAAGAAAATGGCTATTTATATGCTTAATGCCGTAAACCACTCCAACTAGTCTTCGATTTCATTGACATAAAACTGCAATGCCAATTCAAGATTCTTTCTTGGAAACGCAGAGTACCGGTACACTCTGTATATCACGTTACATGGCACAAATCAGTTGTGTTATCTTTTTGAGCGCCAATTTAAAAAGAAATATAAGAGCACCTATGCCAGGCTAGTTTTGTAAGAAGGACGCGGTAGAACGTAATAATACGCTGAAACACTGATTAAATTGAATACAAGTGTCGGAACGTGCGAGTTTTAACCAAAGAGGTACATCTTGGCAACTAATGATGCTGGACTAATTACGGTATATACACCAAATTGATTGTTAAGGTCTTATTGTTCTCGGATTCATCAGTTTCTAGACATAATTTCAAGCACGTCCTAATATTCAAAATTGCGGTAACTCAAAATTAATAAGTAGAACACTTGGAAAGGACGTATATTTGCACAAACAATACGACATTGTCTACACTTTCCGGTACCGTACCGTACCGTTATTTTTTAAGGTTTTGAGTACAAGTAGTGTGTACAGTTACTTGACGAGGCGTGACGTAATTGCGAGCACACGCCAGGCCATTCTTCACAGCTGAGATGAAGTAAGAGAGGTTCATTCGTTACCACATGACAGCCAACGAACATTCCTGAAGGGATGAACGAAGCAGCAACCAATCATAATTCAATCAATGACGTAATGTCTCGCATCGACCTCAACCTGAGATACTTTTATATTTTTTTAAAGAGAATAAGAGCTGTATATGAAATAATGGAGATGTTAGAATGCGTATTTCAATAGCAGAAAGCTATCTATCATACATGCAGATTGGATATTATCAAGAGAACCCGAGTAATAACATGTATTTAACCCCAGCAGCAATCGATATCGATTTATGGCGTAAAAGAGAGGGTATACTATCTCCGCACGGCAGAGTGCATTCAGGGAAGTCTGGACACTCACAGTTCCGGCAAGCCACGGTAATATGGTGGCCACGAGGCGATCTGTATTTTTCACCGGTCCGTTACTCACGAAGTCGCGAGTGAACGTGTTTAACGTGTGATAATTAAATATATACATATTTTTGTTGTAAAGCATCGAAAGGCCAATGCAATGGAGTTTAAACGCTATGTTAAGCCCATGTGCAGCATTTATACTTGGGACAGAAAGAACAGTCAGAGAACGACACGCGGATTGATACACATTCATATCCGAGTGGTGTCATTAGTTCATGCGGCCATTGTGTGAAATATTCTGTAACTTTCACAAGAAACGGCCCTGTGTATTCGTTGTTAGAACATATGCCAGGGTCAGGACTATTTCCCAAGTGGATTATGCCACTTTGAACGCCGTATTTTTGAACGAAATGTCGGAGGGGAACTTTAACAAGGATTTAATAGCTGCTAGTATGGCAGGCTAAATCGAATGGGGCCACTACTGTCGAAGCGATGACAAGATGTATCGCGCAACCCACTGCCTGTATCATCCGGTCAAGGAAGGAATCCTTAGCATGGAATTTGTTAGTGGTTGTTCACAAGTGCCTTTACACGCTGTAACATTCTGACAAACTTTATCTGGAACAGCGTATTTTTACGAGTGCGCGCGGTCGGTGCTAGCTAGGCCGAGAGGGAACGTGAAGCCAGCCCGACAGTTGATCGTGCGTGGTGTGTTCCTGGGTTCGAGGTGAGACACCGATGAAGAAGAATACTTTGTCTTGTTCTAGCATGGAGGCTAACATGACAAGTATATATCCTTTTTACGTCGCTCCAAGATTCAACGCAAGGTACTGGGAAGTCAGCTCTTTTACGATAGCTTAGTGAAGCATTTGTAAGCAATCACAACTGCCATCGTTTTCTTTAGTAGTGTAAATGGACGTACATGGTCCAGATTCGATGTTTCTTTCGAAAATGACCTGTCGCATCTCCGGGATTCTGGTTTAATTAATGAATACATCCCTTGTGTAATTCTAGATTTGATGATTAACTTTTGGTAGATTCACAGTAACAATTTAAATAGATATGCATATTTTCATTGTCTAGAAGACCATTTAGGGGAAGAACTCCAGATTTTTATATAAGAATATTATTAATTGCGATTTCTTTTAACAGTGTTTAGAACACTGATAGATATTTTCTTGTGGCAAGTGCATACTTGTATGTGCACTTTCGGTATTTTTGCATCGTATTTTCGATGAGGAACTTGGCTTTTCCTCACATCAGCTTGATAGTAGGAAGTTTTCGAAGCTTGTTGCCTTGACAGTTTTTGATTCTCTTTTCTCAATTATTTTTGTGGAGAGCACTTAGCTTTTTTGTGCAAGGATTTATTGGTAGACTTCCCTAATGGATAGTCAGTTGTTCAGCCTTAGATGTTGACCTGCATTCATGGTGTAGGTGTTATCTATTAATATTTCCGAGCTCACTGACGTTAGAGGCAATCTCAGTCTTGGGAAGGATCAGTTTTAACTTTCTATTCGGCATTATTTTGAGTGGAATTTAGTATTTTGATATCATGCTGAGACATGAATATTTAAGTAACATAAAGTAAATTATTGCTTTTATTGCAATAGTATGTGGAATTATCGCAGCATATTTACTAATACCATCCAAGTTTTTGAATAAATTAATCCCAGGGAGGAATGACTATAAATCAATATATTAATCATAACACATGATGTAAAATGTATTGTAAGGCGAGATTTGTAGGCTAATGGAATATTCTGATTCCATATTGATGAACAACGTGCTACAGTCTAGTTATATATTTTCAAGCACGAATGTAGGATTTTTGTGAAAGCAACTTGATTTATAAACAAGCATTTGAAGGTTGTTATAACCGATTAAGGGTGTATTATTTTATGGTGTAATGCAGATCATTACGTGATTTTGTGGTCACCTATTTGAAGGTGTAATGCAGATTATTATGTGATTTTGTGGTCACCTATTATGGTGCCCAGTTGTGTATATCAGGCATACGAATATTTAGATAATGCTGTTTTTTGGTGAAGCATTTTTGTATTGAAGATTGAGCCAGTGAGTGCCTTTGAGCCAGTGAGTGCCAATAATTAATTATTAGACTTTGTATAGTCTCACACCTGAAGTTTGGTGTAGTTATAGACCAATGGTGGTTTATGTATTAGATGTTCCTTGAGACATAGTCAGCTGTTTAGAATTGCTAAATCAGACCTACGTGTTGAAACTAACTGATTCTGAGCAATGTTTGGATAAGTTGTGTGGATAATCGAATTATGTTACTACAGCTTAATAACGAAGCCATCACAATTTAATAAGATCATGATATTTTTATTAAATATGGATTTTGACCAGTTATTTTACTAAGCTTGATCGCTCGGTAGAATCAATCCAGAATTGAGATACATTTACCACGAATTAATGAATTCTACAGATGCGAATGCTATGATCGAAGTCAGTATTTGGACCAAATTAGATTGTCCAAAATACTGTATAATTATGTATAAAATTTGAATGATATTGTAAATAAAATCTAAGAAATGTCACAGCATTTATCACCGCGAATGATATTTAAGATATTATTGACATTCTATTTCAAGTTATCATGTGAGTGATCACATGTTTGTTAGGTGAACAGTCCAATAAATATTTAATTAATATATTTTTTTATTCTTCTGAGATCATTATTAAATAATTGTAGTTTTGTATTGTAACGCATTTCCGATTATGGTCACCCCACTTTGGTGGTGAATTTTTGATTCATTCATGGATTTACTTTTTCATGGAATTTCATGATTGAAATTTTGGTCGTATTGACGACAGTGTCTTTTGATTTCATGTCATGTTTCTTTCATGAATAAATTTTGTTTTCTCATTTTAAATCTTATTGCGTGACATTTTATCGAGGTGATGGGAGGTCGTGTTAAGAAGGCCATCGCTAGGTATTATCAGGGTATGCCACCCTTCGAGATAGTTCTCTTTTAGAGGAGTCTTGTGATCTTAGAGCTAGTCATTTTTCTGAAACCATGGACATTCTTAATACAACCTGTTAGGATAACCGATTACCCTATTACTCCTTTACTTGGTGGTAGGACTTGGGGGTTTTTCTAGCCGGGGATTCTCAGGTTCTACGATCCAGCTGTCATCGAGGGATTTCACCAGGTATTGGTAGGTAATTACGGGTACAGTACCATACGTTACGGTATTTTATTTGTGGGCGATTAGCCTCGTACCGGTATTGCTTAATTATACACCGAACCGTAATTATTATTGACCGATTGGCGTATTTGATAATTTGGGATTTGCAGAAGTGTTTTTTTTATCTAAGGAGAGATATCTAGCGATCAGTGACACATGCCCATACATATACAGGCGTCGGATGTGCATATCTGGTGGGGAGGACATTTTCTGGAATTTTTAGTGGGAGTCCAAATTCTCCCTTCTGACTGCTCTTATCCACTTTTTCCTTTTTCAGAAAACCAACAGGAGATAAAATAACGTAAGTAATTTCAAAACACTCGTGCTCACAGGAGAAATACGTTTGATATCCTCAAATTGTGATAAAGTATATTTAGTAATTGCAATGAAATGTATGATAAATATTAATTACCGGTACAAAAAAATAATAAATTGGTGATGTTAAGAGCCGGCCGGAGTTGGGACGGCCGGCCGCCAGCCCAGCCCTTGTTGTAACATGGGTCAAAAGTTTGTGAAACGATTTATAAAGAAACGGGACAAGGTAAAATTATTTTGTTTCTATAGCGTACTGTACTATTTTATACACTTTTCATCAGTGCAAAAGCATATCGAATAGGAATACAAAGAAAGTTATAAAAAGTGTAGTTAAAATCACAATTCTCCATATAAAATAGAGTTCTGAACTGCGTTTTTCCTAAACTCTACTATGTCTTCAGATGATGTTGAAAACAGAAACAAACTCCACTGCAAGACAGCTTATAGTTTTCTCTAGAACGCTACTGAAACATATTTTAAAATTAAGAACTCTGTATATGCTTAATCGTGATTTTTAAAAAGATAAGCATATAGACTCGTTAATGCTAGCCAATGTTGAGTGCTGGTAATTCATCCGGATTCCGTCAGATGTCGCGTCGCCAAGTCCTGTTCTTGAAACAGCGCGAGACAGGGACAGAGACAGTTTGTCTCAGGCCAGATCAGGCTTTCCCTCGTGCAGGGGAGTGGGGACATTACCACACGCCTCTCTTTTACAACGAGCAGCGGACAAGCTCATTCCACGACTGTATTGCTATTGTCTTAGAAGGTGCAATATAATACAGGACAGCTACACAGAAAAAAAAAGCCTTTTGTTACAAAAATTGTGCTATGGTTGGCTTTTTGTAAATCGTTAGAAAAGCTCAAAAAAACTTAACTCTGAATTGTAGAATAATTTGCACGATCATTTTGTCGGAAAACTCAAAAACACATTGAAAAGCGTTTTTCTCGGAATGGACGTATTTGAAAGAAAACTTTTTTAAACAAAAAATATAGAGGACATTGTCACCTACAATTCGTCTCATTGAGGTCATGTCATACGTTTTAAAATGCAGAAGCTAGGTAGCACCAAAGTTTCCAAAAAAGTGTTTTTTCGCTTTTTGTCATAGAAAAAATGTTTTTTCACAAAAGAGTGAATCAGAAATTTGTTCCACTCAAAATTGTCTACAACATTTATTGAAACATTCTTTTCCTCCGCATTACCGTTCCAAAGTTTTAGTCTGCCGAATTGTGAAAATTGTTCTATTCAGATGGCACAAAGGTTAATATGGGTACAGTTATGATTGATAGTTAGTTAGTTGGTTATTGTTGTTTTAAGGGGCGGAACTACGAGGTCATCTGCCCCTATATATGATTGATACGTTGCGATTGAAATAGATATGATAGTTTGAGCTAATTAACAAACACAGCCCGCGTCCTGTTTGACCGAGCCTTATAGGCAGCTGTCCGTCAGCGGTCCCTGTCTAAATTATGCCAGTAGTGGAGAGAGGCCGATTCTATTACCCCCCACCACCTCTCCCTCTGACGTCACATACTAACCAGCAATACATTCAGGGGCAAAGTCAATATCTCTCGAATGCATGGCCCGATTTAGACAAATGAGGTGTCGTTGGACTCGGGCTAACGCCCTCTTTCCAATGGACCACTCATTTCAACCCCTAAATAAAACCTACCCCTACTAGGGGGTGAAATTGTATTTTTTTTAAGTGAAAATCTCTTTTCAAATGCGACATGTATAAAGTGCGCTGCTAAAATGAACTTAAACGTTGTTGCTCATATAGCGCATGCGTTTTTCTGGCTGCCGCTATGGATCAACATTTTTGTTTTTTGTTTTTTACGCATGCGCACTTGGGATTTTTGTAAGAGGGCGAGCTCTTTGAAAAAATGATTGATAAGAAGGGGTTTTGGTGGTGATGAGAGAGCCAGATAGTCGCCTACTTTCCTACGAAGTTTGCCGATATCTCTCGAACGCAAGGTCGGATTTGGACATGTGACGTGTCAAACCGCTTGTCTCGAAGCCCTATATATGTTATTAATAGGTTAAACTTTTGAGAATGAGGGAAACAGGCTTTTTGGGGGTAAAACCATGATTTTAGACTTTTTCCGATATCTCTCGAATGCATGGTCGGATTTGGTCCTATGACGTGTCAAATGGCTTGTCTCGAAACCGTCTTTATTTTGGTAATAGGTTAATGTTTTTGAGAATGAGGGGAAACAGAATTTTTTGGTGTAAAACTGTGATTTTAGACTTTCTGTTATATCTCACAAACCAATAACGCCAGAGACGTATACGAGGGGTCGTAGGACTCGGGGTGACCCCCCCCCCCCCCCACACACACACTACTCCCCCTTTCGAATATAGTATTTATGTTTAAAAAGATGCGAAAGGGTCTAACGACACTTTTGTTGAAAACATTTTAGTTTTTAAAACTCTTTTTTAAATCTGTCTAAAATGTTCATGACGAGTGGTTGTAGATAGAAAGAGACGATACCACTGGGCACATGTTTCAACGAGGCTATTACTGGCCACGGTGGTGATATACCAATACAGTATTTGCTATTTCGATGAGACGGCGGGTCGAGGGTTCGTTTTCCGATTTTTCCTATGATGGAATTCCTAATTCCTAAACCCCCTGAAGGGGCTCTTTAACATGTAAACGATTGTGAGTGACATGACAAATGATAATTCCTTGATCAAATGAAGGTGGCTTTAGATAGAACAAACAGAACGTGGTTATATGTTGCTTGAAGTGAGTATAGAAAACAAACTTGCTGGGGCAGACTGACAGGATGTGGATGTTATTTGAGCTTATTGGAATGCATTGACTTGACTTGACAACAGGGCAATGAAAAAAGCACAGAGATGCTGAGGACACTTGAAGGTCAAACGATATGGCAACCATGGTGGGAGGGGGAAGCGAGGATGATGTCGCCGATCATGTTCAATGTTCAATGGATGAATTTATATTTTGCGAAGCATTGTTCGGAGAGGGTCATGTGACGACTTGTTTTAAGGGTATTTATTTTTCTGATCTTTCCTATGGTGGACTCATTGATTGAAATAATCCAAAACTGCTAGGGCATGGCCTTGAGATTTTATAAACTGATAATGGGATTTTGACATACAAGGTCCCCCCAGAACTTGACATGATGTCATTCTTTTTATGGCTTATGGATTTCCCCAAAAAAGACCCAAAACCACAAGATCATGGACTTTTGCTTTTCTTAATATATTACAAACCCATAATGTAAAATGTTTACTGTGAGTGACGAAACCTAGCTAGGTAAAGAAAGAATTATTGTAGGTTACCTGTATGGTGACTGACACGTCTTTGACCATTGGAACTTGTTTTCAGATCTGACTGTAGTACATAGGGAGTATAGGTTGTAGGCATGGCTTGACAAACGGCGTACACAAAATTCAATTTATCGATTCGAGAATTAAGAGTAGACTATCATTAATTAATTGGTTAAAGAGTGTAGCTTAAAATTTAAAAAATGGTGACTACATTAAACTAAACTGAACCAAGTCGAATCAAACCCAACTGAACCAAACCAAGCCTAAAGCAAACCAAACCTAATCAAGAACAAGCCAAGGGCTTAAGTGTAAAACTTGTGGGGGAATGCAGTCATTGGCAATGTCCAAAGGAAGGGATAACGCTCTACCTCTAGAGGGTACGGTAAAGCTAGCGCATGGCGCTAATGCATATTCCCAAGTACATGAACCACACACAGACACAACTATCCTATGCGGTGGGAGGCTGGACATGACTTTTTATTACACAAAACATTTTCCTCTTTGCTAGCCTCCCACCGCCATTCATCTGTGACGTCATAGCCAGTCTCAAAGCAAGTCTATACTTGTAGAACATGTCATGTGTCAAGGTTAGGTTTAGTGAGCTGAGGTTAACTTAGGTTAGCTAGCTCTATCTCACTCCTAGCCAATCATTAACCTTAAAAGCACTCTAGAGTTCTTGGAATCTGTTCATGTAATTATTAATCTTGACAGTACTTTGGAAATTACACCCTGAGAAATGTCAATCCCCTTGAATTTTTTAAAACTGTTATTATTATTATTATTATTATTATTATTATTATTATTATTAGCCAAGTCACTTTACTAAAATTTAATTTATGTGTATTAGTTGATATGAAAGTCTCAACAACCAGCCATGCTTGTACCCACTTTTTGCTTTCACTTTTGCTCCCATATTAATGCCAACTCTTATAACTATAAGCAACAGCAAAATGTAAATGGAATAATATTTCTGATAATGTTCAAAACAAAAGTCTTGAGGTCTTGGGTTTGAATTCTCAACTATGGTTGTCGGCCAATGAGTTACACTACAGGAAACTTTTATTTTTTGTGTTGTGTTGCATGATAATTTGCCCATCTCGCGGTGTAGTAGCTAGTATACTTGGGTGTTATCCCAGAGGTTTTGGGTTCCTACTCGACTATGGCCAGAATTTAATTTTTGATCTGAGAGTTGGAAGGTTAGGTTAGGTGAAGTTAGGTTAGGTTAGATTAGGTTAGGGGGGATTGTTTTAGTAAAACATTACATTTGCCCCCACTTTTTACTCACACATTTTGCTCCCACTTTGTGCACTCACTTTTGCTCGCTCCTTTTGCTCTCACTTTTTGCTCTCACTTTTGCTTTCACATTTGCTCCCACTTTCTGCTCCCATATTTGCTCACACTTGTTTGCTCCCACTTTTGCTTACACTTTTGCTCCCACTTTTTGCTCCCATATTTGCTCTCACTTATTTTTGCTCTCATATTTGCTTGCACTTTTGCTACACTTTTTGCTCCCACTTTTTTCTCTCACTTTTTGCTCCCACTTTTGCTTTCACATTTGCTCCCATACTTGCTCCTACTTGTTTGCTCTCATATTTGCTCCCACTTTTGCTTACACTTTTTGCTCTCACTTTTTTTCTCTCACTTTTTTGCTCCCACTTTTGCTTTCACATATGCTCCCATACTTGCTTCCACTTTTGCTTTCATATAAGCCGCCAACATAAGCCACCAACATAAGCCACCAACCTAAGCCGCCAACATAAGCCACCAATATAAGCCACCAACATAAGCCACCAACATAAGCCATCAACATAAGCCACCAACATAAGCCATCAACATAAGCCACCAATATAAGCCACCAACATAAGCCACCAACATAAGCCATCAACATAAGCCACCAGCATAAGCCATCAACATAAGCCACCAGTATAAGCCACCAACATAAGCCATCAACATAAGCCACCAACAAAAGCCACCAACATAAGCCATCAACATAAGCCACCAACATAAGCCACCAATATAAGCCATCAACATAAGCCACCAATATAAGCCACCAACATAAGCCATCAACATAAGCCACCAATATAAGCCACCAACATAAGCCATCAACACAAGCCACCAATGTAAGCCACCTACACAAGCCACCAACATAAGCCACCAACATAAGCCACCAACATAAGCCATCAGCATAAGCCATCAATATAAGCCGCCAACATAAGCCGCCAACATAAGCCACCAATATAAGCCACCAACATAAGCCATCAACATAAGCCACCACTATAAGCCATCAACATAAGCCACCAATATAAGCCACCAACATAAGCCATCAACATAAGCCACCAATATAAGCCACCAACATAAGCCACCAACAAAAGCCATCAGCATAAGCCACCAACATACGCCACCAATATAAGCCACCAACATAAGCCACCAACATAAGCCACCAGCATAAGCAACCAACATAAGCCACCAACATCATCCTATATAAAACGTCAACACAAAATCACACTTTCACCAGAATTGTTCTGACCTTTGTAGTAAGTAGATCAACTTTACAAGTCAGTTACTACTATGGAATATACTATAACCAATAAAGGCAAACCACGAGCACTGTATCATGGCTACTCCTATAACTATAAGCGGCAAAATGTGAATGGAATCATATTTTGGCAGTGCTCAAAACAAAAGACAACAAAATGTTTAGGTCATCTAAAAAGTAAGAATGGTAAGGTCTTAAGTGTGGGTAATCATCAATGTAGTGTACCAGATAAAACACTGTTGCTGTCAACAAAATATCATGAAAATGCTAAAAAGCAAGTTCAAGAAAATGATATTGCTGCTCAAGATAGTGCATTGTTTGTTGAAAAGCAATTATCATCTCCACAAAAAGTCATGTTAGGACAGTTGCCAGCGTTCAAAAAACACTTAACACTATCAAAAGCAACACAGACTCTTCAAGAGGTCCCTTTTGAAAAGGAAAAAAAGGAATTGGATAGTTCTAGTGATGTTGAGGATGATGATGATGATGATGATGATGATAATGATGTTGGTGACAATGACTATAATAATTACGAGGATAATATTTATAATGATGATAATGATGATGATGTTGATGATGAAAAAGAAGAGGATGAGGGTTTAATGTCTATAAAACCATTGCGGCTTCCCCAGTTTTTAAGAACAAGAGTACCTGGAGAATGTTATAAAAGGATCTACAACAAGCGTTGTGTTTAAAATCTATATCAAACAATGATAAAAAGTAAAAAGTTGTATTCAGTGTGTAACTATTGTAAAAAAAACTAAATGAATAAAAATATTGTATGGGTATTGGCTGTTTTTCTTAATTGCTATCCCCATGTCCCACTATTAATGCAATTGTTAACCATCAACAGTCTCTGACTATGTTCATAAAGAGAGTGCCTTAAACAATACACTCTGTCTATGGTTTGTGTAGCAAGTATCATAATAATTCAGTGTGGACAAGTCATGTTAAGGCAATAGTTATGTCAGGTAAGGGATTCGAACCCTTGCTTCCTTGTAAAGGAAATCTGATCTTAAGTCAAACACCTTAACCACTCGGCCAACCTGACAGTTACTAATTTAATTAGTCTTGTGGACTTGAGTGTTTACAAAACTTTTCCCAGTGTACATTGACTAAACCACTTGCTTGTTTTAAATATAGATTTTGTTTTGTTTTACCATAACATTGCAGTTATGAATATTGTGAACTGGGTGTTTAATATAGGGTTAAAGGCATTTTAAAATAAATTTAGAAAAGCTCTTAGGTATCGTGTCATGGGTTTTAGTAATGCATTACTGTTCGTTGACTAACATTTACCGTTACACAACATTATTTTGGTGAGCTTACATGTTATTGTTTGAGTCTTTAGTCGTTTGACTGGTTTGCTGCAGATCTCAATGCCCCTGTCCTGAGCTAATCGTTTCATCTCTCTATAGCTACCACACCCTACAATTAAGACTATCTGTTTAACATATTCTAACCTTGGTCTCCCCCTACAAGCTCTTGGGTTCAATTCCTAGCTTTAACACAACATTTTAAAAGTGGTATGAGGATTAAAACAAGTATACTCAGTCTCGGGTGGTCCAAAATAAGTAGAGAGGGTTTGATTCACACCTCAACCATAGAGCACCATGTTCTTTTATTTTAAATAATGATAGCCATTTGTTCAATTTCACATTTCACACATTGCAATTTGTGAATTTTCCATTTGCATTTTTTTAAATGACAGTTTGATGTTTTTCAATTTCATGATATGGAAACATGGATTTTTCCATTTTCATATTTACACATTTGTCAATTACCCATTTATATATATATATTAAATGTTCGTTTATGGTTTTTAAATTTTGTCTATATGGAAACATGGATTTTCCATTTTGCTGTTTACACATTTTTATTTATTTTGTGTCTGTTGAAAAACGATATTTCCAAAACAAGGTTTTTTATTTTTCAATTTATGTTTTTGTAAATGATCTTAATGTGAGTGCTTGACCATGGCAATAGTACAGTCTGTCTATGTGTGTTAGCGGAACCGTAGAGGCTTATTACTACTGCAAGTAAGAATGTTTTACAAAATAACGGCTATCTACCACTGTATTTGAAAAACAAAACTATTGAAAAAAAAAGATAATATTTACCATTCATATATAAGTGTTAATTCTCCCTCTCACCACCCTACCTCACCGTATTTTCTCTAGTCAATCAATCAATGCTACCCATAGATACACAAGCTTTCTATATCTCTCTCTCTATATATATATGTTTTCTCTGTTCCACAAGATAAAAATTATGGTTGCTAGATTGTATCCTGCACTGTTTATGTGACATACCATTGCCAGTTCATAAAACCGTTAGGTAGTTCTCTACACATAGCGATTTTACCACTGCTCTACCTACGCCTTTTGCTTGTTTGGCTTTCTTACAGGCTAGTATGCGATAGGCAGCATTAACTGTATATCAAACCCAGTCCACCTTTGTATTTGTAATCTAAGTAATAATTTGAAAAGAGGCAAGTGTAATCAGTTTTAAACATTATCTCTGCTTTTTTGTTTGTTTGTTTGTTTGTTTGTTTATGACATGTGGTGTATTCTGGGAATACACGGTACGAGAGAATATAAAGTTTAATGCTCTTTTCTTGTTCATTTCTTCCTCTTTATCAAACACCAACAGTGATCTTCTATTTTCTCTTTGATGGTCATGTCTCTTATGTCATTGTGAGTCTGTTCTAGATATATATCTTCCATGACCCACCTAGCGTCATCTAGCAGCGAATCTCTGAAGCTCCTCAATTCTTCCTGGTGCAAGAGGACTTCCTTTTCCATTTGGCCATCAGATCTCGTTACCATCGCCAGCTATCATCTCCTTGATCAAGAGAACTTCGTCTACTCTTTCACCCACCAGGCTGTGCTAGTATCGCCTGCTATCAACTCTTTGAAGACCATTTCCTCAAGAGAATTTAAGTTTACAATATTGGTCATGCTTATATGTTTTCCTTTTGTCTCCTACCCCCACTCTTTTCCCTTCCTTGGACCCTCCGCGCTTCGCTGAGTGGGTCTCACTTGTAAGTCGGCAGTTGACTTGGTCAGTCAAGGCTCAACTAGAGCCAGTCTCCTCAAACCAAGAGGCACTCTCTACACTCTACGCCATGTTGGCACATTAGGTATCCGTCAAAGGGAACTTCACCTTCGATATGCAACCAAGATAAGTACAGACTTAAGGTTTTAACCTCATCTTCATCAGTTTTATTATCTACATGCTTTTATTGATCATTTTATAGACAGCGTGAGATTACTTATTTGGGGCGGTAATCATTCTTCGCGGGATTTGCCATGTTGGGCTTTTGTCTGTCTAAGCCAACCTTAATAGAAAGTAGCTTTTCTTAAGCTATTCAAATGAGAGATCTTCTCACAACGTGGGATATTATCTAATACCCGCTGTCCATAAAATATTAAGCTCGTTCCACCGCTGGATTAACTTTGGCCCCATTCTTCTATTAGGATTGTTCTGGAACCTTCCAGATTCTGTACTCTATCTACAAATCTTGCCATCATGTATTTTTCACTCACTTGTGGGAATACTATTTAAAATGAGGAATCTTCCTTATAAATTACTGCAATAGCTAAATTTTCTTCCACCGTTGGAATGTTCTATGGCGCATTTAATTGTAATTCACAACTTTCTCAAGCAATAGACTTTCGCCTACCTAGTGCAACCAGTTATTTTTCATCATTGCAATAACTTTCTTTCCCATAAACTTTCGTGTTACTACAGTGAACTTTTCATCCATTCAACAAACTATAGTGAGAACTAGTGCTTGTTCAACATTTCTACCGCGTCGCGATCGTCCGATTACCATAAATAAGGCCATGAACATTTATCCTAAATCCCAATTGATATTTCCTAAACCTTCTACTAACAAACCATGTTAATAAAATTATTACTTTAAGGCTTATTGCAATGAGGTGTCACTCTAAAGACTTGCCCTCCCACCTTTGCTTATATCTCATTAATTAATTTCTGCATAACCACGTGTTTCATACACGGTTCAAGCTTACATTGTTTCTCCCTTATAATCAGGGAATACAATTCTTTCAACTCAGGAGTGAGTTATTTCTAGGTTTCACGAAAGGGAAACTTGCCCCATTAGTCTCGTGATTCCTAATTAAACCTAGGAAGTCTAGAACCTTCCTTTTGACTTTCTCTTCAGGTTTCACAGTAAGTGACCTGCCCTCTTTTGTATAATTGTAATAAAAGTAATTCTGCACAAATATAAGAAGTTATAGGAACTTCTATCTCATTCTTCATGGTTTTCTTATTGTTATTTTCGAAGTGGTTACTTTCTCTAGAATGTTTTCTCAGAAATTTCTTATAGTACACACCTTGTACTCTATTTATTGTTAAACTTAAATCACCTTAATTGTCTTTAAATTTTGAATTTTTATATTCGCTATTTTAAATCCTTGCTAGGATTTTATAAAGGTTTGATATCTAATAAATTGTTAATTGCCTGGAGCAAACTTTAAATGTTAGGAGGTCTGCGACCCCAAATTTTTACTAAAAATTGAAACTATATACTTGTCAAATTTAATAGACTTTTTTGCATTGTTAAATAAATTCAAACTTTCCTTTTCGACTCATCATTTCTCTAATACAACGGTTAGGCAAGATCCTGTCTTCCTTGGCCCTTCCTACTCAATGCCATTAAATCTATTGATAGGGCTTTCACCACTCTTTGCATTTGAGCAAGAACTCTTAGTGGTAATCTCGTTAAAGTTTCTCTTAGCTTTAATAGCTAATTCTAATTGGCCAGTAAGGCAAGTACAGCTCGCTACGCCAGCTACCTGCTTGTGGAGATCCTCTCCGAAAACTTATGGTTGGTTTTCCAAAAGATAAGTGTTTCTCTTTGTCTAAACTTTTAGCCGGCTCCTTGCTGAGTAAAAGCTTAGCCATTTCCAAATGCAACTATTGGTTCACGTACCAAAATTACTCCCCAAGGTACAACTTTTTTTATCACAATCCTTCTTGGAAGCACTTGGTCGCTTTTGCGGAACTCCACAACTTCGAAAACTGGAAATATCAAAATCGAGGCAAATTATTGGCATTCTTCGAATTACTTGGTTAAAAAGAATTCCTTTGAACAGATCTACAATAAGTCTGTTACTATCTGTCTTGCCAGACCATCACCCTTCCCCATAGTACGCATATGCATGCTTGAGAGAGAATACTCTAAAGCCATTCTCTTGCAAACCGCCCAAGTCCTAGCTGCGGTTCCCGTTAGCTTCGACCAGGTCCTTACCCATTTTAGGTATCAGAGATCGGATTTGCGGTGGCAACCGCCCTTGAGTGTATTTAAGGTTAAATTTACAACTTTTGTGGGACTCTCCTCCTATCTTTCTATCCTTTTTCTCCAGTCCGAAACCCACCTCCTTTTCTTTATCATCTTTCCTTGGTGGTTAGGTTATTCCCCAGCCAATAATCTATCCAAAATTTGGGACCAGAAACCCGGGAGAGTCCATTTGTCATTTTTTCTGTTTAAAAGATTATTTGACAATACCTTGCTTTTATTATTAATACCTGCTTTGAATCTTTCAGCTATAACTACGTCGTGCAAAGCCTGTGAAGGGGAAAGAGGCCTCTCCTGTCTCCTTTGGTGTGTCCCTTTCTTTCAACTTATTCGCTGCTGCCAGCTTGACAGCATTTCCAAGGTTCCACAGTTTCGTGAGTTACATTTTAATCTATTTTATTTGACATGGCTCCTACTGAAAAGGATAAGGATGAAAAACTTACTTCTAAACGAGCATCCTTTATAGGGCAAATTACCCGACTCAGAAAGTACATAAAAGAGTTAGATCCCTCAGAAGCTCAATTAGACTTGTTGAAACATCGTGTAAGGGATTTTGAACGTTCGTATGAGAATTATTGCAACATCCAAACTGAAATAGAAACTTGCATGCTCAATCAAACCGAAGATCGAGTCGAAGTAGAAAACCAATATTACGAAGGCATAGGTTCTGCTTTCAAAATAATACGCCAACTCGAAGAGGAGCAGAAAAAGGACGCTTCTGTTCTTGGTTCCCTTCACGAACCACAAACTTCTTTCCGTGATGGTACTTACAAGCCCAAACCAATTTTACCTAAAATTGATTTACCCCATTTCTCTGGAGATGAATCTACTTGGGATTCTTTCTATGAATTATTTTGCTCCCTTGTTCATGACAATGAAGACATTCAAGTCATTTACAAGTTTCATTACTTGAGATCTATCCTCCGAGGTCATGCTCTGCAGTTAGTTGAAGCACTCCCTTTAAGCGCCGAAAATTACCCCATTGCCTTTAACTTATTAAAAGAAAGATACGGGAATTCACGGTTACGTATCCAACGCCATATGAAGGCTCTATTCAACCTACCTGCGTCACAGCACAATGACGTCACTAGTTTGCGTACTCTAGTTGACACTACACAACTTCACGTTAAGGCTCTGTCCCAATTAGATCGACCTACTGAACATCGGGATACTTTCCTAATACATTTAGTGGTTTCTAAAGTTGATGCTGCTACCCTCAAAGCATGGGAAATTGAACTTTCTAAAGTCTACTCTTACGAGCATTTAGTCACTTTCATAAATGCCAGATGCCAGCTCTTAACCGCTTTGGTTAATCAAAGTGAACCCTCATCTCCTAGTTCTAAATTTGAATTAATGTCTATCAAACCTAAAAGCGAACGCTTAGCGTCTAATACCCAAAAACCCGGGTCCAGCTCATCTAAATTTAAATCAAACACTACTGGTTACCCAACTAGGTCTAGTGAACGTCGTGTTGCTAGCTCTATGGTTTTAAACACTCAAAGCGAACCCCGCAGGAGTTTAAACGAACCTTTAAAGTGCATACTTTGTAAAGATCCCCATGCCCTATACCTCTGTAAATCCTTTAAAGAAATGTCAGTCGACGACAGAAGGAAATTAGTTGCTCAAAACAAACATTGCTTCAACTGCCTAGCGCCCACGTATTCTGCTTCTAATTGCAAGTCCACAAGGCTTTGCTACCATTGTGAAAAGGCTCATCACACTTTGCTACATCGTCATGATCAGGCAAGGTCATCGACCGCATCTACTTCTCCGAAAAATGATAGTGCTAACAATTCCAAAGCTTCATCGTATATTCAAAATGCCAAGTCCATTCGTAGTGCCCAAGTATTGTTGTCTACTGTCCAAATCGAAGTTCAGGATAACTTTGGCAACTGGGTCCGTGCACGCGGTCTTCTTGATTCAGCGGCAACTCATGATTTTGTGTCTAATTACTTGATTAGAAAACTAAGCCTACCTGTAAACCCCACTTCTATTAACGTGTCAGGCATCAACAACTCAAAATCGCAAGCTTTACAATTCTCAAAGCTAACCATAAGAGACATTTGTCACAGAAACAACCTTCTCAAATTGAATTGTCTAATTCTCAATAGCATTGGAGAAGACACTGCAAGTCACTCTGTGGATATTTCAGGGTTAAACATTCCCTCGCATTTAAGGCTAGCCGATCCTTTGTTCAACATGCAAAACCCTATTGACATACTCTTTAGTGCCAATGTTTTCTGGAATTGCCTTCGTAAACAGGTTCGCAAGTTATCTTCAAACGTAGTCGCCAGAGACACTAATTTTGGATGGATCGTCACAGGTCAACTTCCCCATTATTCTCCCCAACCTGCATCGCAATGTTATTTCTCCAATACTGATCTGGAACAGTTTTGGAGGCTCGAAAGCGTTGATCCTCCTAACGTAACCTCTTCAGAAAATGAATTCTGTGAGCAACTTTTTTTGAACACCACCACTCGTTCTTCTGATGGCCGGTTCGTTGTTCAAATGCCAAGATTACATAATCCTCCCAAACTTATTAACTCTCAGCCCAAAGCTCGAAAAGCTCTCTTTGCTATCGAGAGCAAATACAAGAAAGAACCTCTTGTTAAACAGCAGTACACTAATTTCATGGATGAGTATGAAAGCTTAGATCATATGGAAGTTGTTAACAAATCTGATGATGAATTGCACCCCCCAATTGAAACGGTTTATTTAAATCATCATCCCGTGTGGAAAAACCCTCTTGTAAAAGATAAAATCCGAGTTGTTTTCAATGGTTCATCACCCGACGTTAATGGCAAGAGCCTTAACGACACCCTTTACTCTGGTCCTGCTATTCAGTCAGATCTATCTGCTATACTCTTAAACTTTCGATTATTTCCCATAGCTGTCATAGCTGATATAAAACAGATGTACCGTCAAGTTTTAATTCAACCGGAACAACGAGATCTCCAAAGAATCTTGTGGCGCGATGAAATCAGTAAGCCCATTAAGGTATTTCGCTTAAAAACGTTTACTTATGGCTTAAAACCCTCTGCTTTCCTTGCTATCCGATCCCTACACTTGCTAGCCTCTCAAGATGGTCATTTATTTAATTCCAAAGCCTCTGAAGCACTAACTACGTCATTCTATGTTGACGATTATTTGCAGTCCTTCCCCACTTTGGAGGAAGCTTCTTTTGTGTCTTTAGAACTTCAGGCATTGCTAAGGAATGGAGGTTTCCCACTTCATAAGTGGAATTCCAACTCCCCTGAGTTTCTCGCCCAGTTTCCGATTGAAGACGTTGATCCCTCCTCTGTCGAAATTTGTGGAAACTCCGAATCCATAAAAACTCTAGGAGGTCATTGGTGCACCAGCACTGACACTCTCATCTATAAAGTTTCGCTCGCAGAAGAGCTTCTTAACACGAAAATACAAATTCTCTCTGAAATTGCAAAATTTTTTGATCCGCTTCAATTCCTTGCCCCAGCTATCGTTATAGCCAAACTCTTCATGCAAGAGCTGTGGTCGCTCAAATGTGAATGGGATGACACTGTTCCTCTTTCTTTTCTCAATCGTTGGCTCTCGTTTCGCAGCAATTTGCTGGATCTTTCCCTTATTTAAATTCCCAGGAATTTAATTAGCTCTCATTCTAATGCAACTTTTTCCTTCATGTGTTCGCGGACAGTTCCGAAAAAGCTTATGGTTGCTGCGCATATGTGGTTTATCGTGGTTCATTAAATGAATCTTCAGTTTCCAACCTTGTTTCTGCCAAATCTAAGGTCGCCCCTCTTAAAACTATCACTTTGCCTAGGCTTGAATTGTGTGCTGCTCTCATGGCCGCAGAACTTGTTAAGAAATTACGGGAAGTATTAAAAGTCGAATTCTCGCAAATCTATCTCTGGAGCGATTCCATGATCACCCTTTCTTGGATCGCCAAGAACCCCTCTCACTGGCAAACTTTTGTTGCAAACAGGGTTTCCAAAATTCAAACTCTCTCTTCGGGATGTCAATGGAGGCATGTGCCCAGCGCTGACAACCCAGCCGATATTATCTCTCGTGGTTGTTTACCCTCTCAATTGGCAGCTTCCCTGTTGTACTGGCATGGGCCCTCATGGTTAATCAAAGACTCTTCTTCTTGGCCTTCCAAACCTCCAGCTACAAACTCCAACTTGCCTGACGCTAAAGTACCTCTATCTATTGCTTCGTGTCTTGTTTCCAACGCTTCTCATCCCTTGTTGTCCCGCTATTCTTCTTTTCATAAATTAATACGAATTGTCGCCTATCTCCTTAGATGGAAATATCTTGTGGTTGACCAACCTCTTCTCCCTAAACCACACCTTACCAATCATGAATTGAATCTCGCTACCATTAAGGTTTTACAACTGACACAGCAAGAAGCCTTTTCTTCTGAATTGTCTTTACTTTCTTCTAAAAGGGATCTTCCCAAATCCAGTCGTCTACGTGCTTTAGCCCCGTTCCTTGATGACGATAGGTTACTCAGGGTAGGTGGTAGGCTCGCTCAATCTTTGCTCTCTGAAGACAAAAAGCATCCCGTTATTTTGCCTTCCAAACATCACGTAACTTCCTTAATTATACGTGACTTTCATTATCGCAATCTGCATGTTGGTACACGCACTCTGCTTTGCCTCTTAAGGGAAAAGTACTGGATTATAAATGGAATTCATGAAGTTTCCTCCGTAATTCACAAGTGCATTCCTTGTTTCAAAGCGAAACCTATGGTCAATACTCAACTAATGAGCGATCTGCCTTCCTTTCGCTCTTCTCCAATACGCCCATTTGGTTTAACTGGTGTGGACTATATGGGTCCGTTCCAATATCAACGAAATTCCCCTGAAGCTAAACGCAAATTGTTTGGTAAGCTCTATGTTTCTCTCTTTGTTTACATGGTTACTGGCGCAATCCACTTGGAACTAGTAACGAATGCTTCTACTTCTTACTTTTTATCAGCTGTCTCTCGCTTCACTGCTAGGCGTGGTGTTCCTTCAGAGATGTTCTCTGATAACGCTTCCACTTTTCAGGGCGCAGCTTCCCTGTGGAAGAAAGCTCTTACTTCTTCTCCTGCCATGGAACAAATTTCTAATTTTTCCTACTCAAAGGGTTTCAAATGGCGCTTTATACCTCCCTATGCTCCTCATCACGGTGGTAGGTGGGAATCTTGCGTAAAGCTCACTAAACGTCATTTAAGAAAAGTCTTAGGTAATCGAATTCTGACTTATGAAGAATTCAATTCACTATCCGTTCTGATTGAAGGTGTTGTTAATTCTCGCCCTTTAACTCCTCTTTCCAATGACCCTGATGACCTGCTTCCACTTACACCTGGTCACTTCCTTATCGGCACTTCTCTTTCTGCCCCTCCTCCTCTTCCCAATTCTTACAGGGATTCTAATTTACCTATTGTTCGGCGTAAACTTGAAGCCCTCCGCAATTCCTTTTGGAAGAGGTGGAACTTGGAATATTTAACTTCCTTGCAACGGAGACAGAAGTGGTTTCTTTCCAGTCCCGACATTAAAGTGGGGGACTTGGTCTTGGTTAGGGATGTTTCTCCCCCCCCCCTGGTCTGGCTTTCTGGTAGAGTGACCGAGTGTTATCCTGGAAGAGATGGGAGAGTCAGGGTGGTCGGAGTCTTGACCACTAATGGTCCGATCACAAGACCACTGTCTTTGATCGCTCCATTACCTTTAAAGGTTTAACTGCTTATTTGTTCTCTGTAGGTGTTTTCCCTCCCAGTATGGTGTATTCTGGGAATACACGGTACGAGAGAATATAAAGTTTAATGCTCTTTTCTTGTTCATTTCTTCCTCTTTATCAAACGTTTCCCGGTCAATGCATGTGAGATTTTCGAAGTGAAATGCCATGTCCTGTGGTTCGGATTCCACGTAAAAAGGAGGTCCCGTGGCTCATGATCTCAAGATTAACGGTCACGTTAAACTACAAGCTTCCTTCTTTATCAAACACCAACAGTGATCTTCTATTTTCTCTTTGATGGTCATGTCTCTTATGTCATTGTGAGTCTGTTCTGGATATATATCTTCCATGACCCACCTAGCGTCATCTAGCAGCGCATCTCTGAAGCTCTTCAATTCTTCCTGGTGCAGGAGGACTTCCTTTTCCATTTGGCCATCAGATCTCGTTACCATCGCCAGCTATCATCTCCTTGATCAAGAGAACTTCGTCTATTCTTTCACCCACCAGGCTGTGCTAGTATCGCCTGCTATCAACTCTTTGAAGACCATTTCCTCAAGAGAATTTAAGTTTACAATATTGGTCATGCTTATATGTTTTCCTTTTGTCTCCTACCCCCACTCTTTTCCCTTCCTTGGACCCTCCGCGCTTCGCTGAGTGGGTCTCACTTGTAAGTCGGCAGTTGACTTGGTCAGTCAAGGCTCAACTAGAGCCAGTCTCCTCAAACCAAGAGGCACTCTCTACACTCTACGCCATGTTGGCACATTAGGTATCCGTCAAAGGGAACTTCACCTTCGATATGCAACCAAGATAAGTACAGACTTAAGGGACACTGGGACTGAAATTTCCAAATTCTATATTAAGTAAGGTACGGTTTTGAAATTTTATTTGGTTATGAATAGTCATAATATAAACCACTGTGGGACACCTGAGCATTCTAAGTTGATTAGTTCCTGAGATATTAATTATTTTATATATTTTCATGTGCAAATTATTCAAGTTTTTGAAAGGTCAGCCGCGTTAAACAAATCATGATAGTGTAACTTTTAGGTTATATTCTATTACAATATAACAATTGAAAGAAACCTACGGATCCTTTTTTGAATTGCATTAATGAGTGTGAAGAAATATTTTTTTATTCATATCCAAGTTTTATTTTACAAAAAATCTTGAATTTTTCCAGTTTGATTTTTTTTTGCAGCCAGACCAAAAGAGTAATCAAAAAATCGATCCGCAGGTTTATAGTCATTGCAATGAAGATAATACATGCACATTTTGAAAGCAATATCATAAGATTTATAACGCGTGTAACAATTTGAATGCCTGAAAAAGTGAATCAGAGAAAACAGCAATTTTCTAAAATAATGTACCATTTACAAGGTTCCAGCTTACCAAGGACATTAGAACTGTCCTGCAGCATAGGTGAAACCCTCCTTCTTGTGTTTTGCAGCCTCCTTCTTCATTTTTGTCAGTTTCACCTTCCGTCGACATGCCTTTCGCTTCTCCAATGATGACCGCAGACTTTCATACTTCCTGCGACTGTCACATCTTTCAAGTGTTTGTGCTGTGACATGAGATACTGAAGTTTGCCTTATTCCTGATTTCAACTCTGTTGTTGCACTGCACCCCATGTTGAATTCTGCTACAGAATTACAAACAGCAATTTCAAGTCTCTTCCGTGAAATAAAAATCTCTTTTGGGCACTTCCTCCAAATAACAGAATGCAGAGACTCATTCTGATTTTGAGTAGCACCCCGGATGCATCTGGATAGTAGCTCATCTGATGCCAGCCTTTGATAAACAGGCATAATCTTGACAACTAAGGGTTCTGAAAGCTTTACAGCCATTTTGTCATGGCTCTGTGGTGTTTTACCAGCTGCGATACTTCGATTGTAAAAGCACCAAGACTCAGAACCTTCAGGACACTTCCTGTGCTGGGGCTTACTATCAGTAGACATGTAGTGGCATATAGTGGCATACACTGCTTTCTTCATATCTGCAATATTAGGTATGTTCTGTACTAATGCATTCCTATAATAATTTGTTAATTTTGTTATTGTGGCATTAGTAAGCCCACCTGTACGACCACCAAGTTGCACACCTTTTAGCTTCCAAGTTTGTACTGCCTGTCGCAAGCCTGTTCCCATTCTCTTTGCTACATGGTTGACACATTCCTCCTTCTTTAATACTGTACTGGTACTGCTACCATACACACTTTTTGACACCAAATTATTAAAGGTTTTGGAATCACCATCTGACAGGATGGTGGTGTATCTCATCTGGCAATTAGTGACTGAACGTTTCCATAAAATTTCAGCAGCACACATTTCCATTGCCACAGAACTACCTTCATGATTCTTTTCACATTCCCCACTCTTTACATGACAGGTATGCCATACATGAAATTCAGGAGAGTCAGCCTCAAGTTCAGCAGTGCTAATGACACACATAGTACAGTACTTGGACAGTATTTCATAGTATATTACCAACCCTGTTAACAAATCTATCACTATGCCAATACCATATGCAGAAGTGTGTCCTCTCTTGTGCCACGTGCCATCATAGGAAACAGAAATGTCTATAACAGTGTTACTTCCTGTATTACCATCAACTGTACTATATGCTCTTCTTACAATTTCCCTTGACTGTGACAGACAATCCTCTTTCAATAATTTAGCCTGAGCTGCTAAAATAGTCATGTGCTTGGTGAATGTCTTAGAATCAATACTAGGCATCCCCATAGCAGCACAGAATTTTTCCATACCCCTATGTCCTACACCTAAGCTTAGAAAGGCATCCACACTCTTCCTATTCACATCAAAAGGGGGCCTCTGGGATTTAGAGTAACTTTTAACACGAGGACTTGAATATGTTTGGGTTGGACAGAATCCAGATCTAGTACACTTCACACATAGTTTACATGCTAGACCATGTCTTTCCCTTACTTGAATGGTTAGTGTTGTTTCTCCACATTCAATGCAATTTAAATTATTTACCAGTTCATCCAATGTACTTGAGTGAATTAAAATATACTCACCACCTGATGGGTGTATATTAGGCCTAATTTCATGAACATCTTCCTGAAACAAAGCTAACTTGTTAACACTCTTGGAATTATTGTTACCTTCATGTTCAGAGCTCTGGGATGTGCTGGGGGCTTCATTATGTGGGCTTTCAAGTACCTTTTCATTCTGATCATCACCATGCTCATAACCTCTGTTACCAGCTGATTTCCAACGAGCAGCTGATAATCTCAAAGAAATATCTTGTCTTCTCTTACTTTTGTGTTTTGGCTTATGCCACCGAGAACTTACTGTATGCATTTCACAACAGAACTACACCAAACAATAGTTGAAATTACTCACACACTTCAATACAATCACACTGGGAAAAACTTGTTTGTACACAAACTGGATTAGGCCTAGCACATGGCCAGTACGGAAATAGTAAAAATAATGTTGAAACTATAGTAAAGCCATCATAACTTCCGACTTGACGTTTCAGTATTACCCTAGAGTTATCTAGCGGTCGGAAGGAAAATCACTTTAAACAGACAATCACAGACAGTCATTCAAATCGTGAAACGTCAAGTCGGAAGTTATGATGGCTTTACTATAATAAATATACTTTTTATTCCTTTGATAAGTACTCAGTGTCTTCGAAAATAGGTTTAAGAATTATACTCATCACCTGTAATATCCATTCGGATTTCTACAACATTTGTAGTTATTATATAGTAGCCTACATTATTTAGGCCTACCGTAGTTTACGTAGTAAATGTGCCTACATCCTTCACTAGAGAGCAGCACAATGCAGACCTCCAGATGCAGGAGGCCTTTTTAAATTATTCCTATGAAAAGAAATCGAGAAATCTGCTTGAATACATCACTAATGTGTGCTGATCGTGAGTCTAACGAAAGTGGGCGTTTAAAGAACTGCACGCCAGGCATTTAAAAGCAACGTCAGAGATTTAAAAATGGCGGAATTCGGGTAAAAACACTGCTATATGATCCGCAGGGGATAGGGGTGTATTAATATGGAAAAAAACAAAAATCGATATTTCTTACATATTTCACTAAAATTTCAGTCCCAGTGTCCCTTAAGGTTTTAACCTCATCTTCATCAGTTTTATTATCTACATGCTTTTATTGATCATTTTATAGACAGCGTGAGATTACTTATTTGGGGCGGTAATCATTCTTCGCGGGATTTGCCATGTTGGGCTTTTGTCTGTCTAAGCCAACCTTAATAGAAAGTAGCTTTTCTTAAGCTATTCAAATGAGAGATCTTCTCACAACGTGGGATATTATCTAATACCCGCTGTCCATAAAATATTAAGCTCGTTCCACCGCTGGATTAACTTTGGCCCCATTCTTCTATTAGGATTGTTCTGGAACCTTCCAGATTCTGTACTCTATCTACAAGTCTTGCCGTCATGTATTTTTCACTAACTTGTGGGAATACTATTTAAAATGAGGAATCTTCCTTATAAATTACTGCAATAGCTAAATTTTCTTCCACCGTTGGAATGTTCTATGGCGCATTTAATTGTAATTCACAACTTTCTCAAGCAATAGACTTTCGCCTACCTAGTGCAACCAGTTATTTTTCATCATTGCAATAACTTTCTTTCCCATAAACTTTCGTGTTACTACAGTGAACTTTTCATCCATTCAACAAACTATAGTGAGAACTAGTGCTTGTTCAACATTTCTACCGCGTCGCGATCGTCCGATTACCATAAATAAGGCCATGAACATTTATCCTAAATCCCAATTGATCTTTCCTAAACCTTCTATTAACAAACCATGTTAATAAAATTATTACTTTAAGGCTTATTGCAATGAGGTGTCACTCTAAAGACGTGCCCTCCCACCTTTGCTTATATCTCATTAATTAATTTCTGCATAACCACGTGTTTCATACACGGTTCAAGCTTACATTGTTTCTCCCTTATAATCAGGGAATACAATTCTTTCAACTCAGGAGTGAGTTATTTCTAGGTTTCACGAAAGGGAAACTTGCCCCATTAGTCTCGTGATTCCTAATTAAACCTAGGAAGTCTAGAACCTTCCTTTTGACTTTCTCTTCAGGTTTCACAGTAAGTGACCTGCCCTCTTTTGTATAATTGTAATAAAAGTAATTCTGCACAAATATAAGAAGTTATAGGAACTTCTATCTCATTCTTCATGGTTTTCTTATTGTTATTTTCGAAGTGGTTACTTTCTCTAGAATGTTTTCTCAGAAATTTCTTTTAGTACACACCTTGTACTCTATTTATTGTTAAATTTAAATCACCTTAATTGTCTTTAAATTTTGAATTTTTATATTCGCTATTTTAAATCCTTGCTAGGATTTTATAAAGGTTTGATATCTAATAAATTGTTAATTGCCTGGAGCAAACTTTAAATGTTAGGAGGTCTGCGACCCCAAATTGTTACTAAAAATTGAAACTATATACTTGTCAAATTTAATAGACTTTTTGCATTGTTAAATAAATTCAAACTTTCCTTTTCGACTCATCATTTCTCTAATACAACGGTTAGGCAAGATCCTGTCTTCCTTGGCCCTTCCTACTCAATGCCATTAAATCTATTGATAGGGCTTTCACCACTCTTTGCATTTGAGCAAGAACTCTTAGTGGTAATCTCGTTAAAGTTTCTCTTAGCTTTAATAGCTAATTCTAATTGGCCAGTAAGGCAAGTACAGCTCGCTACGCCAGCTACCTGCTTGTGGAGATCCTCTCCGAAAACTTATGGTTGGTTTTCCAAAAGATAAGTGTTTCTCTTTGTCTAAACTTTTAGCCGGCTCCTTGCTGAGTAAAAGCTTAGCCATTTCCAAATGCAACTATTGGTTCACGTACCAAAATTACTCCCCAAGGTACAACTTTTTTATCACAATCCTTCTTGGAAGCACTTGGTCGCTTTTGCGGAACTCCACAACTTCGAAAACTGGAAATATCAAAATCGATGCAAATTATTGGCATTCTTCGAATTACTTGGTTAAAAAGAATTCCTTTGAACAGATCTACAATAAGTCTGTTACTATCTGTCTTGCCAGACCATCACCCTTCCCCATAGTACGCATATGCATGCTTGAGAGAGAATACTCTAAAGCCATTCTCTTGCAAACCGCCCAAGTCCTAGCTGCGGTTCCCGTTAGCTTCGACCAGGTCCTTACCCATTTTAGGTAACAGAGAGCGGATTTGCGGTGGCAACCGCCCTTGAGTGTATATAAGGTTAAATTTACAAATTTTGTGGGACTCTCCTCCTATCTTTCTATCCTTTTTCTCCAGTCCGAAACCCTCCTCCTTTTCTTTATCATCTTCCCTTGGTGGTTAGGTTATTCCCCAGCCAATAATCTACCCAACATGTATATTAACCTAAAATCAAACCCTAGTCTACATTAGTGAAAGGCTAACAGTTTAACCACTGCGTCACCATACCCTTCTTTCTTAGTTTTATTCGTTCTAGGCCTTAAAGCTAGATATCGAGTTACGATCTCCAGTGAAAGAGGCACATGTGCTCACCACTATAGCATGTAATGGTTAGCTGGTAACATTAGACAGCCGAAAATGATTGTATTTCTGTTAGCCAAGCATTTCTGTCATTTGCCTACTGTGTGAGCACTGCCAGCAAGACAGTTTAGTTTAGAACAAGCGTGTGTGTGTGTGTGTGTATAGATTATTAGCCTCAAGTATTTAAAGCTTGTTGTGTGTAGCGACCATCTTGCTCAGTAACCACTGAGTAAGTTTTAACAGTCAACGCATAAAAACACCATAGGATAGTTGTATGTGTGGTTCATGTACTTAGGAATATGCATTAGCACCATGCGCTAGCTTTACCTTACCCTCTAGAGGTAGAGCGTTATCCCTTCCTTGGGACATCGCCAATGACTGCATTCCCCCACAAGTTTTACACTTAAGCCCTTGGCTTGTTCTTGATTAGGTTTGGTTTGCTTTAGGCTTGGTTTGGTTCAGTTGGGTTTGATTCGACTTGGTTCAGTTTAGTTTAATGTAGTCACCATTTTTTTATTTTTAGCTACACTCTTTAACCAATTAATTAATGATAGTCTACTCTTAATTCTTGAATCGATAAATTGAATTTTGTGTACGCCGTTTGTCAAGCCATGCCTACAACCTATACTCCCTATGTACTACAGTCAGATCTGAAAACATGTTCCAATGGTCAAAGACGTGTCAGTCACAATACATGTAGCCTACAATAATTCTTTCTTTACCTAGCTAGGTTTCGTCACTCACAGTAAACATTTTACATTATGGGTTTGCAATATATTAAGAAAAGCAAAAGTCCATGATCTTGTTGTTTTGGGTCTTTTTTTGGGGAAATTCATAAGCCTTAAAAAGAATGACAGCATGTCAAGTTCTGGGGGGACCTTGTATGTCAAAATCCCACTATCAGTTTATAAAATCTCAAGGCCATGCCCTAGCAGTTTTGGATTATTTCAATCAATGAGTCCACCATAGGAAAGATCAGAAAAATACATACCCTTAAAACAAGTCGTCACATGACCCTCTCCGAACAATGCTTCGCAAAATATAAATTCATCCATTGAACATTGAACATGATCGGCGACATCATCCTCGCTTCCCCCTCCCACCATGGTTGCCATATCTTTTGACCTTCAAGTGTCCTCAGCATCTCTGTGCTTTTTTCATTGCCCTGTTGTCAAGTCAAGTCAATGCATTCCAATAAGCTCAAATAACATCCACATCCTGTCAGTCTGCCCCAGCAAGTTTGTTTTCTATACTCACTTCAAGCAACATATAACCAAGTTATGTTTGTTCTATCTAAAGCCACCTTCATTTGATCAAGGAATTATCATTTGTCATGTCACTCACAATCGTTTACATGTTAAAGAGCCCCTTCAGGGGGTTTAGGAATTAGGAATTCCATCATAGGAAAAATCGGAAAACGAACCCTCGACCCGCCGTCTCATCGAAATAGCAAATACTGTATTGGTATATCACCACCGTGGCCAGTAATAGCCTCGTTGAAACACGTGCCCAGTGGTATCGTCTCTTTCTATCTACAACCACTCGTCATGAACATTTTAGACAGGTTTAAAAAAAAGTTTTAAAAACTAAAATGTTTTCAACAGAAGTGTCGTTAGACCCTTTCGCATTTTTTTAAACATAAATACTATATTCGAAAGGGGGAGTAGTGTGTGTGTGGGGGGGGGGGGGGGTCACCCCGAGTCCTACGACCCCTCGTATACGTCTCTGGCGTTATTGGTTTGTGAGATATAACAGAAAGTCTAAAATCACAGTTTTACACCAAAAAATTCTGTTTCCCCTCATTCTCAAAAACATTAACCTATTACCAAAATAAAGACGGTTTCGAGACAAGCCATTTGACACGTCATAGGACCAAATCCGACCATGCATTCGAGAGATATCGGAAAAAGTCTAAAATCATGGTTTTACCCCCAAAAAGCCTGTTTCCCTCATTCTCAAAAGTTTAACCTATTAATAACATATATAGGGCTTCGAGACAAGCGGTTTGACACGTCACATGTCCAAATCCGACCTTGCGTTCGAGAGATATCGGCAAACTTCGTAGGAAAGTAGGCGACTATCTGGCTCTCTCATCACCACCAAAACCCCTTCTTATCAATCATTTTTTCAAAGAGCTCGCCCTCTTACAAAAATCCCAAGTGCGCATGCGTAAAAAACAAAAAACAAAAATGTTGATCCATAGCGGCAGCCAGAAAAACGCATGCGCTATATGAGCAACAACGTTTAAGTTCATTTTAGCAGCGCACTTTATACATGTCGCATTTGAAAAGAGATTTTCACTAAAAAAAAAAAATACAATTTCACCCCCTAGTAGGGGTAGGTTTTATTTAGGGGTTGAAATGAGTGGTCCATTGGAAAGAGGGCGTTAGCCCGAGTCCAACGACACCTCATTTGTCAAAATCGGACCATGCATTCGAGAGATATTGACTTTGCCCCTGAATGTATTGCGGGTTAGTATGTGACGTCAGAGGGAGAGGTGGTTGGGGTAATAGAATCGGCCTCACTCCACTACTTATGCCCACCGCCCTCTCCGCAGTAACAATAGTAGCCTTGACTACGCAGCGTTGCATTTGCTGCGCTATAACTTTGGAACGGTAAGTCGGAGGAAACAAACGTTTAAATAATTGTTGCAGACAATTTTGAGAGGAACAAATTTCTGATTCACTCTTTTTTTGAAAAAGGACAACAACTATTTTTTCTAGGACAAAAAGTGAAAAAACACTTATTTGGAAATTTTGACGCCATCTAACTTCTGCATTTCAAAACGTATGACATGACCTCAATGAGGCGAATTGTAGGTGACAATGTCCTCTACATTTTTTGTTTAAAATTCTTTTCTTTAAAAAACGTCGATTCAGAGAAAAACGCTTTTCAATGGTTTTTTTTGAGTTTTCCGACAAAATGATCGTGCAAATTATTCTAAAATTTAGAGTTAAGCCTTTTTTGTGCTTTTCTAACGATTTACAAAAAGCCAACCTTAGCACAGTTTTTGGATCAAAACCATTCCAGATGTACTATACTAATAGAATTTTAATGTACACGTTATACCTTTTACCGTTCAACATGTTTTAATAGTACAGTGACTTAAAAAAATAGAAACACTGTGTAATGTGCCCGGTTGGACTTATTGGTGAATACGGTGTTAGGTAGATTTCATTAGAATGCTAACTATTGCAATGGGTACCATGTTTCGACTTCCGGAAAATTTCGACATATCTTCGCATTTCACATCCCCCAGACCCGAAAACCACCGTCAGTTCAAAAGTTTATATATAATTTAAATATGTATGTATGTATATATCAGCTTTTTGTGGATAACTGCCGTAATTTCGCACCAATCACTTTGAATATTTTACGTAATATGTACCCCTTTAGAATCTCGGTCGAGTTCGTTAACGGGCAAAATCGGTCGAAGGGGGGTGAAAATGTTTTTTTTTCTCGAAAAAGTGAAATATCGGCATAACTCTCTTAATACGTGAAATATTGAATACATTAAAAGTTCATACTATGTGTCGGATAAGGGCCAAAAATTTATGTTTAAAAAGTTTTTTGATAGCACCAACCATTTACCAAACGGGTGGGAAAAAGTGGGTTTTTCGGGAAACATTAATCATATCTCTCTTAATAGGCACACTATCAAAACCGTACCAAATGGGCAATATTCCCCTAATAATTACCTAAAACTTTTGTTTGAAACTTTTTGATATGACCCACCATTACGCCAAGGGATGAGAAAAATGATTTCGGAATTATAAGAAAATGCCAAGAGCCATCAGAGGTTACCATGACAACGCTTCTAGATTGATGAGGGATGAGCTATCAGAGGTTGCCATGACAACGCCATTGCACGAGATCACATTCAGTTTTCCATCTGACGCTGTGGAAGCGACTTATATGACATAACTGGTAGCATGCTGAACTTCTATGCCCAAGGTCGCGGATTCAAAGCCAGCCGAAATCATCGGGTTTTCTAAGAGTGCTAAAAATCCCTCAGCATGCTTTCCTTCGGAGGGTAAGTTCCAACGTTGCTGGTTGCGGTGGCATCTAGTAGCCAAGTTCAAAGCTAGGTGTCGTTGACGGTAGTGGTAGCAAAATTGCTAACTACTACTTGAAATTGACCGTCTGCAGTCCTTACCTGAATTACTGACTAATGCAGCCATCACAGTTAACACCGTTTATCAGACAGATTCTACACACAGCTAAAGTACACGGGGTTACATAACCACGTTGTCGCAGCCCCTAAACTGAGGAACTAACCAACATCTCTGCGGCAGATAAAATTTTGCGTGATGAAGTAACAGACTGATAGATAGTTACACATCAGTGTCGAAACCTTGCATAAGGACAGTGTGACCACAATTATAAAAATGGACCCCAAATGACAAGAAGGTTACCGTGCCCATAAGACAATAAAATGTTAAAAATATGCATGGAAAGACGAAAAAAAAAGTTAATTAAGCTCCAATTGTAAAATACTTTCTCGCAATAATTGAGGTCTGGTCTGTTGGTTCCTCAGTTTAGGCGCTGCGACAACGCGGCCATGTAGCTCCGTGTACTTTGGGTGTGTGTAGAATCTGTCTGATAACCGGTGTTAATTGTGATGACTGTATTAGTGTGTGTTTCTGTTTCATAACTCAAGTAAGGACTGCAGACTTTGAATTTTCAAGTAGCTCCTACTTTTGCCGCCACCGTCAACAACTACTAGTTCAGAACTTGGCTACTAGACGCCACCGCAGTCGGTTCCTGGCGACATACGTAGGAACCTGAGCGTTGTTTACAATCTTAACCTAATTTAGCCTCGCACAGGTGTAATTAGTGGAAGGTTCTTTAACATGCCATAAATCTATGACATGGGACCGCCGGCTTTACTTCCCCTCCGAAGGAAGGCTAAATGAGGTCTAATCGTCCACGAAAACCTGCACATTTTGCCTATTATAGCCTATCCCCTAGTTTGCCTGGTGAAATCTACCTCCGCCTTTTAGCGTGCCGAGAGGACTTTTTTAAAAATCAAATGCCCATCATACACGAACAATTTTATTCCTGAAGAGGCTATACAATTAAAGTGGGGGAAAAGGAGAAATAGGAAACTTCGGCATTAAACACAATTTTTACTACCAGACTCAAGGGCAGCTTAATACTACAAGAAGACAATGTTGTGTGTTTGCAGTATTGTCCCCGAATTCGTATAAAGAGATACCAGGAACTGATATGAAAGGCAGCCTTAGAAAAGGGAGCATTTAATTAATATTGGAATAATGAATTTTGGAACAGGTCCATTACACAAGCTTTATGTCATGAAGTATTGCCCAACAAGAAGCTTGTTAGTTGAATATAATCTCCTCCTAGAAAGGGCGGATTTGATTGGATCATCCTACGAGATAGACCACAGCCGGTACTTGAAGAAAGAGAATGGGATTGGAAGATCCGGTGAGCGAAGTCAGAAATGGAATGTTTTATTTTGTCTAGTAGGCTATTTAATGCATTTGGAAACATTGACCATGGGAAATAAATTGAAGAAATTAATTAAGATATAATCTGGAAATGTCTTCTGTGGATATTAACGCCCGAAGTCTGTAAGAGGATATTCATGCCCGAGTTTGGGTTGGCAGCATTGAGGAAGGGGCAGGTGGTTCGAGAAGGCGAGAGAAGGATGACGTCAGAGTGTGTCAGGTGACGTGAGGGAGAGTCTATTGAGACAGAGAGAGGCGAGCAGAGCGCAGCGGAAACGCGTTACGGGAGTGGTTGTTCGTGTGTGATGATTAAGGAAGTGATATGAACGTGTGATACATCGTGTCTAAATGTGCTAATGTATTGCGGAGCACGAAAGTCTCTGTATGATTTTGAGTAGGTTCTGGAATATTCCACGGTAAAGACCGGTGGCATGGGGAGACAATGAATTGTCAGTCAGCACTGTGTAACGTATTCGTGGAGAGAAGGGAATTGTGAATATACTTCATGAAAAGTACTGAAGTGTATGTTTGTAAGGAAACACCTTGAGACACGTTACTTCGGAACGATATGTTCGAGGAGGAAGTGGTAAGCAATAAAATGGAGAACATTATGGACACGTGGCCGGAAGGAGAATGAGATTTGTCAGAGGAAGTCATGGTATATTGTTAAATTATGCCGAGGGAAATGTGGCCTGCATCACGAAAGCGAGAATTCCTTCGAGTGGATTCACTTAGAACGATATGCGGAAAAGCAAAGTTCACGCAGCCACTTCAAAAATGCACAATCTACTAGAGAACATTATGAATTTTGGCCAACACAATTATGGAAGGAGACTACACGATTTTCCGGAGGGACAAGAAGAAGAAAACGCCGGGACGAAGACCAGGGATCGAACGAGGTGTCTGTCAGGGGGCGAACCGAACGCCGTGGCAATCAGGCCCTCTCAAGAACTCGGATGGCCGATCGCAGGGAACGAGCAGTTTCGAGGCGGACTAGGGAAGAAGGCTCGTGGTTTGAAGCGAGGCTACCCAGATGTCAGCCGAGTGAAATGGAAACCAGCTCCTGTTCTGAACGTGTATGGCTCTTCACATTGTTCGTCTCCGATTCAGTCGAAAGTAAGACAAGCCCTTCAATATTTGTAGCCCCAGTTCGTAGTTCTGTGTTCTTGTAGAAGCTTTGTGTGATCATTTTATTTCAGTAGAATTTTTGTTAAGTAGTTGGTTTAGATCTTGTGGTCAGTGATTTTATTCATCGAACTGAGTTACGGTGTGCTTTTAGTAGGCTAGCAAGCCTCAGTTCCAGCATGTTTGGGGATCTTTGCAGGCGAGTTAACTTCCTGTTGACCGTGCCTGGGTTAGTGGAGTCCTCGCTTCGATGATTACCGCTGGCATTTAACCATAGTAAGATTTTTTTCTCAGAATTGAATTTTCGACCTCTTGGGTTTTCGCAATTAATTATTTTTGGATTTAAGAGTGTTTCGGAATGAACAGTTTCTTGCGCACTTTGCTTCTTTGTATTTTCTTATTTCCGCGCTGTTGCCACCTCGCAGCTTCAGAGGAGTTAGCTTTTGAAAATTTGCTTTCGAAAATTAGATTTTCTTAGATGATGAATTTTGAATTTTGGATTTAGCTATTTTGATCTTCGATGATTCTTTTCATATTGTGTTTTTGCACAATTATCTGACTTTACCATTTGAATTATTTTCTGAATTTTGAATTTTGGATTTTTTTTGGATTTTAAAATTTTCACTCTGAAAATTTATTCCATTTTGATATTGGAATTTGAATTAAATCTTTCCTCGGATTTTCAGAAAATCCCGATCTATTTTGGATTTTGAGAAATTTGGGACTTCAATCCTGACTTGAGTTTTTCGAATTTTTTTTTCTTCCTTTGGAAGTATAATTAATTTTCAGTTTGGCTTTTAGAAAATTTCTCGTTGATGTAAAGTTAGTTGCTACTCTGATCGTTCAGACGAAGAGTTCTTTCGAAAACAATTTTGAATTATAAAATGTAATGATGATTCGAGCGATGTTCTCGACTGTTGTTATAGAGTGACACAGTGTATATACATAATTATTTATTTAAATGTTTAATGAATATAGTGCACACATAAATGGAAAATGTTTTTGAGTTGACACTCACAATAAATGTAACTTGAAACGGATTATAGTTAGAAATATATCGTGCTTATGTTAACACGCACTAGGAGATTGTCATTCGAACTGTAACTGCTATCGCTTTTAAAGCGTATTTAAAATTAGTATCAACGTCATTGAATTACTTATAACTTGAGGGAGAGATGGTCATTTTTTTTGATAGTGTTGGATGGTGGTGTTTACATTGAAGGGGTGTGCGATAATACCAATTGTTTTTTTTTTTTGGTATTTCGAAGGTCGACCCCTGTAAGGGATGTTATGTCCTGGGAACCTTTCCTCTGTCAATGGTGGTTGTTGTTGTTGTTATTTGGGCAGCGCTTAGTGTGTGATTGGGATTGCAGTCTTGTTAGTCAGCTTTGAGCTGTGGTTGCCGTTCGTTGGAACGTTGAGTTATTAGGGTTTGTGGAGTATATTTCGACTGCTGCTAGATTATTTTACTGTGTTTGATGACAGTATTTCTTTCTATTCGTATTGTAGGATCATTTTGGTTGTGTTTGATGTTTATCTGGTAGGCTGTCGCGTTCATGCAGATCAGCTGGGTTGGCGATACCGGGGGCTCCAAAAGTTTAGTATTCAAGACGTTGATATTAATTCAGTTTATGATTATTGTTATTGTTTTTGAAGATTGGATAAAAACAGGGGTTCAGTGGATAGCACTCTCATCTTCATTGGTCGGAATGCTAAACCATATTTTGCCCGATAACCTCGATGTTGATCACCGTCAGGTAATGTTGATGAATCATAGGTCTATATTGATTAGTGGAGGAACATTGGTGTAGATAGTGTTCTAGAATGACACGTATATGACAATATTAGGTATTTCTTAAATTTTGTAATTTGAATTAAAAGATATTTCGGTAATCCAATAAAGAATAAAACTCAGGATCTATGTATAGAGTAAAATATTGATACTGTTAATTTTGAGAGGCCGTCACTATTTAATTCTATTAAGGGGGTTGTTTTTTTTCTCTTCATAAATATTTTTTTATAGATCCTGATAGAAAAGGCATTGCGATATGTTGCCATTTTATTTATTGTTGATCTTTAAGTCGTTATTTTTTGTAATTTAGCTGACGTTACGTCAGAGTGTGTGCCATAAGACATCAATTGTTATGGATCTTCGATTTGCTTATATCCATCTTTGCGGTGTCTTCCCTTAGTAGTGTATTTGTAACAGTTCTAGCACCTCCACCTTCACACCCTCCACACAAGATGGCGGCGGTGCGATATCTCTCGAACTTATGGTCGGATTTAGACAAATGAGGTGTCATTGAACTCGGGCTGACACCCCCTTTCCAATGGACAACATATTTCAACCCCAAAAATAAAACCTACCCCTACTAGAGGGTGAAATTGAATTTTTTAGAGAATCTCTCTTTCCAATTGCAACATGTGAGAGTTTGAATGCCGATATGGAATGTAACGTTGTTCTGCAAACCAATAATCAAAGAGGGGCATGTTAGGCCTTGAGGTGAGAGCCCCTGTTATTGTTGACGAGCCCCCTGCTGTCGGGCCCCTGTTGATGGGTTATTGTTGATAGGTCCTTGTGGACAAGTCCTTGTGGACAGGTCCTTGTGGACGAGTCCTTGTGGACAAGTCTGTGTGGACAGGTACTTGTGGACAAGTCCTTGTGGACGAGTCCTTGGCCCTTTGGACTGATCCCTTTGGACCGGCCCCTTTGGCCTGATCCCTATGGACTGGCTCATGATTTTATTTAAATTGTATTAAAGGGCCTAACTACATTTGTGTGTGTTGAACTGACGTTGTTCACCAACCCCCACTACTATAATGGGATAACGATATGAAAGGAAAGTGACGAAATACATGTGAACACGTGTGAGATGACCTTATTACCGTCCTCCTTGTGAATCAAGTCACATCCTGTTTTGGTTCATACGTGAGAAAATGCAGGTTCATGTGTAATATGACCTAACACACAAGTGTACACATGTGCACGTGCACGATAAGAGCTAACAAGTCACAACCTGTTTTGACAGTGGTGGGAATAAGGCTAGAGACATGTACAAGTAGTCAAATTACTCCGGCAGACAACCCCTTTCCTATGGATAACCTATTTCCACTCAAAAATAAAATCTACCCCTACTAGGGGGTGAATTAATAATTTTTAGGTAAAAGTCGCATTCCATGTGAAACATGTGGGAGTTTGTATGCCAATATGAAATTAAACTCGTTCCACATAAAGTGCATGCATACAACTGAATGCCGCTATGATTTATCATTTTTGTTTTTGTTTTACGAATGCGCAATTGGGATTTTTGTAAGAGGGCGGGCTTTTTGAATAATGATTTATAGATACGTTTTTTTTTTACAAATTAACCAAAGATCCAAGAACTAATAGGTCATCGGCTTTTTAATATCTTATGAACTAAGAAAGCTAGGGACTTGTATGAGGGGTCGTTGGACTTGGGGTGACGCCCTGTTTTTGAATGTATTATTCATTTTTTGTCAAAAGGGCCTAACTGCACTTTCGTTAATATCTCGCTAACTAATAATCACAGAGGGTCAAGTGAGGTGTCATAGGACTTAAAATGGCCAACCCCTCCCTATGACCAATGAATTTACCCCAAAAAAAACAGCATGGTCATTAACCTAAGATTTTATCAACTAATAATCAGAGAGGGACAAGTGAGGTGTCACAAGACTCAGGATGGCCAACCCTTTTCCATGACCAACGAATTTACCCAAGATACCCAAAACAGCAAGGTCATTAACCTAAGATTTTATCAACTAATAATCAGAGAGGGACAAGTGAGGTGTCACAAGACTTGGGATGGCCAACCCTTTTCCATGACCAACGAATTTACCCAAAATACCCAAAACAGCAAGGTCATTGACCTAAGATTTTATAAACTTATCAGTAGAGAGGGTCAAGTGAGGTGTCATTCTACGAATGATTAACCCTTTCCCATGACCAATGAATTTACCTCAAAAATTCAAAACAGCAAGGTCATTGACCTGATATTTTATAAACTAATAATCGGATATCAAAATGTGAGGTGTCATAGGACTTAGAATGGTCAACCCTTTCCCATGGCTAATGAATTTACCCAAAAATACCCAATACATCAAGGTCATCGACCTGAGATTTTATAAACTTATAATCGGATATGGACATGTGAAATGTTTACATTGAGTGATGAAACATAGCTAGGTAGTGAAAGAATTATTGTAGGCTACATGTATGGTGACTGACAAATCTTTCACCATTGGAACTTGTTTTCATATCAAACTGCAGTACAGAGAGAGTATAGGTTGTAGGTATGGGATAATAAATGACAAATGGTGTATACAAAATCTGATTTATCGATTCAAGAAATAAGAGTAGACAATCTTTAATTGATTGGTTAAAGAGGATAGCTAAAATCCAAAAATGGTGACTACATTGAACTAAACTGAACCAAGTTGAATCAAACCCAACCAAACCGAACCAAACTTAATCAAAAACAAGCCAATGGTTTAAGTGTAAAACTTGTGGGTGAATGTGGTCATTGGTAATGTCAGAAGGGAAAGGGATAACGCTCTACCTATAGAGGGTAAGGTAAAGCTAGTGCATCATGCTAATGCACACACACACAAGTACATGAACCACACACAACTATCCTATGCAGTTATTATGGGTTGACTGTTAAAACTTGCTCAGTGGTTACTGGGACAAGATGGTCGCTACACACAACAAGCTTTAAATACCTGAGGCTAATAATCTATACACACACTCACACACACTTGTTCTAAACTAAACTGTCTTGCTGGCAGAGCTCACACAGTAGGTAAATGACAGAAATGCTTGGCTAACAGAAATACAATCATTTTCGGTTGTCTAATGTTACCAGCTAAACATTACGTGCTATAGTGGTGAGCACATGTGCCTCTTTCACTGGAGATCTTAACTCGATTTCTAGCTCTAAGGCCTAGAACGAATCAAACTAAGAAAAAAGGGTATGGTGACGCAGTGGTTAAACTGTTAGCCTTTCACTAAGGTAGACTAGGGTTTGATTTTAGGTTAATATGCATGTCATAAGCAAACAAATAAAAGCAGTGATAATGTTTAAAACTGATTACACTTGTCTCTTTTCAAATTATTACTTAGATTACAAATACAAACGTGGACTTGGTTTGACATACAGTTAATGCTTCGTATCACATACTAGACTGTAAGAAAGCCAGACAAGCAAATGGCGTAGGTAGATCAGTGGTAAAATCGCTATGTGTAGAGAAATACCTAACGGTTTTATGAACTGGCAAAGGTAAGTCGCATAAACAGTGCAGGATACAATCCAGCAACCATAATTTTATCTCGTGGACAAGAGAAAACATATATATAGAGAGAGATATATAGAAAGCTTGTGTGTGTGTGTGTGTGTGTGTGGGTAGCATTGGTTGTTTGATCAGAGAAAATACGGTGAGGTAGGGTGGGGATAGGGAGAATTAGCACTTATATATGAATGGAAAATAGATTTTTTTCAATCGTTTTGTTTTTTCAAATGCAGTGGTAGATAGTCGTTTTTTTTTGTAAAACATTCTTACTTGCAGTAGTAATAAGCCTCTATGGTTCCGCTAACACATAGATAGACTGTATTATTGCCATGGTCAAGCACACACATTAAGATCATTTACAAAATCATAAAATGAAAATTAAAAAATCTTGTTTTGGAAATATCGTTTTTCAACATACATACAAAATAAATATATAAAAAAATTGTAAACAGCAAAATGGAAAATCCATGTTTCCATATAGACAAAATTTAAAAACCTTAAACGGACATTTAAGAAAATATATGCAAATGGGAAATTGGCAAATGTGTAAATATGAAAATGGAAAAATCCATGTTTCCATATCATGAAATTGAAAAACATCAAACTGTCATTTTAAAAAATGCAAATGGAAAATTCACAAATTGCAATGTGTGAAATGTGAAATTGAACAAATGGCTATCATTATTTAAAATAAAAGAACATGGTGCTCTATGGTTGAGGTGTGAATCAAACCCTCTCTACTTATTTGGACCACTCGAGACTGAGTAGACTAGTTTTAGTTGTCATACCGCATTTGAAAGTTTGTGTTAAATCTAGGAATTGAACCCAAGAGCTTGTAGGGGGGATCCAAGGTTATAATATGTTAAACAGATAGCCTTGAATGTAGGGTGAGGTAGTTATATAGAGATGAGACGTTTCGCTCAGGGCAGGGAGGCATGGAGATCTGCATCAAACCAGTCAAAAGACTGACGACTCAAACAACAACATGTAGAGCTCACCAAAATAATGTTGTGTAACGGTAAATGTTAGTCAACGAACAGTAATGCATTACTAAAACCCATGACACGATACCTAAGAGCTTTTCTAAAATTATTTTAAAATGCCTTCAACCCTATATTAAACACCCAGTTCACAAGACTCATAACTGCAATGTTATGGTCAAACAAAACAAAATCTATATTTCAAAACAAACAATTGGTTTGGTCAATGTATACTGGAAAAAGTTTTATAAACACTCAAGTCCACAAAAATAATTAAATTAGTAACTGTCAGGTTGACCGAGTGGTTATGGTGTTTGACTTAAGTTCAAATTTTCTGTACAAGAAAGTAAGGGTTCGAATCCCTTACCTGATAAAACTATTACCTCAACATGGCTAGACCACACCGTATTATTGTGTACTCGGTACACAAACCATAGATAGAGTGTATTGTTTAAGGTCACTCTCTTTGCGAACATAGTTAGAGGCTGTTGATGGTTAACAATTGCATTAATAGTGGGACATAGGGATAGCAATTAAGAAAAACAGACAATACCCATACACTATTTTTATTTATTTAATGTAAGTACTTGTACAATAGTTATATACAAACTACAACTCTCTTTTGTCTATTACTATCTAGTCCTTTTCGATCCACTTGCATAACAAGGCAGATGACTTTGTAGTTCAGCTCCTTAAAACAACAACAACACTACCTCTTGCATAGTCTGTGATGTTGATGACTCTTGAGGCGTGGAAGATGGATACAACATAACTTTTACAACAGGGGTTAAACGTTGCTCAACAGACAATGCACTATTTTGAGTAGCAACATCTTTCTCTTGTACTAACTTATTAGCATTCTGATGATTTTTTGCCAGCACCATCAGTGTTTTGTCTGGAGCACTTCATTGATGATCACTCACACTTAAAACCACACCATTTCTACTTTTCATATTGCCTCGACATCTTGTTGACCTCTGTTTTGAGCATCGCCAGAATATTATTCCTTTTACATTTTGTCGTCTATAGTTATAACAGTAGCCTTTATAGAGTACACGTTGTTTACCTCGGTTAGTTGTAGTAAGTTCCATAGTAGTAACTAACCTGTTAGTATCATTTGCACACTACAAAGGTTATCTCTGTTCTGGCAATAGAATTATTTAGCGTTGGCTTTTATATTTCATATGTACAGTTAAAAGTGATAGAAAAGTGGTAGAAATGTGGTAGCAAAGTGGTAGACAAGTGGTAGACAATTGTTAACATAGTGGTAGAAAACTGGTAGCAAAGTGGAAGAAAAGTGGTAGAAAAGTGGTAGAAAAGTGGCAGAAAAGTAGTAGAAAAGTGGTAGCAAAGTGGTAGAAAAGTGGTAGCAAACTAGAAACGTGGTAGAAAAGTGGCAGAAAAGTAGTAGAAAAGTGGTAGCAAAGTGGTAGCAAAGTGGTAGAAAAGTGGTAGCAAACTAGAAAAGTGGTAGCAAAGTGGCAGACAAGTAGTAGAAAAGTGGTAGCATAGTGGTAGAAAAGTGGTAGCAAACTAGAAAAGTGGTAGCAAAGCGGTAGAAAATATTACATGTATTGATAAGAAATAGTTTAAGCGGTTACATGGATTCATTACACTATAATTTTAGCATCACGAAGCTCATTTTCTATATCCAAAAGTTCTTCCTCATATTTAGTATGACCAGCCTGTTTACAGGTATGCAAGTACTGAAGCCGCTGGGATTAGCTTATTGGGATTGTTCCAGTAAACAAATTTCACAAATGATTTTTTTGGGTGTAAACCATTATCATCATCATCATCATCATCATGGTTATCATCATCAATATAATTATCATCAATATAATCATCATCACTATTACTATCTAATCCTTTTTGTTCATCTTGCAATGCAACAACCTTTGGCGTAGTTTGTGTTGTCTTTGATAGTGTTAGAGGTTTCTTAGACGTTAACGACTGTCCTAACATGTCTTTTTCAGGAGATAATAAATGCTCTTTAACAAACAGAGCACTATCTTGAGCCACACTATTTTTTTCTTGGTCTTGCTTTTTTACCTTGGTTAGAGTATTTTGTCCATTTAAATGAGTATTATTTTGAGATTTACAATGATGATCGATTGAAATAAGTATGTTGGAGCCTTTTGTTTTAATCATTCCTCGACACTTTTTAGATCGTTGTTTCGAACAGCACCAAATAACAGTTCCATTTTTATTAGTTCATTTTACAATATATGCATATCCTTTATAGTAAGCACATGGCTTACCATAGCTAGTCGTTGATACTTCCATGTCAACTGTTAAGCATAAACTAATCTCTAGTAAAGTTAACTCGATAATAAAAATGATAGTTTGTAGTATGTGCAGTTTAAAGTAAGAGCAAAAGTGAGAGTCAAATGGTAGAAAAGTGTTAGCAAAGTGGTGGAAGAGTGGTAGCAGTTTATAGTAGTCATGATCTTTTTTTTTACC